>CM054115.1:7558596-8142653 GCA_028673005.1 Tanypteryx hageni
TTCTCACTCTCTCTCTTTCCTATTCTCTTTCTCTCACTCTCTCTTTCCCATTCTCTCTCACTCTCTTTCCATATCTCTTTCTCTCACTCTCTCTTTCCCATTCTCTCTCAATCTCTTTCCCTATCTCTTTCTCTCACTCTCTCTTTCCCATTCTCCCTTACTCTCTCTTTATCTATCTCTTTCTCTCACTCACTCTTTCCTATTCTCTCTCACTCTCTTTCCCTTTCTCTTTCTCTCATTCTCTCTTTCCCATTCTCACTCACTATCTCTTTCCCATTCTCTCACTCCCTCTTTCCCATTCTCTCTCACTCTCTTTCCCTATGTCTTTCTCTCACTCTCTCTTTCCCATTCTTTCTCACTCTCTTTCCGTAAATCTTTCTCTCACTCTCTTTCCCATTCTCTCTCAAACTCTTTCCCTATCTCTTTCTCTCACTCTCTCTTTCCCATTCTTTATCACTCTCTTTACGTATATCTTTCTCTCACTCTCTCTTTCCCATTCTCTCTCAATCTCTTTCCCTATCTCTTTCTCTCACTCTCTCTTTCCCAATCTTTCTCACTCTCTTTTCGTATATTTTTCTCTCACACTCTCTTTCCCATTCTCTCTCACTCTCTTTCCCTATTTCTTTCTCTCACTCTCTCTTTCTCATACTCGCTCACTCTCTTTCCCTATCTCTTTCTCTCACTCTCTCTTTCCCATTCTCACTCACTCACTCTTTCCCATTCTCTCTCAATCTCTTTCCCTATCTCTTTCTCTCACTCTTTCTTTCCCATTCTCTCTCACTCTCTTTACCTATCTCTTTCTCTCACTCTCTCTTTCCCATTCTCTCTCACTCTCTTTCCCTATCTCTTTCCTCTCACTCTCTCTTTCCCATTCTCTCTCAATCTCTTTCCCTATCTCTTTCTCTCACTCTCTCTTTCCCTATCTCTTTCTCTCACTCTCTCTTTCCCTATCTCTTTCTCTCACTCTCTCTTTCCCATTCTCTCTCGCTCTCTTTCCGTATATCTTTCTCTCACTCTCTGTCTCATTCTCTCTCACACTCTTTCCCTATCTCTTTCTCTCACTCTCTCTTTCCCATTCTCTCTCTCTCTTTCCCTATCTCTTTCTCTCACTCTCTCTTTCTCATACTCTCTCACTCTTTTTCCCTATCTCTTTTCTCACACTCTCTTTCCCATTATCACTCACTCTCTCTTTCCCTTTCTCTCTCAATCTCTTTCCCTATCTCTTTCTCTCACTCTCTCTTTCCCATTCTCTCTCACTCTCTTTACCTATCTCTTTCTCTCACTCTGTCTTTCCTATACTCTCTCAAACTCTTTCTCTCACTCTCTCTTTCCCATTCTCTCTCATTCTCTTTCCCTATCTCTTTCTCTCACTCTCTCTTTCCCATTCTCTCTCAATCTCTATCCCTATCTCTTTCTCTCACTCTCTCTTTCCCATTCTCTCTCTCTTACCCTATCTCTTTCTCTCACTCTCTCTTTCCTATTCTCACGCACTCTCTCTTTCCCATTCTCTTTCTCTCACTCTCTCTTTCCCATTCTCTCTCACTCACTTTTACTATCTGTTTCTCTCACCCTCTCTTTCCCATTCTCTCTCATTCTCTCTTTCCTTATATCTTTCTCTCACTCCCTCTTTCCCATTCTCTCTCCATTTCTTTCCCTATCTGTTTTCTCTCACACTCTATTTCCCATTCTCTCTCACTCTCTCTTTCCCTATCTCTTTCTCTCACTCTCTCTGTTTCCCATTCTCTCTCACTCTCTTTCCCTATCTCTTTCTCTCACTCTCTCTTTTCCATTCTCTCTCAATCTCTTTCCCTATCTCTTTCTCTCACTCTCTCTTTCCCATTCTCTCACACTCTCTTTCCCTATCTCTTTCTCTCACCTTCTCTTTCCCTTTCTCTCTCACTCTCATTCCGTATATCTTTCTCTCACTCTCTTTCTCATTCTCTCTCACACTCTTTCCCTATCTCTTTCTCTCACTCACTCTTTCCCATTCTCTCTCAATCTCGTTCCCTATCTCTTTCTCTCACTCTCTCTTTCCCATTCTCTCTTACTCTCTTTCCGTATATCTTTCTCTCACTCTCTTTCCCATTCTCTCTCACTCTCTTTCCCTATCTCTTTTTCTTACTCTCTCTTTCCCATTCTCTCTCAATCTCTTTCCCTATCCCTTTCTCTCACTCTCTCTTTCCCATTCTCTTTCTCTCACTCCCCCTTTCCATTCTCTCACTCTCTCTTTCCCATTCTCTCTCACTCACTTACACTATCTCTTTCTCTCACCCTCTCTTTACCATTCTCTCTCACTCTCTCTTTCCCTATCTCTTTCTCTCACTCTCTCTTACCCATTCTCTCTCAATCTCTTTCCCTATCTGTTTCTCTCACTCTCTATTTCCCATTCTCTCTCACTCTCTCTTTCCCTATCTCTTTCTCTCACTCTCTCTTTCCCATTCTCTCACACTCTCTTTCCCTATAACTTTCTCTCACTCTCTCTCAATCTCTTTCCCTATCTCTTTCTCTCACTCTCTCTTTCCCATTCTCTCACACTGCTCTTTCCCTATCTCTTTCTCTCACTCTCTCTTTCCCATTCCCTCTCACTCTTTTTCCGTATATCTTTCTCTCACTCTCTTTCTCATTCTATCTCACACTCTTTCCCTATCTCTTTCTCTCACTCTCTCTTTCCTATTCTCTCTCACTCTCTATTTCCCTATTTCTTTCTCTCACTCTCTCTTTCCCATTCTCTCTCACTCTCTTTCCCTATCTCTTTCTCTCAATCTCTCTTTCTCATTCTCTTTCACTCTCTTTCCTTATCTCTTTCTCTCACTCTCTCTTTCCCATTCGCACTCACTCTCTCTTTCCCATTCTCTCTCAATCTCTTTCCCTATCTCTTTCTCTCACTCTCTCTTTCCCATTCTCTCTCACTCTCTTTCCCTATCTCTTTCTCTCACTCTCTCTTCCCTATCTCTTTCTCTCACACTCTCTTTCCCATTCTCTCTCACTCTCTTTCCCAATCTCTTTTTCTCACTCTCTCTTTCCCTTTCTCTCTCACTCTCTTTCTCTATCTCTATCACTCACTCTCTCTTTCCCATTCTCTCTCACTCTCTTTCTCTTTCTCTCACTCTCTCTTTCCCTTTCTCACACACTCTCTCTTTCCCATTCCCTTTCTCTCACTTTCTCTTTCCCATTCTCTCTCAATCTTTTTCCTTATCTCTTTCTCTCACTCTCTCTTTCCCATTCTCACTCACTCTCTCTTTCCCTATCTCTTTCACTCTCATTCCCTATCTCTTTTTCTCACTCTCTTTCCCATTCTCTCTCACTCTCTTTCCCTATCTCTTTCTCTCACTCTCTCTTTCCCATTCTCTCTCACTCTCTTTCCCTATCTCTTTCTCTCACTCTCTCTTTCCCATTCTCACTTACTCTCTCTTTCCCATTCTCTTTCTCTTACTCTCTTTCTCATTCTCTCTCAATCTCTTTCCCTATCTCTTTCTCTCACAATCTCTTTCCCATTCTCTCACTCTCTCTTTCCCTATCTCTTTCTCTCAATCTCTCTTTCCCATTTTCACTCTCTCTCTCTTTCCTATTCTCTTTCTCTCACTCTCTCTTTCCCTTTCTCTCTCAATCTCTTTCCCTATCTCTTTCTCTCACTCTCTCTTTTCCATTCTCTCTCACTCTCTCTTTCTCTATCTCTTTCTCTCACTCTCTCTTTCCTATTCTCTCTCACTCTCTTTCCCTATCTCTTTCTCTCATTCTCTCTTTCCCATTCTCACTCACTCTCTTTTTCCCATTCTCTCACTCCCTCTTTCCCATTCTCTCTCACTCTCTTTCCCTATGTCTTTCTCTCACTCTCTCTTTCCCATTATTTCTCACTCTCTTTCCGTAAATCTTTCTCTCACTCTCTTTCCCATTCTCTCTCAAACTCTTTCCCTATCTCTTTCTCTCACTCTCTCTTTCCCATTCTTTATCACTCTCTTTCCGTATATCTTTCTCTCACTCTCTCTTTCCCATTCTCTCTCAATCTCTTTCCCTATCTCTTTCTCTCACTCTCTCTTTCCCAATCTTTCTCACTCTCTTTTCGTATATTTTTCTCTCACACTCTTTCTCATTCTATCTCACACTCTTTCCCTATCTCTTTCTCTCACTCTCTCTTTCCTATTCTCTCTCACTCTCTCTTTCCCTATCTCTTTCTCTCACTCTCTCTTTCCCATTCTCACTCACTCTCTCTTTCCCATTCTCTCTCAATCTCTTTCCCTATCTCTTTCTCTCACTCTTTCTTTCCCATTCTCTCTCACTCTCTTTACCTATCTCATTCTCTCACTCTCTCTTTCCCATTCTCTCTCAATCTCTTTCTCTCACTCTCTCTTTCCCATTCTCTCTCACTCTCTTTCCCTATCTCTTTCTCTCACTCTCTCTTTCCCATTCTCTCTCAATCTCTTTCCCTATCTCTTTCTATCACTCTCTCTTTCCCTATCTCTTTCTCTCACTCTCTCTTTCCCATTCTCTCTCGCTCTCTTTCCGTATATCTTTCTCTCACTCTCTGTCTCATTCTCTCTCACACACTTTCCCTATCTCTTTCTCTCACTCTCTCTTTCCCATTCTCTCTCTCTCTTTCCCTATCTCTTTCTCTCACTCTCTCTTTCTCATACTCTCTCACTCTTTTTCCCTATCTCTTTCTCTCACACTCTCTTTCCCATTATCACTCACTCTCTCTTTCCCATTCTCTCTCAATCGCTTTCCCTATCTCTTTCTCTCACTCTCTCTTTCCCATTCTCTCTCACTCTCTTTACCTATCTCTTTCTCTCACTCTGTCTTTCCCATACTCTCTCAAACTCTTTCTCTCACTCTCTCTTTCCCATTCTCTCTCACTCTCTTTCCCTATCTCGTTCTCTCACTCTCTCTCTCCCATTCTCTCTCAATCTCTTTCCCTATCTCTTTCTCTCACTCACTCTTTACCATTCTCTTTCTCTCATTCCCTCCTTCCCATTCTCTCACTCCCTCTCTCCCATTCTCTCTCACTCTCTTTCCCTATCTCTTTCTCTCACTCTCTCTTTCCCATTCTCTCTCTCTTACCCTATCTCTTTCTCTCACTCTCTCTTTCCAATTCTCACGCACTCTCTCTTTCCCATTCTCTTTCTCTCACTCTCTCTTTCCCATTCTCTCTCACTCTCTTTTACTATCTCTTTCTCTCACCCTCTCTTTCCCATTCTCTCTAATTCTCTCTTTCCTTATATCTTTCTCTCACTCCCTCTTTCCCATTCTCTCTCAATTTCTTTCCCAATCTGTTTCTCTCACACTCTATTTCCCATTCTCTCTCACTCTCTCTTTCCCTATATCTTTCTCTCACTCTCTGTTTCCCATTCTCTCTCACTCTCTTTACCTATCTCTTTCTCTCACTCTCTCTTTTCCATTCTCTCTCAATCTCTTTCCCTATCTCTTTCTCTAACTCTCTCTTTCCCATTCTCTCACACTCTCTTTCCCTATCTCTTTCTCTCACTCTCTCTTTCCCATTCTCTCTCACTCTCTTTCCGTATATTTTTCTCTCACTCTCTTTTTCATTCTCTCTCACACTCTTTCCCTATCTCTTTCTCTCACTCTCTCTTTCCCTTTCTCTCTCAATCTCGTTCCCTATCTCTTTCTCTCACTCTATCTTTCCCATTCTCTCTTACTCTTTTTCCGTATATCTTTCTCTCACTCTCTTTCCCATTCTCTCTCACTCTCTTTCCCTATCTCTTTTTCTTACTCTCTCTTTCCCATTCTCTCTCAATCTCTTTCCCTATCCCTTTCTCTCACTCTCTCTTTCCCATTCTCTATCTCTCACTCCCCCTTTCCATTCTCTCACTCTCTCTTTCCCATTCTCTCTCACTCACTTACACTATCTCTTTCTCTCACCCTCTCTTTCCCATTCTCTCTCACTCTCTCTTTCCCTATCTCTTTCTCTCACTCTCTCTTACCCATTCTCTCTCAATCTCTTTCCCTATCTGTTTCTCTCACTCTCTATTTCCCATTCTCTCTCACTCTCTCATTCCCTATCTCTTTCTCCTACTCTCTCTTTCCCATTCTCTCTCACTCTCTTTCCCTATCTCTTTCTCTCACTCTCTCTCAATTTCTTTCCCTATCTCTTTCTCTCACTCTCTCTTTCCCATTCTCTCACACTCTCTTTCCCTATCTCTTTCTCTCACTCTCTCTTTCCCATTCTCTCTCACTCTTTTTCCGTATATCTTTCTCTCACTCTCTTTCTCATTCTTTTTCTCTCACTCCCTCCTTCCCATTCTCTCACTCCCTCTTTCCCATTCTCTCTCTCTCTCTTTCCCTATCTCTTTCTCTCACTCTCACTTTTCCATTCTCTCTTACTCTTTCCGTATCTTTCTCTCACTCTCTTTCCCATTCTCTCTCACTCTCTCTCCCTATCTCTTTCTCTCACTCTCTCTTTCCCATTCTCTCTCAATCTCTTTCCCTATCTCTTTCTCTCACTCTCTCTTTCCCATTCTCTCTTACTCTCTTTCCGTATATCTTTCTCTCACTCTCTTTCCAATTCTCTCTCACTCTCTTTCCCTATCTCTTTCTCTCACTCTCTCTTTCCCATTCTCTCTCACTCTCTTTCCCTATCTCTTTCTTTCACACTCTTTCCCATTCTCACTCACTCTCTCTTTCCCATTCTCTCACTCCCTCTTTCCCATTCTCTCTCACTCTCTTTCCCTATCTCTTTCTCTCACTCTCTCTTTACCATTTTCTCTCACTCTCTCTTTCCCATTCACTTTCTCTCACTCTCTCTTTCCCATTCTCTCTCAATCTCTTTCCCTATTTCTTTCTCTCATACTCTTTCCCATTCTCTCTCACTCTCTTTCCCTATCTCTTTCTCTCACTCTCTCTTTCTCATTCTCTCTCACTCTCTTTCCCATTCTCTTTCTCTCACTCTCTCTTTCCCATTCTCTCTCACTCTCTTTCCCTATCTCTTTCTCTCACTCTCTCTTTCCCATTCTCTCTCAATCTCTTTCCCTATCTCTTTCTCTCACTCTCTCTTTCCTATTCTCTCTCACTCTCTCTTTCCCTATCTCTATCTCTCACTCTCTCTTTCCCATTCTCTCTCACTCTCTTTCCCTATCTCTTTGTCTCACTCTCTCTTTCCCATTCTCTCTCGATCTTTTTCCCTATCTCTTTCTCTCACTCTCTCTTTCTCATTCTCTCTCACTCTCTTTCCCTATCTCTTTGTCTCACTCTCTCTTTCCCATTCTCTCTCACTCTCTTTCCCTATCTCTTTGTCTCACTCTTTCTTTCCCATTCCCCCCTCGATCTTTTTCCCTATCTCTATCTCTCACTCTCTCTTTCCCATTCTCTCTCACTCTCTTTCCCTATCTCTTTGTCTCACTCTCTCTTTCCCATTCTCTCTCGATCTTTTTCCCTATCTCTTTCTCTCACTCTCTCTTTCTCATTCTTTTTCTCTCACTCCTTCCTTCCCATTCTCTCACTCCCTCTTTCCCATTCTCTCTCACTCTTTTTCCCTATCTCTTTCTCTCACTCTCTTTTTTCCATTCTCTCTCACTCTCTTTCCCTACGTCTTTCTTTCACTCTCTCTCTCCCATTCTCACTTACTCTCTCTTTCCCATTCTCTTTCTATCACTCTCTCTTTCCATTCTCTCTCACTCTCTTTCCCTATCTTTTTCTCTCACTCTCTCTTTCCCATTCTCTCTCACTCTCTTTCCCTATCTCTTTCTCTCACTCTCTCTTTCCCATTCTCTCTCAATCTCTTTCCCTATCTCTTTCTCTCACTCTCTCTTTCCCATTCTCTCTCAATCTCTTTCCCTATCTCTTTTTCTCACTCCCTCTGTCCCATTTTCTCTCACTCTCTTTCCCTATCTCTTTCTCTCACTCTCTCTTTCCCATTCTCTCTCAATCTCTTTACCTATCTCTTTCTCTCACTCTCTCTTTCCCATTCTCTCTCACTCTCTTTCCCTATCTCTTTCTCTCACTCCCTCTTTCCCATTCTCTCTCTTTCTTTCCCTATCTCTTTCTCTTACTCTCTCTTTCCCATTCTCTCTCACTCTCTTTCCGTATATCTTTCTCTCACTCTCTCTTTCCCATTCTTTCTCTATCTCTTTCCCTATCTCTTTCTCTCACTCTCTCTTTCCCATTCTCTCACACTCTCTTTCCGTATATCTTTCTCTCACTCTCTCTATCCCATTCTCTCTCAATCACTTTCCCTATCTCTTTCTCTCACTCTCTCTTTCCCATTCTCTTTCTCTCACTCCCTCCTTCCCATTCTCTCACTCCCTCTTTCTCATTCTCTCTCACTCTTTTCCCTATCTCTTTCTCTCACTCTCTCTTTCCCATTCTCTCTCACTCTCTCTTTCCCATTCTCATTCTCTCACTCTCTCTTTCCCATTCTCTCTCTCTTTCCCTATCTCTTTCTCTTACTCTCTCCTTCCCATTCTCTCTCACTCTCTCCTTCCCATTCTCTCTCACTCTCTTTCCCATTCTCTCTCATTCCCTCCTTCCCATTCTCTCACTCCCTCTTTCCCATTCTCTCTCACTATTTTTCAATGTCTCTTTCTCTCACTCTCACTTTCCCATTCTCTCTCACTCTCTTTCCCTATCTCTTTCTCTCACTCTCTCTTTCCGATTCTCTTTCTCACACTATCTCCTTCCCATTCTTTCACTCCCTCTTTCCCATTCTCTCACTCTTTTTCCCATTCTCTTTCTCTCACTCCCTCCTTCCCATTCTCTCTCACTCTCTTTCCCTATCTATTTCTCTAACTCTCTCTTTCGCATTCTCTTTCTCTCACTCCCTCCTTCCCATTCTCTCACTCCCTCTTTCCCATTCTCTCTCACTCTTTTTCCCTATCTCTTTCTCTCTCTCTCTTTCCCATTCTCTCACACTCAATCTTTCCCATTCTCTCTCACTCTCTCTTTCCCATTCTCTTTCTCTCACTTCCTCTTTCCCATTCTCTCTCACTCTCTTTCACTATCTCTTTCTCCCACTCTCTCTTTTCCATTCTCTCTCATTCTCTCTTTCCCATTCTCTTTCTCTCACTCCCTCTTTTCTATTCTGTTTCACTACTTCTTTCTCATTCTCTCTCATTTTCTCTTTCCCATTCTTTGTCACTCTCTCTTTCCTATTCTCTTTCTCTCACTCCCTCCTTCCCATTCTCTTACTCCCTCTTTCCCATTCTCTCTCACTCTCTTTACCTATCTCTTTCTCTCACTCACTCTTTCCCATTCTCTTTCTCTCACTCCCTCCTTCCCATTCTCTCACTCCCTCTTTCCCATTCTCTCTCACTCTTTTTCCCTATCTCTTTCTCTCACTCTCTCTTTCCCTTTCTCTCACACTATCTTTCCCATTCTCTCTCCCTCTCTCTTTCCCATTCTCTTTCTCTCACTCCCTCCTTCCCATTCTCTCACTTCCTCTTTCCCATTCTCTCTCACTATCTTTCACTATCTCTTTCTCTCACTCTCTCTTACCCATTCTCTTTTTTTCACTCCCTCCTTCCCATTCTTTCACTCCCTTTCCCATTCTCTCTCATTCTCTTTCCCTATCTCTTTCTCTCACTTTCTCTTTCCCATTCTCTCTCATTTTCTCTTTCCCATTCTCTTTCTCTCACTCCCTCTTTTCTATTCTGTCTCACTACTTCTTTCCCATTCTCTCTCTCTGTCTTTCCCATTCTTTCTTACTCTCTCTTTCCCATTCTCTTTCACTCCCTCTTTCTCATTCTCTCTTACTCACTCCCTCCCTCTTTCTCTTTTTCTCTCTCAGTCCTTTTCCTTTTCTCTCTCACTTACTCCATCATTACCTTTCTCACATTAGCTTACTTTATTATTTAATCTTATTTATTATATTTATTATTATATTATTTAATTTAATCTTTCCCTTTATCCCTATCACTTTCCAAATTCTGAAAACGAATAAATGAAAAAACAGAATATCTATATCAGAATTAAAAATAGACGCTTCCATGCATGATGTGATTTACAAACATAATTTTTTATTCGAATGAGTTACCAGCGATCGGCCGTAGAGCAATGTTTTATATTACGTGAATCTTTAGCGATTTTTGTAGTTGGTACATAAGTAATAGTAACCCAAATACTCGTTTAAACGGGTCGATGAAGCGAAAAATTTCCCGTAATTCGCGACTGCTCCATTGGAAAGCTGTTTTTTTATTATTTTACGTCTAGGCCCCTTCTCCCTCTCTCTTCCTTCCAGCGAACTAATCAGGAGCAGATGCCAGGATGGCCTTTCCCTCGAGGCACCTCATCTACCCACTCCCTCCACGCCAATACCACCACGCCCAACCCATCTCACACGCCATTCCCTTCACTCTCTCCCTCCCCATTTCCACCCTCACTCGCCCTCGGAACTTCCCGGAGAAAATTAAAAGTCAAGCATTCTTTAGGGAGCGAGCGTGGCGATGACGTCATGGTTACCCAAGTCTCGGTGCACGAGGCAGAATGGGAGGGAAAATTAAGGGGTGAAGTGTGGTGCGGGGGGAGTAGATATAGCAATGTAGGGGAAGGGTAGAGGAAGAGGAAGGGGTAGAGGAAGGGGTAGAGGAAGGGACAGAGGAAGTGGTAGAAGAAGGGGTAGAGGAAGGGGTAGAGGAAGGAAGGAAGGGAAGAGGTAGAAGAAGAGGCAGAAGAAGACGTAGAGGAAGGGGAAGAGGTAGAGGAAGGGGAAGAGGTAGAGGAAGAGGTAGAAGAAGGAGAAGAGGTAGAGGAAGGGGAAGAGGAAGGGGTAGTGAAAGGGGTAGGGGTAGAGGTAGGGATAGAGGAAGGGGTAGGGGAAGGGGTAGGGGTAGAGGAAGGGGAAGAGGTAGAGGAAGGGGAAGAGGTAGAGGAAGAGGTAGAAGAAGGAGAAGAGGTAGAGGAAGGGGAAGGGGTAGGGGTAGAGGTAGGGGTAGAGGAAGGGGTAGGTGTAGAGGAAGTGGTAGAAGAAGAAGAGGTAGAGGAAGGGGAAGAGGTAGAGGAAGGGGAAGAGGTAGAGGAAGGGCAAGAGGTAGAGGAAGGGGAAGAGGTAGAGGAAGGGGAAAAGGTAGAGGAAGAGGTAGAGGAAGGGAAAGAGGAAGGGGTAGTGGAAGGGGTAGGGGTAGAGGTAGGGATAGAGGAAGGGGTAGGGGTAGAGGAAGGGGAAGAGGTAGAGGAAGGGGAAGAGTTAGAGGAAGAGGTAGAAGAAGGAGAAGAGGTAGAGGAAGGGGACGAGGTAGAGGAAGAGGTTGAGGAAGGGGAAGGGGTAGGGGTTTAGGTAGGGGTAGGGGTAGAGGTAGGGGTAGAGAAAGGGGTAGGTGTAGAGGAAGTGGTAGGGGTAGAGGAAGGGGGAGAGGAAGGGATAGAGGAAGGGGGAGAGGAAGGGGGAGAGGAAGGGGGAGAGTAAGGGGTAGAGGAAGGGGGAGAGGAAGGGGTAGAGGAAGGGTAAGGGGGCGGAAAAAATTCTAGTGCGGTAAAGAGAGGCAGCCGACACGTTGTTGCCACCGGCGACACAACCGGTGACGTCACGGGAAAATATTCTGGGGGAAAAAAGAATAATTAGGAGAGGAGCTACGGTGATTAGATTACAGAGAGAGTGGGAAAGAACAAGAAGCAGAAGTTTTCCCCAAGTTTTTGCCATAAATTTCGACAAGCCCCTTCGAATGACAGATGAGCAGCGAGATGCGAGTGCCGAGCGGTCTCTATTTGTAAAGTGGAGGAGAAACGTCGCAGGCCGGTCTTCGCGTGCGGGACAGTCGAAAGAGGAGTGCAGTGGGATGAACGGAAGGGCGTGGAGGAGTGCGTTTTTTGCGGGGAGGAGGAGGCGTGTCGGGATAGAGGCATGTCGGAGGAGGGGCGTGTCGGAAGAGGGGCGTGTAGGAGGAAGGGCGTGTCGGAGGAGGGGAAGCGTACGGTGAGTCTCGGCCGCTCGGGCTTTTTCGATGCGCGAGTCCGCGTGGTCGGGAAGAATTAATTTTGACCGAGGTGTAGTCGAGGCCGTTCGCCACTTGTCCCGCGCCTTTTGGCCGCGGTTATGCGATCGCCGATATGGTCGAATTATTCCTTATTTTATTTTGTTCCTTATTTTTTGAAAGTACATCAACTTCAGGCCAGGATGAAAATCCCGACGACAAAGAATACCCGAAACTTCCGTAAAGCAGAGGAAATTCTCCAGCGTTTTTTCTGTACAGGTTCAGTGAAAGCCGTGAGATTTTCTTTTCTGGAGAATCTTTGCCATATTTTGTCGTTATATATGGATTTATATTTTGTAGAATTAGGTGAAAACTTCCAGAAAGTGCTCGACCCGTTATTAATGGAAATATTTAATGATATTTTTCTGTTTTAAAACTTATTAGAAATTTTGCTTGCATTAGAAAGTATATTCTATAATGCAACTGTAGCATTATTAAAATAAGGAGTGGGTAATGTAAGCCAGAATATTATTAATCACTTTTCCTTACTTCACTAGTGCGGCTCAATTGAGTTTCTCTAGCTATTTTCATTAATCTTACTATATAAAATTTGATTTTGGCCAGTCTTTTCCATGTCTGTGGAGTTAAATCGGAGAATGATGAAAACGCATAAAACTCGAAAGCTTTTCATTCTTTATATCAAACTTTCAGGAATTACTTTCCAGCGCAGCTTTAATATTTTGAACTTCTTCTGGTGAATATTGAAGTCATAGGTTTGATCGCAGGAGCATTTATTTTCCTATTTCGATTAACATGGGGATGAGTGAGTCTAGGACAGTTCGGCGCTGGATCACTACCCAAAACCGATGCAAAAACAAAATATATTTTTATTTATTATTTGATTATTTTCGTGAAGTTTTAAACAGTTTTCTAGATTTCCCATTTCAGAAGTAGGTGTGTTTCTTATGTTTGTTATTCTCGCGGAAAATTTTGAAAACTAATAAAAATTTTGTTTCAAAAACAAAAATTTGAAAATTCGATTTTGTAATAAACATTTGTTGGCAGGGAATTGAAATTTTATTTTTCTATACATTCTTGATATACGTATGTTAGGTAAGGTTAATGCACCAAGTATGGCCTCTCTAATTATATGGTCCTCTAAATTATTTAGTAAAGCAAAATGCAAGGAACTGCTTTGGTAAAGAACAGTCAGTTCCTTGTGAAGGATGTGGTTTCATCCGACAGCTATTCTCTGTGAAATTAATGACAGAAAGTTTCTGGAAAGGGTGAGATTTTATATAATTAATTTTATCCCACTTTTTTTTTAAAGAAGTTTTTAGATTTATAAAGCGCAGTAAACATATTTAACTGCGTATATGGTCAGTATTCTATTAATGTTCTCTAATCGTTGACCAATTTCAGAGAAGTTTCCTATTATCCTCACTTCATGGGTCCAAATATGTCCCTGTTGAAATCAAGGTATAAATAAGTTACATCAATCGAGGCAACGAATATAACGTTTTATCTGGTATTTCTATAACGCGTTGACTCGGCCTGTTCCGGCTATTGAGCCCAGCACATAATCACAAAGAGGGTGATTTATGTTGGTAGCAGGAACATACAGAGTGGCTCAAAACTCGCGCCCCGTAAGGACTTTAATTAATATAAGAAAAAGAGTGCATAGTAAATTCTCGCATACATAGTGATTTTAATTATTATAAGAAGAATTTATACTAAACGTTCAAATTAGTACTGGCCTCGCCAAGTGTGTTGCTAAAAGGCCGCAATACCTTTGAGGAGTGGTTATCGGTTATCCTTACAGTGCCCTGGGTTCGATTTCAGATGGTCCAGATAATTTTCCATAAGTTAGCATGGGGAAAAGTTATTCCAGTGTGTAGACAATTCTAAGAGGTTCAGGGAGCTGAAATTTTGCAGGATTATAGAATTTTGCTCATAACCAACTATAAATATGGAAAATTTCAAAATTGTTAATTCTTAGGGGTTGTTTTAAGCCAATTTGTGCATTAATGTTTAATAATTTTTATCTTAGAAACTATAAATCTAAGGTACGAGTTTTTTCACATTTTGTAGAAAATTCTATATAAAAAAATGACACTTTTGAAAAGTTAAAAAATGAGGCCCCTAAAAACGCGCAAAAGCTTAAAGAAATTTTTAAGGTTTATGTATTTCCGAACGTGCCACTTAGGTGAAATTTTTTAAATTTAAAAGGTAAAATTTGTAAAATAACGAAATATGGATTATAGAAATTTTCATATTTTAATTTGTTTGGCTGTAAAAAATTCTTAAAGTTTAAATATATAGGTAAATATTTAGCTACTACGGGGCAAACTAGTGAGTTGAAATTTTTATGTTATTTGGTGGTTCGTGCAATTGCACAAATAAACTTTTGAATATCTCCATGAATTTGTTATGGCAGCCGTTAAAAATTTTTAAAATGTAAACAATGATTAATGTTAATTCACTTCAAGAAGTGCTACAACTTTAAAATTTGGCAGAAATGATTTGCATTATTACCCCACAATGGAAAAATTATAATATTCTTAAAATTGCAAATTTTACGGATTGTTTAATCCAATATTGTTACATAAGGTAAGAATGAAAGTATATTTCCAATGTTGAAATATCTCTCTAAAAATTAATGTCTTTTAAGGTGAGATGAAATGCTTGCACAATGCAATATATATATATATATATATATATATATATATATATATATATATATTAACTAAAGGAAAAGAAAAGGTAGTGATGAGGGTGGCAACAAGGTGTTGAGGGAAGCCCAGCGGACACTCACCAAGTTGAGGACCAAGCTGGCAGGCTGCTGGGGGCGTCGAAGAGACACGTAAAACACACGAACACAAAAACACACGCAAGCTTATCGGGCCTAAGCCCTTCTTCAGCGAAAGAGTAACGTAAAGTGACACACTGGGCGGGGAATGACAGGGTGATGTGGGAAGGTTGATGATTGGAGGAGGTGGGGAGTAGGAGGGGTGGATAGCCAATAAAGAGGGAGTGTGATGAGGTAGAGTCCGAATAGTTACAAAGTAACAAGGAAACATTGTAAGGGGGCTAATAGGGTTAGCGGAGGTTGAGGCCAGGCGGAGAGAAAGAGTCGAGAAGATGGATATGTGCTAGTTCCCAGTGTCGGAGAAGGGGGGCAGGAGTGTCATAGGGTAAAGCGCGAATAATCCTAACATTGTAGCAACTATTAAAGGGAACATTGTGGGTATTAGCATGTAATGCAACTGGGAGGGGGCGTCTGAGAGAAACGCTATTCCGGTGACCGTTCATTCGGATGTTTAACGGATTGCTGGTGAGGCCTACGTAAAACGCGGGACAAAGGGTGCAGGTAAGGAGGTAAATGACGTTACGGGTGGTGCAGTTGCTTCTGGAGGTGATGGGGTAGGTGATGTTGGTGGAGGGACGCGAGAAAGAAGATGATGGTAGGTGGATAGGGCAAGTGAGGCAGCGAGGTTTTCCGCAGGGGTGGGAACCTATTGCAAGAAGCGTGGTAGAAGTGGGAAGTTCCTTCCTCCACAAGATATTTCCCAAATTTGGGGGCCTGCGGAAGGAGAGGAGCGGAGGATTGGCAAAAAGGTTGATAAAGAGGGACTGATGGGAGGAAGAGGTAAGAATTGGGTGGGCAGCATGAAGGATTGTTTTGAGAGCTTCGTGGATACCAGGATGGAAAAGTGTCGTAAGAGTGAGTGGAGGGGTAGATGCAGGAATAGTGGGTGTGTGAGGATGAGATCCAATGTGGGTAGGCGTCATCGCCCTATGGATCTGTTCGCGGACCAAGACTGGAGGGTAACCACGTTTGAGAAGAGCATCCTCGAGGACAGAGTAATACTCGAGAAGGGATGCTCTATCGGAACAAAGCCTCCATCCTCGACGAGCAAGGGCATAGGGGATAGAGGTTTTGGTATGAAGGGGATGGCAGCTATCAAAGTGGAGGTATTGGAGGCTGTTGGTGGGTTTGATGTGAACACAGGTGCGGATTTGGCTGTCTTGAAGGTAAAGATCGACATCCAGGAATGTGATGTGGGAGGTAGAGGATTGGTGGGTGAAGGACAGTGAAGGATGGGAGGAGAGACGCGAGAGAAAGGAAAGGAGAGAGTCAGGTCCATGCGTCCAAATGAGGAAGACATCGTCGATGTATCTCAGCCACAAAAGTGGTCTGAGTGGAACGTTGAGGAAGAGTCTTTCCCATTCTCCAAGGTAGCAATTGGCGTATGAAGGCGCCATTCGGGTGCCCATCGCAGTGCCTCTAATTTGAAGGTAGTGACGAACATCGAAAGTGAAGTTGTTCAATTTGAGCACCATTGCTGCCAAGTCCAATAAGAAATGGGAGGAAGGTCTTGCGTCGGGTGGTCTTGAGTCCAGGAGTTTACTAAGGGCTATATATATATTCCTCCTATGTAAGAAGAGTCTATATATATATATATATATATATATATATATATATATATATATACTAGTAGAAGGTGGAAGGTAGAAGCATTTCATCTCACCTTGAAAATAACGTAGAACTTTTTCAAGATTTTTGTTTTTTCGTCGGTTTTCCTACCGACAAAATATTTCGAGTCTGCCACTATTCTGGAAGTGCCTAAACATTAGTTTTCTCGAGAAAAAGAAATAACTTTGTCACTTCCACAAATTTATTTGGCGGGACCGGTTTCACTACGATCATAGCATCATCAGGTTACGATCGTAGTGAAACCGATAGTGCCAAATAAATTTGTGGGAGTGACAAAGTTATTTCTTTTTCTCGATGAGTAAATTCCACAGGGTTGACCCTGACCTCATTTTTCATATTAGTGTTCTCCTATATAAGTTTTATGTAATAATATTTTATTAAAACAATGCCTTTAATTTGCAATTTTAAGAATGTTACACTTTATCCAATATAGGGTACTTATTCCACATAGTTCTGTCAAATTTTGAAGTTGTAGCACATCTAGAAGTAAAATAGTATTTTTTTAATTGTTTAAATTTTAAAAATTTTAACGGTCACAATAACACTTTGCTGGAGATTTTCAAATGTTTGTTTGTTTCAATTCACTAAGCTCTACATAACTTTAAAATTCCAGCTTCCTAGCTTGCCCAGTAGTACCTAAACATTTATCTATTTGTTTAAAATTTAAGAATTTTTAACAGCAAAACAAATTAAAATATCAAAATTTCTATAATCCTATTTCGTTTTTTTTTACAAATTCCACCTTTTAACAAAATTTCAGCTCCGTTGCACATTCAGAAATATATGAATCTTGAAAATTTGTTGAAACAATTTCGAATTTTTAGTTGACGAATTGTTGAACTCTTTCAGGATTTTCGCTTTTTGTCGTTGGTTTTGTACATAATACTATGTAAAAAATTTCGAATCTCCATCTCTTATGGAAGTGCCTAAACATTAATATCCTCCTATATATATATATATATATATATATATATATATATATATATATATATTAACTAAAGGAAAAGAAAAGGTAGTGATGAGGGTGGCAACAAGGTGTTGAGGGAAGCCCAGCGGGCACTTACCAAGTTGAGGACCAAGCTGGCAGGCTGCTGGGGGCGTCGAAGAGACACGTAATATATATATATATATATACTTTACGTTACTCTTTCGCTGAAGAAGGGCATAGGCCCGATAAGCTTGCGTGTGTTTTTGTGTTCGTGTGTTTTACGTGTCTCTTCGACGCCCCCAGCAGCCTGTCAGCTTGGTCCTCAACTTGGTGAGTGTCCGCTGGGCTTCCCTCAACACCTTGTTGCCACCCTCATCACTACCTTTTCTTTTCCTTTAGTTAATATATATATATATATATATATATATATATATATATATATATATATATATATATAACAACTTACGGAAAAGGAAAGGTAAAATGAATATATGGATGTCAACAAGGTGTTGGGATGAGGAAACCCAGTGAGCACTCACCAATCAGACGACTTCAGGTTGGCGAGGCCCCGGGGATGTCGAAGCGACACACGTAAAATAACACAAACACACAGAAACATCACAAACGTAAAGCTTTCGGAACTACTCCTTCTTCAGCTACAGAGAGAGAACTCACCCCAACACCTTGTTGACATCCATATATATATATATATATATATATATATATATATATATATTTGTTTATTTATTTAAAAGTAAAATGCAATTTGGTAATAACCATGTGGCATGTATAATATAGCAATGATCAAAAATAAAATTACATTAAAAAATGCAATGAAGTCAAACCTAAAAATAAGATCCAAACACATTCCATTGTTTAAGGAAAAACGACAGATGATGAACCCGTCCATTTATTTAATTATTTACCATTTACCTAGGCATTTTAGCCTATATTTAAATGATTTAACAGTTTTGGGGTTGTGTTTGAGTAGCTCCTCAGGCAACTTTTTTCCATTCCCTAACACCTCTGTTAATGAATGCACATTTACCTACGTCTGTTAGTGCCATTCTTCCTTTTAAACGAATGGTCTGGTTCACATAATCTCTCGTGCAGATCTTTCCATGCAGGATGGCTACTCCTACTTTGATAAATCCCTCCAAGCCTGTTTATTTTTCTTCTTATTTCCAACGATTTCCATCCTAAAGCATTTGTGTTACCCTTTCCTCCCTCCGGTGTCTTCTCAATACGTACCGGCCTGCCTTTCTTTGTAACTTTTCTATTCTTTTGGTCAAACCGACCTCGAAGGGATCCCACACATTGGTTGCATACTCAACCATGGGCCTTACTATCCTCTTAAATGCTAACTCTTTAGTTTTCTTATTACTACCTTGGAGGTTTCTCATTACGAAGTGTAAATTCTTAAACGCATTAGACACCATCTTCTCTATATGCACATCAAATTTTAAAGTTCTCGTAAAATAAACTCCTTAGTATTTACAATGATCTGCTTTTGGTATGTCCTCTACGTTAATCTGGTACTTATAGCTTATATTATATCGTTTCCTAGAAAGGTTGATATGTTTTCTTTTCGAAACGTTAATTTTCATCTTATTTAACTTTATCCAATCGGCCAAGAGTAGTGAATCTTCCTGAAGTGCCTCGCGATCCTTGGAATTTCAAATTTGCCTATATAAAATTCAGTCATCAACAAAAAGCCTAATCTTGGAACTAACTAGTCTAGCGATCTCATTCACATAAACAAGAAACAATAAAGGCCCGAGGACACTGCCCTGCGAGACGCCAGGAACTACCGCGGATTTTTTCGATCGATAATCACCTATTTTGACCCTCTGGCTTCGATTTGTAAGAAATTCCTCGAGCCATCCTATTACCCTCATATCAATATTTAATTTACCTAATTTCTTAATTAACAGATTGTGAGATACTGTATCAAACGCCTTTGAAAAATCTAAGACAATAGGATCTGTCTCCTCTCTGCTGTCTAATGACTCAGCTAAGTCCTGAAAATGCCCCAGTAGTTGCGTATCACATGAACAACCCTTCCTAAATCCATGCTGCTTATCTAGCAACCTATCGTTTTCCTCCCAGTATTACATAAGATAGTCGGCAATGATTTTATCCGCAATTTTACACGCTACCGAAGTTAAACTTATAGGTCTATAATTTTCTACCATATTTTTGTTGCCAGTTTTAAAAATAGGAACCACTGCCGCTTCCTGCCAATCCTTTGGAATGCTATTATTTTGTAATGTTGACATGAATATTACTCTTAGATATGGTAAAACAACGCGATGACCCAATTTTAACGAGTCACTTGAAATATTATCAGGACCACTAGACTTGTTTTTCCGCAATTTATTTATTTTCCTAAGTATTTCGCGATCTAGGATAGTAAGATAACCCGTGTTAGCTTCCTCAATGTGCATCGTTTCCCGAATTTCACGCAAATCTCTAATAAGCAGCATTTAACGAGAAGAAGGAGCTTCTCACAAGCAAGAAAATAAATTTAGAAACAAGGAAGAAATTACCAAATGCTACATATGGAGCATAGCTCTTTATGGTGCAGAGACGTGGACGGTAAGGAGAAAGGAGGAAAAATATTTAGAAAGTTTTGAGATGTGGGTATGGAGGAGAATGATGAAAGTGAAATGGACAGAGAGGAAGAGAAACGAAGAAGTATTAGAAATGGTGAGAGAAGAAAGGATGATAATAAAAACAATCAGGAAAAGAAAAGCAAATTGGATAGGGCACATATTGAGAAGACAGTGTTTACAAAGGACGATCTTAGAAGGAAAAATTAGTGGAAGAAGAGGAAGAGGGAGAAAAAGAATAGGAATATTAGAGAATATAAAGCAGGGATATAATACTTATAGAGGTAGAAAAGAGGCTTCTAGGGAGAGAGAAAATGGAGGCAGCGATTCAGTTAAAACCTGTCTTTGGACAGAAGCATGATGATGATGATGATGATATTGTATTAATTTCCTCGCCCACTTTTTCTCCGCTTCTGTGCCGCTCTTACTTTCCTTTTTAAGCGTCTGACCTTCCCGTTATAAAGTCCCGGGTCTGAGTTCCTCTTAATATACGTACTTCTTGGGCACGTATCGATCTATCTATACCTTCATTTATGATGTTTTTCAATTCTCGCCACATTATTTCAACAATTTTCCCTCCAATGACCCAATCAACAAATATATTTATATCACATATATATATATATATATTCTCACGACCCGCCCCCCTTCCGACTCCCTTCCTCTCTCTTGCGAAAGTATCGTACGTAGGTGGTCTCGAGACTTCTTGATGACCCGCAGGCCAAAAAGGACTCTTCTATACACAACCCGTCGCGTGCGGACTATATGGGTTGTTTGGAAAATAGGACGTATGGTACTCTTACTGTGAACATATAGCTTAATATCACTGAAAGCGATTGGATGGGACAGATAACATCGGGTTAAACTTAAATTCACGAAACAAAAAGGAATTTAATAAACAATGAGGACTGTACATCAAAAAACATGCTTCTCATGCATAAGTGACAAGCAAGAGCATGATACAAAATGCAGAAAAACGACGAGAAAAATACACAAAAGCAAAACAAATTCAATGAGCGAATGAGCACATGCAATGGGCAAATGAGCAAATACAATGGCAAATAAGCAATTGCGATGGCAAGTGAACAATTACAATGGGCAAATAAGCAATTTCAATGGCGAATGAACAATTACAATGGCAAATGAACAATTACAATGGGCAATTGACAAATTACATTGGGCAAATATGCGTCCAACGCGATATGACGCCGTTAGCGATTGCAGAAATTCTAATGGACTAATTGACCGGCGGACGGTGCCGTGGCAAAAGACCAATTTAAAGAATAATGGACTATTGACCGCCGAACAATGTCGTGGCAAAAGATCCTGTTCCGTCATATCTGAGTCCAGCTTGATTCGCCTCTATCCTACTCACAATGGGTATAGTAGTGGGTATAGTAGTGCAATGAATAGCCAGGAAGGGAGGAGAGAAACCCGGTGCCGGCATTTGCCTGCTCTTGCGAAGAACAACAGGGGGGCCAACTGCTTAACGTCCCTTCCGAAGGATGGAGTGTTGATTTGAGCGCGCTCCTCATTTTCTCGTTTTCTCTTTCCTCATTGGCTCGTCCTCGTCACCTTAGTTCCAACACGCACAAATAGGGGGCCGGCGCGTCCCCGGAAAAAATCCTCATAAGGATTCGAACCTGGAGTCTACTACACCACCGGCTCCCCTAAAATACCCTGTTTGTTTTTTTGTTTGAGTGCCCAGTCAATTCGCCTCTCTTACAGCACAAATGGGTATCTCAGAGGTAGTGCAATGAATAACCGGGGAGGGAGGAGGGAAACCCGGTGCCGGCATTTGCCTGCTCTTACGAAGAACACCAGGGGGGCCAACGGCTTAACGTCCCTTCCGAAGGACGGAACAGATGAATTTGCGCGGTCTCCTCAAACTACGCAAACAGGGGGGGGGACCTTTCTATTTCGGCGGAGTTTTTGAACGTGGCGAATTTCGTTTCGTCACAAAATATATATATAGATATATATATATATATATATATATATATATATATATATATATATATATATATATATGTATGTTCCCCCTCTGTAAGAAGAGTCTATATATAATAGATATCGTACATGATATAAAACCTAAGGTACTTCTAGATATACCACGGACACGAAATCTGGAAGGATGATAGGTTATTAGGTACAACCAACCAGAAAAATCGAAAATTCCAAATTTTTTATTATGTATTGGGATATTTTTGATCCCAATGTTCCATTTCGATACTCCATAAGAAAAACATGGAAATATGTGCAGAGTTTCATAAATTTGCATTTTTAAATTACCGTAAATACCCGCGTATAATGCGCACTTTTTTTTCGAAATATTTGAGTTAAAATTAGGATTCGTGTTATACGAGGGTTCATAATCTTCCTATTTTCATTTGACCCCATATTTCCACAATTTCGGCACATTAATTACTGCCCGGGTATCCTCATATTTTTATTGGCGATTTTTACAAAAAGTAAGATAGATAATAGTAAAAATTTATTAACTAATTCTATAAACATACGTTAGTTATATATGAAACGAATCAATTCAGTATTTATTCATTTTAAAAGCCATGAAATTCTTCGTCACTGGACCAATCTTCTTTGATGTTGTTATCGGAATCGTCAACTTTGGTATCTTTTGTATCCTCCTTTGCCGTGGCGCTGTCATCGTCGTCCTCTTAAAACCTTTTATAATAACATCCGTGAACAATTCATTCCACGTATTCTCGCATTTCACTGTATATGATTTGCTGCATTGTAAGCCACCTTTCCTTTTGTTAGCACAATGATGAGCTATTGTACGTATGACGTCACCCTACACCGGCGCCCAGCCTGGTGGTGAGGTACTGGTACTCGATAGTACCAGCGGTACAATTTACAATTAGAAACAATGGAAGCTGATGCCTATGTGTACGCTGGGAGTTGATGCTTCTTGTAGAACTACCATCAAGTTATCGTTCCCTAATTTTCTCTCAGCATTCATACGCGATTTATTTTTGATTCTTAGTGTCTGTAGTTAATTATGGATATTTTCTATCATTTTTACGTGCTCCAGAGTGCTCTAATAAGGGTAAAACTGGAGGTTGGGCGAACCTGTCCCCCTCGGGTGTGACAAAAACGTATGTAAAAAACTTCGACATAGGATTATCATCATTCCTTCATTTTATTAGCTCAAATAGTGTCATATGCCCTACTATGAAATTAATATAATTCAATTTATTGCGTATATCCTAATATCACCTTGTAAGTAAACATAGAGCATATAATGATTGAGTTAGCTGACGTTCTTTTGGAAAGTTATTCGAAAATTTCATTTCGCACTTTCATTATGCTACCAATACAATACCAATAATTCGGTCATTGCTTTAGACCACGTTACACCATCTACTTTATTCTGGAACGGTAACGCTAAAAGAATCTGTTCGTGCTATACGCAGGTATATAGAAAAAAAAATAGATTACGAGGCTGAAAACCCCCCTGCGCGTTATACGAGGGTGCGCATTATACGCGGGTATTTACGGTAGTTATAATTCAGATGGAAACTCAGGACGAAAACAGTTCTATAGCTAAAAGAATGCGGTTTCTTATTTTTGAAGACTAAATTCAAAACTGTACCGAATTGACGAAGAAATATGTTTTTAATTGGAAAAAGTCAGATGCTCAACAATAATGAACTTCAGCTACCATACCAACCAGACCAATGCAGCATCGCTTTAATGCTTTTTAATAGAAAAATTCTTATTGTGCCATTGATTTCAACCAAAGACGTATACACATGATGACGTCATAATTTTAAAACTCTATATATGCTATTAAATAAAAGAACGTTACTCCTTTCAATTATGGGGGTTGATTAGCTGTATATAATAATAGCTTTAATTTAGTGCTTCTAAAGAGAATCAGTGGATTGTATTATAATGCAATTGATTTAAAACTACGGCGTAAACTTATAACGACGTCAAAATCCAAAAACAGGAAATATTAGAGAATAGTGAAAGAAAATAATGTCGTGTTGTAGCTGAAATTTTAAAGTGGTTTAGAGCTTAGTGCACATACCCAAATAAACATTTGAAAATCTCGATGAATATGTTGTTGCGACCGTTAAATTTTTTTAACATTTTTACAATTAGATAAATGTTATTTTACTTCTAGATAAGCTACAACGTTAAAATTTGGTAGGAATGTGTGGCTTTTGTACCCTACTGTGGGAAAAGTATAATATTCTTAAAATTGCAAATTTTAGGCATTGTTTTACTCTATTATTTTTACATAAGGGAAGAACGAAAATCGGGTAATAGGTGAAATATTTAAAATTAAAAAATATTTCCAATGATGAATCTCTCTGAAAAATGAATGTATTTTTCAAGGTTAGATGAAATGCTTACCTTTTACTAGTGTGTGTGTATATATATATATATATATATATATATATATATATATATATATATATATATATGTGTGTGTCATGGTAAATGTACGTTGCTAGTAAATGTTTACAATTACAACCCATTTCGGAAAATGTAAGTATAATATACTTTTACCGGTTAGATTGGGGAAATGTGCACATTTACCCAGAGACACTGGTAGATGTGGATTAACGTCGCAACACAAGCAATAACTTGGCGGCGACGTAAACATCTGCTGCAGTTTAGAAGTTCTGTAGATGTGCATTTTCCGGTAAATGTGCATTTTCCGGTAAATGTGTACATTTCCTGGTAAATGTGCACAACTAAACGATATTTGAACATGAAGGCAAATTTACTCGGCCCAACCGGGTTGGGTAATTAATTCGAAGTGTTTTTGGTTCCTCTTCACGTTCACTGTACTCCCCCCTCGGGTTGGGAAGTGCAACAATGTGGTCGCTAAAAATTCGCCATTGTTTAAACAAATTTTCAAGGATTATATATTTCCGAATGTGCTACGGTGCTGAAATTATTTTAAGAGGTAGGATTTGTATAAAACGGAAATAGGGATTTTACAAATTTTGATATTTTAATTTGTTTGACATTTAAAAATCTTAAAATTTAAACAAATAGATAAATGTTTAGGTACTACGGAATGAGCTAGGAAGCTGAAATTTTCAAGTTATTTATAGATTATTGCATTTGCACAAATAAACATTTGAATCTCTTCATAAATATATTGCGGCGGCCGTTAAAAATGTTTAAATTTTAAACAATTAGAAAAATATTCTTTCACTCTAGAAGTGCTACAACCTTAAAATTTTGCAGAAATGGGTAGCATTAGTACCCCATAATGGAGAAAGTATAAAATTCTTAAAATTGCAAAGCTTGGGGATTGTTTTAATCCATTATTTTTACATAAGGGAAAAACGAAAATCGTTGCGGAGGTGAAATCTTTAGTATTAAAAAAATATTTATAATGATGAAATATCTGTCTGAAAAATGAATGTTTTTCAAGGTGAGATGATATGCAGATTGCAAGCACCTTCTACTAGTATATATATATATATACCTTGTTGCCATCCTCATCACTACCTTTTTTTCCTTAAGTTAATGTATATATATATATATATATATATATATATATATATATATATATATATATATGATATTGGGATACATAAAGAGGACCAGCCCCCGCTCACTATCGAACTATGCCCCGCAAATAATCACGCCGGTACTGGAGTTAATTGGTGATTGCAGACTGAATTAGGGACCGAAATTAAGAAGAAAGTATCGGAGCTGAAAGTAAAATATATTGCTGAATGTGTCAGTAATGCTGTCTGCAGGTACTTCATAGAAAATATAATAATGTTGAAACTGCGTCAGTTGTGCTTTTGCATAGTTAGAATTGGTAGTTTCCGCCTCGTTAGGCTGCTTTTCAAAGGAAACATAGCCTTATGAAATGATTGTGTCCGTGTGTGCGTATGTTACCCCGCAAACATCTTTTGCACCAATGGACCGATTTTCATGAAACTTGGTACGAAGCTCGTGCTGCAAGGGCCCACCTCCTGGCTATATTTTATTAGGCGATGATTGAAGTCCCGGGTTCGATTCCAGGAACGTTTTTTCTCTTTTTGTTGTACATAGGAAGTCTTAAGGCCATCGTGCAGAGAGGCATTCTTTAATACTTTAAAATATCTGAAATTGTCATATCGGAGCGAAAGTTTAACTTTTCTAGGAAGAATAGAATGTAGATTCAAATTCTTATCACTGAATTTTGATATTTGACCGTATTTCATTGAAATTTTACTAAAAAATTGCTTTTGCGTTGTAATTCGCATTTTATGGAATTGTTCCTATGGAGACGTTTATTACCGAACTCGGTTTGAGTATAAACGAGTGAAATGGGTTATTTTCTTTTCTACTCGATAGTTCATCCATACATATTTGCGTATAAACAGTAACATTTATTAAATTCGATAATTTAAAAATATGCTAAATATAATGTCAGAAAGAGATTTGGATATTGTTTTTAGTGTTTTAAACCTGATAACGCTGTTATTTTTTCCAATTTTTCTGTATCATTGATAAACTATAAATTACAACGGATATTTATGGTATGAGAATTCCATGGAATGATTAACACGTACTGAATAATTTCCTGTCATTATAAGTAATTAATTCGGGACGTCAACTTTGGGAAACCAGTCTGCATTAGTCCTGGTTTGGACTTCTTGTCTTTTTCTTAAAAAACGACGCATAAATCAGGGTTTATGTTACCTGAACGACCAAGACGAATTTCATTGTTTATTTTGGAATACTTTATCGGTTTTTATCTTTATTACTTCCATTTATTGAATAATTTCTAATTAAATTTTACTAAAATCGTTTATATAAATATAAGACTTACTTCCTGTATGCCTTATTGTTTGTTGTTCTCTAAATGGCGAATTGATGAATTTGTTGGTGTTGACTTTGACTTGGTAAAGCCTTTGAATTGTTGGTAGCGACACCAGCGTTGCACACGGTAACTTTTATAGCGAACAGAATTGTCCGAATACCATCCAGCGTCATATTTTGTAAATAAATTTACTTTTAAATGTAAACAATGACGCCAGTACTGCCATTGGTAACTTAATATACTAATATTTTGCATAATAACTTGACATTTTGGTAGAACGTGCATCAATAGTTTTTTACCCATAGCAACAAATAACAAATTTCTTTATTTGTAGTACATTATCTAAACGTGAAAAATGATTCGATGTATTTTTCATTTCGAATATTATTTATTATTATTATTTATTTAAAACTTAGTGCTACAAGTTGGCGATCTACCAGGTGGTAACATAAAGAAACCTCGTAGGTCTCTCACACATCCAACAACGAGATCTAAAGACAAAAAATAAGACAGCAATAAAAAGATCTATAATAATGACATAACAAAAATATTACCCATAAGAAATATCACTGCAACCAAGAAAATTCAAAAGTTTCAAAAAGGACGGAGAAATATTTAAAAAAATCACTAAAGAATCACAAAATCACAGAAAAATCACAAAACAGCTTTACATCTATTCCTAAAAACATTTACACTCTTTGGGAAGGGCTCAAATAGTTCAGCAGGCAACTCATTCCAGTCAACAATAGTTCTGTTTAAATATGAATATTTTTTTACATTTGTTTTTTGTTTTCTACACTAAAATTTGTATTTGTGATAATTTTTCCCTTTAAAAGATAGTTCTTCCACCCCCTTGTGTAACACACTCCATGCTGCCTCCATATTTATTACATTAAAAAAAAAACCACAAAGTTTACTACGTTTCCTTCTCCTTTGCAAGCTCTCCCAGCCCAGTATTTCTAGCATCTTCGTCACGCTATCCGTTTTCCTGTGCCTACCCAATACATATCTGGCCGCCTTTCTTTGAACCTTATCCAGCTTCCTGATATGCCCTTCTTCGTGCGGATCCCATACCAAGGAGGCATATTCCAATATCGGCCGAACTAGAGTTTTGTATGCTTTCTCCTTTGTAGCTGGACTACTTCCTTGTAGATTCCTCATAACCCAGTGCAGCACTTTGAAAGCTTTCCTTTTTATGAAATCGACATTTAATCCCCATCCTAGATCTTTTGATAAATAGACACCTAAATATTTACAATGATCACTTATTGGTATAGAATTTCCCGAAAAATTATACTCCCTATTTGACACTAATTTCCTATTAGTGAATGTCATGTACATACTTTTACTTATATTGATGTCCATTCCGTTGGTATTGGTCCAATCTGAAAGTTTGTCGATATCATTTTGGAGGGTATCACGATCGCTTTCACTCTCGATCCGCCTATAAATTATGCAATCATCCGCAAAAAGTCTTATCTCGGAGTTCATTTTGTCTGGAAGATTATTGACGTAAATTAAGAAGAGCAGCGACCCTAAGACGCTACCTTGTGGGATCTCCGATATGGCATTCGTCTCATCTGAATACCGGTTACCTATTTTCACTCTTTGAGTTCTTCCAGTAAGAAAATTCGCAACCCACTTCAGTACCCTTACGTCGATTGGTAATTGCTCCATCTTCAACTGCAGTAGATTGTGTGGCACTCTGTCAAATGCTGTCGAGAAATCCACGATTATAGCATCAACTTCTTTCCCTTCGTCTAATGAGTCAGCAATGTCTTGACACAAACCCACTAATTGGGTTTCACAGGAATACCCTTTCCTGAACCCATGCTGAGCTTTAAATAGCCACTTATCCCTTACCCACCGATCCCGTATGTAGTCTGATATATATTATATATATTATTCAAGTTCAAAAATTATTTACGAGTGTATTTGCCGATAGTTATTCGTGAGGAGGCAGTTGTCGTGTGCAAATTTTCAGTTATATTGCAATCGTATTCATTACTTTGTGTGGAGAGAAAGTCATGCGCTGCTGGACACACATCAGAATCTTTTTTTCAAAATCGTCGACGAACCTCGAAGTTTCAATTTTATTTCTGGAATTCCTTATAATTGATTTTTTGTAAAAATTTGTATGTATACAGCGCCGTAACTAGGGCGGGGAAGGATTTTGTGCAAAACCGACCAGAAAAAACCAAAATCATGAAGAAGTTCAACAATGCGTCCGCTAAAAATTCGCAATTGTTTACACAAATTTTCAAGGTTTATGTATTTCCGAATGGGCCACGAAGTGGAAATAAGTAGAATTCTTAAAAAAAACGAAATAGGGATTTTACAAATTTTGATATTTTAATTTGTTTGACATTTAAAAAATCTTAAAATTTAAACAAATAGATAAATGTTTAGGTACTTTGGGATGAGCTAGGAAGCTGAAATTTTCAAATTAATCACAGAGTAGTAAATTTGCACAAATGAACATTTCAATTTCACCAAATATGAATAACGGCGGCCGTTAAAAATTATGAAAATTTCAACAATTAGAGAAATATTTTTTTACTTATAGAAGTGCTACAACTTTAAAATCTGGCGGAAATGTGAAGCATTAGTACCTTATAATGAAGAAAGCGTAAAATTTTAAAATTGCAACATTTGGGGATTGTTTTAAACTATTATTTTTACATGTGGGAAAAACGGAAATCGCTGCGCAGGTGAAATCTTTAGAATTAAAAGAATACTTGAAATGATGAAATGTCTGTCTGAAAAATGAATGATTTTTCAAGGTGGTATGAAATGCTTGCAGTATGCAAGCACCAAATACTAGTATGTTATATCCTCTTCCTCCTCCGCCTCTGCAAGGAACGTCTGTATATAATGATATAAACTTAAGGAAAAGAAAAGGTAGTGATGAGGGTGGCAACAAGGTGTTGAGCGAAGCCCAGCGGACACTTACCAAGTTGGGGACCAAGTTGGTAGGCTGCCGGGGGTGTCGAAGAGACACGTAAAACACACGAACACAAAAAAACACGCAAACTTATCCGGCCTATGCCCTTCTTTGGCGAAAGTGTAACTGAAAGTATATAGTATGTACATATATATATATATAAAATAGCTGCTTCATACATAGGATACTAGTAAATGGTACTTGTATTCTCCAAGCATTTCAGACCACTGTGGTTAGTTTATCGCGGCGGAAGATGCGTGCTACTTTTCCACAACTATGCTCTATCTCGGCCTAATGACGCAATTATTCACCCACAAAATCCCATTTTACTTTCCCTTGCCCTTACATGATCTTTAAGATAACGATTTACACTCGGAGTACGGACCTAAGTTGTTTCACACCGAGTCCGGACCCGGGTCCTAGAGGACCCAGCTTCTAAAATCATTTTCTCACAATAATATTTAACATCCAAGTAATCAATGAATGAAAATTGAATAAGGATAATGATTTATACAATAAATAGTGTAATAATGGTATATATTTGCAAAATTAAATACATAATTACGCATATAAATAAAAATGAAATAATTTTCTTTTTTTAAGGATAACATTTAACAATACCAAAAAATTTATTCTTGAAGGTAAATTTAGTCAGTTTGATTCAGTTAATTTTATGTTAGTTTGATTCATCTGAGTTGGAAGTCAAATTAATACATAATAACTTAACTAATATTTCGAACTATATTTTCGGGTCTTGTTCTTGCAGGTTGTGGAGCAACGTAACTCCAAAGCCTAAATATTCTATCTCCCATTTTAGAATAATAGAGTCACAAAAAATAAAATGTATATTACAAAATGATTCGGGAGGCAAACAGAACGATGTGAATAACGGAGACACAAGAGAAAACTGGAAATCGAGACGTCGAGACTTCGATAATAACTAACATGTATTACAATGTCGTGCTGAGCGAGCTAATTTTGTCCGGATTTTGATCTGCCCGGTCATAAGTGATATAAAAGTTACACGACGTAGATTACGGAGCCGGGTCCCCGAAGACCTTCACATTTATACATTGCGTGATTTTGATGACTTAATTAAATTACAATATAATTTTATTACTGATTTTAAACTCCCAACATGTTCCACTAGGAATACATAAAGTATCAATTTCGGCAAAAACTTTTTTAAAGAAATATTTTCGAAAATATACTTTTCGGGTCTCCTGAGACCCGAGGTCCGTACTCCGAGTGTTAAATAATTTATTCAGGTAGAGGGCAACACCTGCTACAATAAAGCCTGCGACATCACGTATCTACGACTAATAGTTTTCGAGACAAAATTCTAATGATCGTATAATAATCGGGTATTGCATTCCGTGAGGTATCGATCAAAAAAACGTTTCAGATAGAGGACAACATTTTCTAGTAGATAGTTTGCAACAGCATGTACCTAGAACTTATAGTTTCCGAGATAAAAATTATTAAACTTATTTGTACAAATGGGGTAAATACAACCGCTAAAAATTAACAATTTTTAAAAATTTCGACTTTTCTGTTTGGTTGTGACCAAAAGCGAATAATCGTGCCAAATTTTAAGTCTCCAGCTCATCTGAAAATGCTTAAACATTAGTTTCCTCATATATTTTATATATGTTAATAGTCTATTCCACTAAGTAGAGTTATGGCTAATAATGGGCTAAATGTTTTACGAATTCGATTTTTATCGACATTAACCGATTTAAATCGAAGCCTATAATGCCTAGGTATAGTGACTATAATACCAAAAAAGTTGCAAAACAAACTTACTAATGACGTATGATAATTTTAAAGTAAGCGTGTCTTCGTTAATTATCTTAAAATAAATACAGACTTATTTTTCCTCGTCCTTTGAAGAATCTGCGACTACCTGAAAGACAAGAGAAGGTCGTGGAAAGCATCCAATATTCATTCGTTTGAAAGGCGTATTTGCTGTTTTGAGACGCACTCATTTTAAAATGAACTATTAATTGAATATTAGCTAATATCTCATTCAAATGGCCGCGAAGTGAAAGTATGAAGATACTAAAATCAGTATATAGTTATTCTGACTTTTACAACGGCTTTCTTTGCTGTGTTTATAAAATGTTTCAGAAAATAATTTTTTCTGCTGTATGTCGGCTAAAAACCCAAAATATTTTATTGAACGTTCTCTCTTTTAGAAAATATTTTTGTATGCTTTTCCAATTCTAGACACTTTATATTCGTAAAAGTAATTAGTTCTCTTTTTCCTTTCACTTTTCAATAAAAGCTTTCCGTTTTTTATATCCTCGACCATTCTTAAAAATTGTTACCTTAAAATTTCTATCCAAACGCCTAAAATGTTCCAATCTTTATTTCTATTAGTATCGGCGAATATACAACGTTATCAACAGTAGGGGTTGCACATAAAATATTTCAAGAAGCATTGTGGCTATGTCGCAGATTATTATCGTAGTATAATGGTTGCCTCACACACAAGGGGCTCATTGTAATTGTTTTTCAAGTTAGTCCTAATATCCATACACTTGTAAGATTGAGAATGATGTAATTATAAGCAATATCCCCGCTCTACTATGATAATATCTCGTTTATAAAATCGTGGTTTATAAGAAATACCTGTACTAGCGAATCACATTCATTCACACATTGAAAGAATAGGAATTCTAGTTGCGAAGGCTTCCGCGGTGTAAAGCCAAACTTGATGCATCCTTCCATAGGAATTCTAATTTTAATTATGAAATTCGGTGGGTAGGTAATGTGAGGTCAACGTTTTCAACGCGAGTCACATAAAAATATGTTACTGCTCAGATTTAATGTTTTTTCATAATGATAAACTCTTTCTCCGGAATAATCATTAGAACTTTTGAAAAACCTTAATCGCAAAATGGCTATAAAGTAATATTTTAGAATCTATAATTATCATCATCGATGAATCACGACTGATGGTGGATGCTATTGACTAAATACGTGTCTAGTTTCCCCGACATTTTTATGACTATTGGAGAGAAATTGTGTGACGGTTAGATTCCAACAATAATTATAGCTCGATAAATCTTCATCTCGATGACGTTGTAGCTCTCTGTAAAAAAAATAGCGATGGAGGATACTTTGTAACACCAATCAATGGCGTGTACGGATGAATTTCTACAATTTATTACGGAGTGTAAATTATTATGACTAGTGTAAGTGCTGACATTATGATGCAAAGAAATCTCAAAATGTGTAAATAATAAGTGTTTATTATTACAGCCACAGCCACCTTCATTAGTTTCCATACGATTTATCTTCTGGAACGAATAATCTGATAAAGAAGCATTTTTGAGTTCGCGCATAAAGTTTCGTGCTCCGGAACAAATTTGCGAAAAAATTTAATTTGGTTATTCTAAACACCCTAATCGTTGCATTTTGAGGTTTATGACGACAAAGCGTTACTGTGTATATATGTCGCGACAACTTAGCCAAAGTCCAAATTGTCGCTCAAATAAAATCCGCTTGCCTTAAAAATACGATCATCTCTGCGCGTTATTACAACGCATTCTTAACGTGAGTCACGGCAATAAAATTAATTTGGACACCTGAGTTGGGCTATTTTAATTGATTTCATATGTAAATTTCATAGATATTTCAATGAAAAGGATTTGGATAACTGGGACGAGTAGCATATTGATCAGTTATAGATGTAGTTTAGACTTTCATTGAAATTTTCTGTCAATATTTCAATAGGGATGCCATGAAATTATTTAACACGAGTAGTCGCGACTCTTGTGAAGATAGAAATCGTATAATCGCTGCTTTTTTGCGGCTTAAGAGCGGGCTGAGATTTCGCATCACGCTAGACCTCTCGACAGATCGATTCCCGTGGGCCCTCTCGGTGATTCGGGGCGCTATGGCCCTTTGGTCGTGAGAATGCGGTTTGCCGTGGCTGCGGCGGCCGTCGTATTTGGCGTCCCTAAATCGCGTTTGACCTCAAGGACATCTCCGCCCCAATCATCGCTCCGAGAGGGAGGAATAATGGGCGATCAAAATGATTGACGTCCGCCATCGGTCACAAAAGAAGTTGATCAATCAGTCAATCAGAAAGATAGCGCTGACTCTCAAACAATCCAACAGTCAATTTCAATTGCAGCGCATGAGGGCGTAGCGATCGGGTTGTCGGCTGCTGCTGCTGCTCATGGGGCGATTGGAGGTGCAAATGATTTGGTGGTGCGGTCCAATCAAATGGCGGTCCGAGCTGCGTCGGAAGGGGACGGGATGGGAGAGAGGAGGGAGGGGGAGGGGGGGAGAGGGAGGGGGTAGACAGGGGGGAGTAACGGGGGAGAGGGGGGAGGGAGGGAGGCGATAAAAGTCGTTCGATGATGGAAGAATGGAAGGATTCATTCTGAACCGCTAAGAGAGGCGTCGTGAAAACATGGGACTTACTAATGTTTATTCGAGTTTAATTATGTTACATATAATTGCAATAAAATCGATATTATACTCGTTATCTTTGTTTTTGGCCACCGAAAACCATGGAATATTATTCCGTTGATTAAATTACAAAGTTGTGGAAGTATGTTTCAGGTGTACTTCCCTTCATAGATTACAAATAGAAAAAATTCTATTCTTCGGTGCATGTCAATATTTACTTACTGTCATTGAAATTAAGAAACTAATGCCTCAGTAATGCTTCGCGATCCTTTTTAATTAATCAAATCAAAATATTGTTCTTCTGCCTTTTTAAAATTGTTCATATAACTTATAAAGTTTACGAAGCAGCATGAAAACATGTGATATCTGTTCGTTGATATTAGGTAAATGAAGGCGTTACTGCAGAAGAATGACTCGTCGATTTAGCGCGCTTGTTTCTGTGAAAGTACCGAAGTATTAAAAAAGGAAAGAAAATCAATGGGATAAAATTGTATCGAGTATTAAATTTGACTGGAGCGATTCCGATCTCGGAATTTCCATTCACGGATTTCTTTTTGAGCACCCAAACACGGACGTACGCGTGCGTAACTCGTCCCGTGCCATCCGCTGGAGATACACTGCACGCGTTCCATTCACGCCGCAAGCGTCGCGAGTCGGGTCGAGTTGCGCGTCCTCCATCGATTCTCAGATGGCTGCCACGAGGGCCGTTTATGATGCGGCACTCTCCCCTGCCATTGGCTGCATGAATAACGAGCGCGGGCGGGAGATCGATGCACTCCTGGGGGCCCTGGATGCTGTCGCTGCAGCCGTGTGCCTCTCACTTCGTGTGTCGATCGCCGCCATATGAAGCCGACGAATGCATTGCATCGAAGACGCGGTCAAATGACCCCAAGGTTTAATTGACATGTCGCGCCTGCGTGCCATGAAGTCAATGGTGCGATCGTAACAACGTGCATTTTGTTATGCCTAACATCCACCGTGTAAGAAGGACTTCGATTTATTTCATTTCCCTCATCACGATATGCGCGAGACGCGAGAAAAGGCTGATTTAATTAACTCTCCTAATTGAATATAAATCCGAGAATTTTACGTTGCCAAATATTTTGTAACATTATGAAAATTTCAATAACATTTCGAATCAATGAAAAGGCGACTTTATAGAGAAAATGAGTTTGTAATTACGGAAAGTAATTCAAACATTTCTTATTGCGCGTAGATCAGTGGTGCCCAAACTACGGCCCGCGAAGCTATGGAGAAAAAGCAATTCGAAAATTCTATGACACAAATTCCTACATTTTAAAAAATTTTGATAATAAAACTTTAAATATTGAAATGTTACCCATGAAAACCTTATTTAGACATGATTTTCACTTTTATGGCACCTCAGAATATACAGAAAACTTCCGATTTAAATTCAAATCCGGCCCGCCAAAGGATTCGCAACCACCGATGTGGCCCGCCAGTAGACAAGTTTGGGCGCCACTGGCGTAGATAATGCAATGACAGACGTCAACGGAATGTTGGTACACTGAGAACATTTTTCACACGATGAATACTATTTCTCAATTCTCGTGAGCACTAACAAGATCGCTTGATTTAGTTTTAACGCATTGCCACAACGAAACAACAGTAATTAGATACTCAAGGAGGAACATTTCATTTTGCCGTAACATACGGGAACCAATATGCCTCTATGGCAGGACTGGGATCGGATCGTCTGGAGCACCCGAGTCGCACAGGCCGTCGAACGGTTCTTCCCTCCCTCTGGAATCTCCGCGTCGCGGCCATCTTGGTACGCCGCCAATTGGACTCTATCCCTAATGGCTGGCACTCCGTCATGCAAGTGAAGAATCCCGCCCTTTCCTCCTTGCGAAGGGGGAAAGAGGGTAGACATAGTGTCGTAGATAGAGGAGGGGCATTTTGGCAGGCGGCCTCGTGTTCATTGCTTTTATTCTTCCTGGCGATAGGATGAGGAAAGGGACGCATAGAAACCTCCTTCAACAGTAAGCCCGTAGAATTCTTCCGCAGATACTTGGGAATACACCGGCTATTTGCCGCGTCTTGCCAAAAACTGACTGTTTGCCAAGAAATTACTGAAACAGTACGTTTCTTTCCATCGGCGTCTCCCCTCTTCATTTTCCTTCCTTCCACTTATTGTTAGTCAGTCTTTCTCTCTCACCCTCTCTCTATTTCCCACCCTCTCTATCTCTCCCACCCTCTCTCTTTCTCTCCCATCCTCTCTCTTCCTCCAACCCTCTCTCTCCCTCTACTTTTCTCTTTCGCCACATCCCGCTGTCTCTATCCCTCCATCCATCTCTCTCCCGCTCTCTCCTGCTCTCTTCTACCTTCTCCTACACTCTCCTACTATCTCGCTCTCTCACCCTACCTCTCCCACCGTCTCCCCTGAAAACAACGTTATATATTAGTCAGAATGTGTCTCTTTATCTTTCTAAACTATGGTTTAAACCATGTCTTTGTAAAAACAATATAAAAAGCTTTACTTAGGAAAACTTTTGTTTATTTAAACAGGCGAACACGGAACTCGATAATGAGTAGTCATTTGACGAGTCAGCAATCGATTTAAAAAGAGAGGATTATAAGTTTTTTAAACGCTTTTTGCTTTTACTGCCGGCCGTAACAAGATAGAACGCTCATGAGCGTTTGATGCGAAGGGTTTGTCTCTCCGAAATGCATCTGCATCGTGAGGTTTCTGCGCACAGAGCCGTGGCTGCATTGTATCTGGCGCGGTTTCTTGACCCTGTCAGAATTATTTTCGCGAATAGTTTTTGTTTTCGTCGTAGAGCGTGGTGAGGTCTCCGACGCGGAGAGAAAGTCGTTAAGACGTCCGTCGCCTGGGAGGCATTTTGGGGATGCGGCCAACCGCGGCCGCGTGGGATGCTGGGACTACAAATCTCCTGAGTAAAAACGAAGCATTTTGAACGCCAACGGAGATTTAAATGCTTTCGCATTCAAGGAGATTCGTGTTAATTTATATACTAAACTGATTGTATTTTATATCGTGGCATTAGAAAATGCTAAAAGGAAAAATCTTATTTAGCGTTGGTATCCTGGAAACTGATATAACATGCGGTTCAGTAGATCCCTGATCTCCTCCGAAAATTGTAAAAAACAAAGCACTAATCTACGGGGTCATTATCCATATTTCTTAAAATATAACTGCGAAATAGGACTGCGAAAAAACGATCACATAGTTCGAAAGATTTAATTAATAAGACAAATCCATTTCGGCGAGTAAAACGCGACTTAAAGAATCTTATTTCATGTTAATCACCATAATCTTCCTTGCTTGACTATATCCTCCCTTCTCATTTTCTGAACGCCAAAGCTAGCGAACGATAGTGTTACCTCTAACCATTCATGCAGAGCTGCCAGACGTCCAGATTTTGGCGGGATTTTCTCGACTTGATAAAGTGTTTTCCGCGTCTCGACTTATATTTCAAAAGTCCCGCTTTTTAAACAAAGTTGTTCCACACTCAAAATTTGAAAAGGAATTTGGATGCTACCAACCAGAATCGACTTGGTTTATACAGTGACTTCATCGTATAAACAACGCTTTCTGCTCAGAGTGTATTACATGCGCTTGGCCCGATGTGCGACCTCCCTCTATATAACTCCTTTTCTCCTAATAAAATTTCTTTCTATCTAGTGCGCATCTCACCCGCCACTTGAAACTATTTTTATTGTATTTAATAGCGTGGCGCGCTGATTCTATGTAAGGTTAGTTACCTTAAAGACATGTACATTTTGATTAAATCGTTCCTATTAATTATTATTAATATCAACCCTGCGTTTCCCAAGATCGGGTAAAAATTTACCCAGAAGTGCATTTTATTTTCATTTTTTTTAATATATACAAAAATTTGCCTTTTTAGATTGTGTGTATTCCTCAACTAATATCTGCTTCACATTATAACAGAAAAATCACGTTCTAACACTAATATAATAAAAAGTTATAAATTTTTTTCTAAGATGGATCGCAGTTGACCCAGTGTCTAGGAAATTGTGGTGACTCGTTTTTTGTTGTCCTCTGACAATTATCCGTACTCTCCGTGCTATTGTAGCAAGCAAGTTGGGAAATGACAAGAAACATTCTAAGTTTGAAAAGATCATTCTACCACACAAATAAAAACAAAACGTTTGCAATGTTCCAATAATGGTGGAGCATCATGCGATAATTAACATTAAATTGATACAATTTTTACATTAAATGTTAATTATATTTTTAATAATAATCAATATTTATGACTATGCCTTATAAACTGTTTGAAAAAAGATTTATTTTAAACATTATATAGGCTGTGTTTGAAATAAAAGAGATTTAAAATAATCTTCTTAACCATCCATTTTTAATCCCAACTAAATATTTTTGCAAAGCAGTTAAAATATTGTTGTTTATCTATTAATATAAAAGGTCAATAAATTAATATAGAAAAAACAACATTTGACGAAAAAAGTAAAGAAAAACGGTTCGGGGGTCATATTTGAAAGAGCGTGGAAAATAGGGTTAATGTAATGTTGTCTTGAATTTGTTTTCATGAAAATAAATGTCCCGACTTAATATTATAAAAATGTGTAATGTCCCGATTTGTGATTTCAAAAATCTGGCAACCCTGCATTCATGTCGTATTAACTTTAAAATACTGAGATGCCGTCTGTGAAACATCAACAAAGATATACAGTCAGATTACTATAGTTTACATTTTACAAAGAAATAAAGTGAATATTAAGTTTTCTTTCCTTTAAATTCGCTCTTAAGTCTCGCGGCATTATTGAATACTAGAAACAAATTGAAAATAGTGAATAAATTATGATGAAAACAATAGCGGTCCGGGAGATCGTACCTTTGTTAAAAACTGGTCCTAATTTCATCTAACTAGTTAAAGACTAATTTGTTTATCTGGTTCGAATTTAATAATAATTGCTATAGTAAGGGCTGTAAAGTAGGATACACTTTATTAATATGGTGCGATATTATATTAGTTACAGTAGGGTTTCCCAAACTGTTATCCGCGGAACACTTGGGTTCTGCTAAAGCTTCACGAGGTTCATTAACTCTCTTCCGGACAGCCTATTTTACTAACTTATACGGCCAAGGTGGGTCCGGCGGACTCAAATGCGATAATAGAGAAATCAACAAACTTATATTAGTTTATTTAGCAAATTAACTGATAAATTAGTCGAAGTTATTGAAAATTGTGACAAAGGTAAACAATTATAATTAAAATAATTTAAAAAATTAAGAACATTTTGCACATAGACACTTCATAGTACTACGTTTCTTACACATATTTCTTTGACAAATATCACAAATTCAACGTAAAATTTACGAATACTTATATTAATTTATTTAGCAATTTAGCTGAAACTATCTAAAGTTTGTGAAAATTTTAAAAACATTAAACAATTATAATAAAACATAATATAAAAATTTGGAACATTTAGAACAATGACGCTTTAAAATTATATTCTTCTTACATGTATTTTTCTTACAAATGTCATAAATATGACGCTGCATTCTTCCTTTTATTGATTGGCAAATAATGCCTATTATTTGCGGATTTATCGTTTTCGACACTGGTAAATTTAGGTCTATGGTATCATGATAAGATTCGTACTCCATCAGAGCTTGTACTACATCTGCTAATTAACCTCTACTAGCCATTTGAAAAAAATACAAACTTTGAAATATATAAAATTTTTTCGAATTTGTTTAGTGAAAATGTTTACGTTCCTACATGCTCTAAATGTGATTTATTAGGAAATTATAACTATATATATATATAAATTTGAAATAAAAGTTCTTATATTTGTTTATAATAATCAGAGATTATAAAGAATACTGTTCACTTGTTGTACTTCTACTTTTATTCACAAAGATTCCACACCAATTAACACAGACGGCCGCCGAATTGAAACTGAGGTGATAAGACAAGTCAATGAGTTGACAAAAACCACGTGCGCCTAGTCGCACAGAAATTTTCTGACCTGCGCCGCAGTATGAGTCCAACAGACTCACGTTGGCCGGCTACGTAACTAATTTGTTGCAAGCCATATCACTTACAACCTTAATACTTTAAAAAGTAAACGTAAATGATTTTCGTGGCTACTATTACAAGTAAACAAAGTCACCAAAGCAAGAAATTTAAAACCAGACAGAAAAAAAGATATTTTAGAAAACATACGTCAATGGTTCTGTTGGACCCACCTTTGCCGGATAAGAGTTAAATAATAAGAATAAGAGTCCAAGGATTCCGCAACTTCAGATAGTTTGGGATACCATGACTTACAGAATCAAGCCGTCTAGCGATAACGGCAAGCTATCCCAAACTGGCTGCTTATATAGCCTCGGTGAAACTTTCCCTCTGGCCATTTCTTCCCTATGCTAATATGCTTTGAATCGTTATCTTTAAGTTGTTCTTTCGTTAAAAAACATTCCAATTTTTTGCAATCCAACTTTATCCAAAACCGTATATCAGAATTTCCCCTATGAATCTCATGCAAAATTTAATAGAGATTATCTTCTATATATATAAAAACGTCCGATTCTTGGGTTCCTGATTACTGGAATATACTTTAAACGCAAATAACTCAGTCAAATATGCAGACATAAACTTGAAATTTGGCAGAGATTGTCTACTCCAATGGAAAAATGCTAAGATGAAGGAAATTTTACGAAAAAGTCCAGGGTTCTACTCCAGGGGATGATTTGCATTCCCTATAAGATAACACGTAAAAATTGGCTTTTCTTCTTTTTGAGATTAAAATTTAAAAAACTGAACTCTCAACCTTTCGATCTAGACCATTTTAAAGGAAGAACTATAAGGTTTTTTATTCTGTTCATCGTTTGTTGCCTATAGATCGAAATTCTTCATGTTTAACGCTTAATTCATATATTTGGGGAAATATTGCCATTTTAAATGGATTTTGTCTTGCCTACCAAATACATTGTTAAACCTCGAAATCATATTGTTCTTCTAATCCTTATGGTTTAAGCGTCCTTTGAAGGCTTTCATTACGGGAAGGAGACGGAACTGATTTTCATAGTTCGTTGCATGCCCCGTGATGAATAATGATAGGAATATTTATATTCGTGAATTTTGACTTGAAAAACATTTCACGTGTAGACGCAGTAAAAATTAATGTTTTATTCTGCTTTTTTATAAAAAGCAACCTTAGCCTCTTAAATGCATTTTTAAGGCTGTGTTATAACTTAATCCTTGCTCCGGTAAAATAACCAATTTAATAACGGCAGAGCCTACTTAACAAATGTTGCACAACAATAGACGTAAAGAGCGAAGTATTATTTACCGTTCTGGGATCTAAAAGATTATACAGTAATAACGAAACAATAATCTTCTCTGCTCCTTCTCTTCATAAATATTTTTTAAATTTGTTTGTTTATGCGGAAAAAAGTCTTAATTACCGAGTGCCTGCCAAAGTTTGCAAGATTTTTTATTTTGATTTTAAGTAGACTTATTTCGTTTCCGAAATTCTATATCTAGATAAAAATTCATAATATTGGTTTAAATTGTCATTTTTAATACTCTAAATTACTTTTGTAGATTTATTTTAAGAAAATATTTCAAAGGAATTAAACAAAGGTTTTAAAGCATGCATTTTGCCGAAACGACCACGGAGATCATTCTCAGATACAACCGACAGATTAAAAAATAAGAGAATAGCCGCAGCAAGAGCAGAAAGTCTTCTGAAAAAAAGACAAATTCGATTTCGATCACAACAACTTAGACAAGGGCAGTCTTTTAAAGTTGCAAGTGTTGAATTGTCAAACGACAGCTTTGGTTATGGAAAATTATATATAGCTAAGTCCAGAGAAAGATGCGGGAAAAAATTATTTATTTGAGAAAAAGATGAGAAGACAATAAATATTGTATACTAACAAGCATTACAATAAAAATTAACTTGGTTTAAATACTTCATTTATTCTCAGATCTTCTTTATATTATTTTGTCTCGATTTAAAAATTTGAGCAACGCCGGGTATATTTGCTAGTCTCTGATAATATAAAACCGTATACATGCGATTTATTTCAACTGTTCTACCAAAAATTGCATGTGTGCGTATATTTTGCTAGCCGTCTGTCTCACACGGATTCATTAAAAGGAAAAGTTGACCAATTCACAGGCCTCTCACCGTTTTAATTAATACCCTTCCGTTTGCTTTTTAGGTTTGTAAAAAATCTTGTATTTATCATTAATGAGTATTGCTGATATTCGACACATATACTGCCAATTCCTCTTGCTAAACCATTCCCTAACGATTTTGAATAAGCATCTTATCTAAAAAATGAAAATCTGATAAAGACTACGCTTATTCTTCCCAGCTTATTCTTACTGGTGTCCTTCGGTTTGTCTCCGTATTACCCATTTTGATCACGAACTCTTTAAAGCAATCTACTACCCGCGGGCCGCTTGCAGGTCTCAAGAGCTGAAAAACTAATTTAGACTTCATTTTCACCGATATGATACCTCCGAGTTTCTAGTTAACGTCCGACTTAATTTGCAATGTGGTCCGGACTATCATCGACAAATTGCAATGCAAAAGTTTTCTCACCCTTTTTTAAAGGAATCGTAATTGTATTGTGAGATTCATCTTCAATTTGGAGAAATATATTTACAAGTGAGTCTGGAAATCGGAGTGTTTGATCTCAGTTTTATCTTTTGTAGACATTCTGTCAAAGCCTTAACTTCTCAAATTCAATTACTCTCTAAATATTAGTGAGTCATAAATATCATAGTGGCATCGAAGATAGATCGATTAACTTCTGAAAAAAGCGATGGAACTCTTCCAAAAATATTCTATATAAAATAAATAAATACATACATATATATACATAAATTAATAAATTAATAAACTAATCAATAAATAAATGAATAAATAAATAATGATAAATATAATATTTGTGACGGAAGATTAACCCTGTGCATATTTATCTTTCTCTCTCACTTTCTCTCCATTCCATTCTCATTTCCTATCTGTTCAAGAAACCCCTTCCATTAAAACGAAATAATTTCGTCTTTCCATTTTAGAAATAATTTATTGTGAATTTTTGCCCATTTGTCGAAGTATTCTTTTGGTATAATTTTAAGTTATATACTTCTAATATTAAATTTTAGGTAAATATATATATATATATATATTTGTGTGCGTGTTTTGTACGTGTCTCTTCGACGCCCCCAGCAGCCTGCCAACTTGATCCTCAACTTGGTAAGTGTCCGCTGGGCTTCCTTCAACACCTTGTTGCCACCCTCATCACTACCTTTCCTTAAGAGATACACCGAAGAAAACTCCTCCCTCTCAAATAGTGAGATTGCCAAGCAAGAAATAGATAGAATAAAGCGATCTGAAGATCCTATGCAGACAGGCGTAAGCTGTAATGTTGAAAATTACAGCTTATGCCTGTCTGCATAGGATCTTCAGATCGCTTTATTCCACCCACGATTCAACGAATGTCTCTTTGTAGAGGAGCTGAAAGAAGGCGATGCCACGAGTACAGTTATTCCCCTTTCGGTAGGACGGCCCTAACAGTAGTAAAAATGCCCTTTGTCCTAAATGAGGTTATCGCAAGGGTTTCGTTGCTCGGAAAATAGACGGCCAAACTTTATTAGTTTTCTCTCAAGCAAGATTCAAATATAAAAAACAGTCCTCAATTTATTAACGAAGTTAAAGACATAATACTACAGGACAATAAAATTTTAGTTTCTTTTGATGTTTCTTCTCTCTTTCCTAGTGTTCCAATCAAAGAAACATTACAATTCCTCCATGAATGGCTCACCGATCAAAACTTACCATCAAAAACAGTAGATGAATTAACCTATTTATGGTGAACTTTGAGAAACAATGCAAAAACAACTTCAATTACTTCCCACGTTTATGGCTGAGAAACGTAGATGATATTTTGTCGATTTTCGATACTTTCAAAAATAACGTAACAGATTTTGTACACTAGCTAAACGATCACTATTCTTCCATCATATTTACACATTAAGTAGAAAAATAAAATACATTACCATTTCTTGACCTCCTCTTAAAAAGAAAAAACAACAAAATTAAGTTCGGGATTTACCGCAAACCCACACACACAGACATGTACATTCCCTCTGATTCCAGTCATCATATTTCACATAAATTAGCACTATTCCACTCAATGCTACATAGACTCTTACAAGTTCCTCTTTCTAAAGTTGATTTCCTCACAGAATTAAAACATATCAAAAATTGCGCTAAAATCAATGGTTACGACCCTCAGATGATAGAAAATATTTTATGCAAGCACAAACATAGTCTATCTCTAAGAAAACGCGTTACCCTCACAAACACGCCACCCAAAAAACCAAAATACGTAAAAATCCCCTTCGTCCCTGGTATCACAGACGGCTTATCAAAAATCTTCTCAAAACATAACCTTGAAACAGTACTTGCGAATGAAAACAAACTCTCCAACTTATTACACAATCCAAAAGACACGATCCCGACTCTACAAAAATCCGGCATACACAAAATCGCTTTCACAGACTGCGAGAAAGTTAACATAAGTCAAACTAAACAAAAGCTAGAAACTAGATACAAAGAACACCTTGCACATTACAAACAATAGGTTTAACAGGTCTAGCATCGCAATACACATACAAAGAAACAATCATCCTATTAAAATCAAAAACATGTCTCTCTTAAAATCAACACAAACTGACTGGAAACTAGACGCCTACGAGAGTATTTTCATAAACAAATACCAAGACACGGTAATGAATAACGACCGCGGGCCCATCCCTCACCAACCCCTCTACACGTTGACCGTTAGGAATTTCCCCACCCCCTTCCCTCCTTTCACTTTCACCCGGAACGCATAAATACACAAGACAAAACCAAAACAATCCATACGACTTCAACTACTGAAGATGAGAGCTTAGCTCTCGAAATACGTATCTAGTGAGTATTTCTATAGGAATTTTGCGTTTGTGTGTACTTTTCTTTTCTATTTAGGCTAGTTTCCGACAACAGGTCCCTGCAGTCCATTGTCCTGCAAACTTGCATAAATTTTTATAAATTTTTTATATTTTCCCCCTCTATTCTCCTCTTATTGACGTGTGATTGCTCACTTGTATTATTTTACGGTTCAGGAGTTTTTATTTATTTCCGAAATGTTTCTTGTCATATACAACAGAGCACGTCTGAATAAATTCCCAGGGGGCGGCGTATTCGAATGCATAATCGCAGTCGGGGATCGTTTATTTTTGGTTTGAGGGCGAAATAGCATGAGTGAAGTTTACGGTAAACATTTTGGAGCGTTGAGATTTTAAGAGGGCGCAGCGCAGAGGATTTAGAGTGGATCAGAAATGCCGCGAGCCTGCGTTGGTTCGAGGGCAAGGAAATGATCGCTTTTTAATGGCAGCAAGCGAGAAATGAGAATCTGGAAGTAACCTACGGTTCGGACGAGATAGAAATGGGGTGAGGCGAAAGGAGTTCGGTGTGTGAGGCGGAGGGGATTGGGAGTATGAGGCGGAGGGTGTTGGGGGTGTGAGTTGGAGGGGGCTGGGAGTGTGAGGCGGAGAGGGTTTTGGTGAGAGGCGGAGGGGGTTGGGAGTGTGAGGCGGAGTGGGTTGGGGGTGAGAGGCTGTGCCTGGTTCGAGGAGTTGAGAGAGAGACGTGTTTGTGGAATGGGAAGCCAGCTGTGTGGGAGAGGGCGTTGACGGATGATTTTTCCAAAGGAAAATGAAGGGAAAGAGAAGGAGATTAAGTGGAGAAACTCGCAGAGGCATAGAAATAAAATATTGGCATGTTGATTGATCGCCTGAAACTGTAATTTATTAAATATGAGTCTTTTGGAAACATCTTGCAAGTAAAGGGATTATACTTTAATTATGAAACGTTGGTGTTTATTTGATACTATCTGAAACCCGCAGAGCATTTGCGGTAAAAATAAAGTTTTGGCATTTTAAATCATGTTTTGGTTTTTGGTGGACCTTGTTTGTTTTAGTAGGAATCCGTACAAGAGGCTGGCAGCCAGAGGTCCGGAAACCGAAGTAATATATTACATTTAACGTAATTTCGCGAATTTAAGGACTGAAAAAGATTGAAATTTTGCATATATGTTTGATTCATATGTTTTTAAAAAATCCCAAAAACGTCCTGGATTCGAGTCCACGTTATAAATTTAATTTCCCAAAGCAAAACACCTAAAAATAAAAATAAAAATTGGAAAAACTGCCCTACGATCTTCGGATCTAAACTGTTTTCATAAGTAAAATAGAAACTGCTCTTTTGAAACAGTATTAACTGCTTTCAGTTTTGATATCATTAATTGTGTTGCGAAAAGGAAGTTTTAAGTATATTTAAATATACGGATAGATGTAAGTACAATGCTTTCAAATGTAATTTAAAGTGGCCATATTTCGTCAATTAAGGATTAATTTCAACGAAGCTTTTAAATTTGAGACTCGATTATTATTAAATTAATTGATTACATTGTTGAATATGTCTTTAAATGTCGACGAGTCTTTAAAGAACAATTTCTCAAATTTACTTTGACTAAATTCTTAATTTAAGAAAATGAAAGAAGGGTTTCAGTCATTAAATAGTTTCCATAAAAAGAGAAATGTTCGAATGAATTTTACTACTCAAAATTAGGTTTCTCATGCAATTATAGTGTTTTATAGAAATTGAAATTATTCTTTTTTAATACTATTTCCTAAGTTTTGCTTATAGATAAAGAGAATAATAGAACACGTTTCGATAATCCGTGCCACTGTGATAGGCATTTCCTTTGGAAACATATTATACATATATAGGGCCGTAGTGAGGGCGTGTCAGCCGGGGCATTGCCCAGGGCGCAGCTTCCTAAGGGGCGCCAAATTGAATACCTATTTATTATACAGTAGATAGGTAAAACATTTCATAACACGATGGCAAGCAAATTCCGTCAATTGTTTACGATTGCAATAGTGATTAGCCACAGCGAGGTTGAAAATATGTGGCGTGGTGTGAAGGGAAGAGGCGCAAAAATTGTAATTGTATGCGTCTTTAATGGGCCTCGTAATGCATATGTATAAATTATTGAAACGAGTGGAGATGCTAAGTTTGATAAATAAAGATAGAGCCATTATAATTGAAGACGATTATCAATCTACGTCCAGTTGACTGAAATCAAATTTGAATTTATCCCGGCGTGAAGCGAAGCTCTAATTGATACTTTCGCTAAACCCTCTTTGTGTCAGGTAGCGAGGTGCCCACGACCGAAAAATATATTAGATTTATTAACCATAAGTTATCCAAAGCGAATAAATAAGGTGTTTATGATAGAAGGAAGAAGCAATCATAAGGCCATGTACGTGGAGCTTATGTTGACATTGAGAAACGGGTAAAGGCAAGAAGAAATCTTTATTTGTTCGCCAAAGACACTTAAAAGTTTTAGATCCTTACTGAAATAAATACCCTAGTTTCTGCTGTGCAACAAATAACGCAGGCGCGGAAGAATCCTTGTGCGTCTCAGGTCCTCCTTATTCTCAATATTAGTAAAAATTATGTAATAAAAATCAGACTTATAGCCTATGGTGCCATCGTATATGGAAATATAAACAACCAGGATGGCTAACAGTCCTGCAGGAGGGTTTATAAGCAATAGGTATATGCGCGGCAAGTCGAAATTAATTGCCGTAAATGTTCCATCGTAACTTTCTGATAAAGCAAGAACAAAGAGATAGAATTTGAGTATAAAATCGATGGACTGAAAATGTAAGCAGGTGAGTCTGTTAAATATTTAGGAGTCACCATTTGCCGCGATCTTTCGTGAGACATTCATTTTCAAATAATACGGAATAGTAAGGAAATAGTATGAGAAACATGTTATTTATCCATAGTTTGACCACACATGAAATACCCTTCAAGTATATGGGATTCGTATGAGAAGGGCTACATAAACTAGTAAGAAAGAGTGAGACGAAAACCAGACAAATTCGTAAAACAAACGTAGGGACAGCAGCAAAACGTAAAATTTTCATTGAGAGATTTGCGCTGGGTATGCTTGTAGGATCGCGAATTAAATGCAACATTAAGACTTCTGGAAAAATATAGGTCGGAAGGTCTATCGGAGGAGGTTTTAGGGATAACCAACGTACATAGGTAGACACGATCGTGACAATAAAATACGTGAGATCAACTTTAGGACAAAGCGTTATCGAGGCTCATTTTCCTCTGAGAACAATATGTGATCATAACAGGAAAGTCAAACCTCCGAGAGATAACTGTTGGGTAGGCTTTAGTGCATTGCACCACCCACCACTTTAGTGCATTGCATGGTAACCAATAGATATAGAAACTGAAGCTCGCTTATCTGATGTTACATAAAATGGAGAATTTTCAGGTGCTGAATCGTTACAAATTATTATTAATGATTAGTTACAAATATTCCGTATTAACTGTCAATCGTTATTTGGTTTTTATTGTTCACATCTCTTTCAAAAAGCATTCATATCATTATTATTTGCATTATTTGAATGTTAAAGAAGTTATCCAAATTTTTATGACTTAAGCAACAAGCTTCTACTAAGAATCTCGCTACGATTACGTAAATAATAAAGAGATTTGCCACAGCTTTTCACAATTTTACCAATATTTAAAAGTTAATGCAGAAAGATATATCTTTCTGCATTAACTTTAATTTAGTTCATCGAATATTTCATTTTCTATGCTAATAAGAGCCAGACAGCTTAGCCTATCTTGCCTCATTGATGAACGCAAATTGTTTCTTATCAATTTAATTTTTGAGAAAGATCTTTCTCCAGCAGAAACTGTTACAGAAAGTGTTATTAAAACACGCAAAGCAATACAGATATTTGAAAAACCTCCTATTAAATCCTTGGTGAAGATAAATTCTAAATTTTTGAAAGGGCTCATAGTTGATTTCATATAATCTTGAATAGCTTCTAATTCATCATAGAGATCCATAGCGCTAATGTTACTTTCTTCTCTGGCATTGTCTGTTAGTTTTTTGTCTGTGCAGAATTTCATTTTTGTTTCATATTTCGTCCTAGATAAACTATGTAGATCATAGAGGAAACTGAAATCAGCGTTATGTATTTTTAGCTGTTCAAATCTTTCACTAACAGAGGTTATCGTAGTATCCAAAATATAGTAAGAGAATTGAATCTTAAAGCTAGTATCAAGGTCTTGAACCGTTTCATCCTTGTGTTCGTAATAGGATTTTACTTTTTTCTTGGCCAAAAATTTATCAATGGAAGAAATTCTACATCAACATCTTAAGTTAATACCTTTGCGTTAATCAAAAGGCATTTAAATCCTTCCTCATTTCTGTTACTTTTCAAATATTCAATCAAATTTTCTTGAACTCCTATTGAAACTGAAATGTTTCGGCCGATTTTTGTCAAGTTTTACTCACAACATTTACCCGTGATGAAAAGTTATACCAGAGAACAATGGAGCAAATGAATCTATATGATTTTATTTTCAGCGTCAGTGAATCTGCTTGATGTCAAGTATTTACATATATGTTTACATCTGTCGACAACTCAAACGGCGTCGTATTTTTCAAAGGACGAGTTTTGCGAAATTACGATCCCTTGTTTGTCTTACTTAGAGGGAGGTAGTCCTTATCGCTTGCTCCTAACTCTTGGCGGATGCGCACAAAGGAATTTTTTAGTTTCTCGGTTTTCCCGCGTTCTTTATTTTGCATATATGAAAAGATTTCATAAAAGAAAATTTTAAAATAAACCATGATACAATTAAAGCAGCTTACCTATGATGTATTAAACCAAACTAAAAATCAGTAAACCGTCCTCAATCTTCTAAGGACCCCTGATTTTTAACGCCCCGATGAATTGCTTCAAAATTTGGCGCACTCTCTGGGAAGGCGCCTGGGGCGGTTGCATCGCTGCCTCTCCAATCGCCACGCTCCTGGTTGCGAACATATTTAGTAAATAAGTAAAGTTGGAAGCTACGGCAAAATTGATGTTAAATATAATTTAACTCAACAGTAAAATTCAAAATTAGAGACACAAAATGAAAAGAGGGGAGGAAAGAAAGGAAAGGCAAAAGACAATAAAAATTATAAACTTACAGGTTTAGGGGTTGTTACTCCACGCTAGGGACCTGATGTCACTCACACATTCACTCACTCAATCGCACAAGCACTAATCCTAAAGGTGGAAATGAAACGGTACCGGGTTTGTGAGAAATTACCCTGCGCCAGGGACCCAAAAAAATCACACCTTTGCTAGAAGGTTTGTGAATCAGTAGGACCGCGACAGGGACTTACTTAGCAACCACAACCACACGCACACGTACACGCCAATAGGTAAAGGGAAAAATTATAGAGGAAATAATACTAGGTTTACGGGAGATTAAACCACGCCAGGGAACTAGTATCGCACACAGCGGCCTGTAGGTTTATGTGCCTTCCGGCAACGACCGGGACCTAACTGACGAAACAATCACACACGCAAGAACTCCAATACACGCACACAAGATCTCTAAAAATGAGGTAAACATACTAAATACGTATTTGGAGAGCAATGCTCTCATCATCAGTAGCTGATGTGTAATAAGGGGTGGGAGTGTTGTAGGCGGTATTTATATGTTTATGTGCTGAAGTGAAAGGAAGGGAAAGAGGTTCAGCCGTTACAGCGTACAAAGGGGAAAGGGAATCGGGCCGCGGTCGTTATTCATAACTGAATTTTTGTTTCTGTTTATGTGTATGCTTTCGTATGCGTCTGGTTTGTTTTGGTTGGTTACAGATTTTACAAGAGTTAGGTTTTCTCTCGTGATTGGATGGGGGTGTTCTTGGATAAGTATCGTTACACTAGAGTTGTTTAATCTGTTGTGTTTAAAATTAACAATGCTGAGTAAACAAGCAGATCCATGTCTTTCATACAAGAAATAAAAATAATTAATTTGTCATAATGGTTTCATTTTGCGTACAGGAAACATTCAAACCTTTTTACAAGGTTTGAGAGAATATAGAAAAAATTGGGAGGTTCATTTGCTAACGCAATATGAAAAGGCGCTTTTATTTATTTAGAATTATTTAGAATATACTAAAAATTCTTTATAAATTAATGTATACAATTATATTACAAAGTAATTTATTCATTAATTAATTTAAAAATGTTAACTTTCTATTTATAGCCATCTGCTCAGAATCTTAATTTGAAAATTTAGAAGGAGTCCCGTCACCCAAAAAAATCTGATGTGGCCACTACATGACTTTCCCCGCACCTGCAATATTTCTAAAAATTCAAAGTAGGTTATATGATAATAAATATTTTAAGGAACTACTACAAAAATTCAAAGACCTTACAAAAAACAGACGTAAACTCAAACCGTAGCCTTCTGATATTTGATAAAGCCACGAGGCTTCAACAATTAAGTAAATAAAAAAGAGCGTTACTAAGACGCAACTAAGCGTAAAGTGTTTACAAAAGTTGTCTCCAGGTGGTGTGATGGTAGCAGATAAAAATAGAATTTTAAAAATATCTCATTAAAAATGCATTATATGGGGAAATGATTCGAACAAAGGTTGTATAAAATTAAATTACCTGCAACGTTTATTCCAGCAGTTGTTTACATTGATCAAGTATTAAAGGAAATATAAAAACAAGTAGGGGTGTACACGTGTTTCCCATGGCACAAAAGCGCTTTCATCAAATTCGCCGTGGTATAATATATTTACTTTGAATTCAGAAAATTATTTTTTACTATATTGTGGCAGCCCTGCTCTTTAGATCCATTTTAAACATGTTCATTTCGTTTTCCCATTATACCCTACAAACGAAATTTCTTTGAAATTCGTTCAGCCAATATCTTCCAAATTAGAGTTACAGGCGAATTATAACTTTGTTATTGTGGTAGCCCTGTTTAGTCGACACGGTTTAAATATAATAATTCAGTTTTTATTTATATAAAGACTATCAATATCATAATCATCATCATCATAGGTAGTCTGTCCCTAGACAGGTCCGTGATTATTCATGGTTAAACCTGATTCTCCATTTACTCCTATTTTCCGCTGTTCTCTTTATATCTTGATAACTCTATTTCCTTTTCAAATAATTTATCAGCTGAAATATTTTCCTATCTCTCTTTTTATGCGTTCTTTGCACGAAGTGAACTCATTTAGTGGAGGTCGTTTCCGTCCGTTCGTCCACATGTTAATACTCGGAAACCGTTTGACGTATTATAATTAAATTCGGTATTGGGGAGTTTTTCTAAAATTGGTTGATCGATTTCAAATTTAGTTAAAATCGGACAACAATTACGACCAATTTTTATGACCTGCAAATAAGTCACAATCTTCCTTTGTTTCAACTCGGGAACCACTGGACGTATTTTGATGGAATTTGGTATTGGAGAGTTTGGCTAAAATTAGTAGACCGATTCCAATTTTCGTTAAAATGGGACAATTACGACTACTTTACGTGACCTACATGTAGTTTACAATGTTCTTTTGTTTCAACTCGAGAACCGCTTGATGTATTTTGATGAAATTTGGTATTGCTAAAATCGGTCGACCAATTCCAATTTTTGTTAAGATCGGACAACAATTATGACAAATTTACATGAAGACCTACATGTAGTTTACAGTGTTCTTTTGTGTCAACTCGGGAACAGCTTTACATATATAATGTTGAGAACGATGTGAAATCTCAAAGAACGTATTTGGAAGCTCTGTGTACTCCGACATGGAGTACATATTTCCAATCTTGTTCCATGTAGTTTTCCTTCTAACACGTCTTTAATCATACTCTCTCTCCTCAGGTAATTTCCAACCCAGTTTGCCTTCCTTTTTCTTATAGTCTGTACAATCATTCGCTTCTCTCCTACTCTTCGTAGCACTTCATCGTTTCTCATCCTATCTGTCCATTTTATCCTCAGCATTCTCGTCCAAGTCCGCATTCCAAAGATTTCAAGTATTTGATGTCATTTTTCGTTAGCGTCCATGTTTCTGCCCCGTACAAAGCTTTACCTCATACGTAGCATTTTATGAACTTCTTTCTTCTGAAAGCCAATTTTGCTTTTCCTATTCTAGTCCTGATCACATCCGTACATTTTGCTTCTCTTGTTATGATGTTTCCAAGGTATTTATAATTTGGAACTTGTTCTCAAGGCTTTCTTCCAAAACTTATGATCAGATTCTCTTCTTTGCACGATATTCGAATGACCTTGGATTTTTCTGTATTTATTTCCTTACCGTATTTTCTATCTGTTATTACTAGTCTATTTGTCATTTTCTGGAGTTCCTCTTCCTTTCTTGCTCGAAGTACTTGACCATCTTACTATTCTTATAATCCTTCCTCCATCTTTGAAATCTCCTTTGCCTTCTAACGCTGCTTGGATTAGACTTTCTCCATATGTATTGAATAGGGTCGGCGATAGGCAGCAGTCCTGTCTTACTCCTCTACCGATATTTACTCCGCAGGTGTCCGCATTCTCAAACCTGTCTTACAACTTGATTCACATACAGATTCCTGATCAGTCTCCTGTCTTTCCAGTCTATACCGATATCCATTAATATCTTCATCAACGTTGCCCCAATGTACTCTATCAAAGGCCTTCTCCCCGTCTACAAAACATACGCAGATATCTTGACGGTATTCTATTGCCCTTTTTGGTAGGATTCTAAATACTACTATATCATATCTAATTCCTCGTCTTTTTCAGAAACCGAATTGATTTTCCCCTAGCATTTCTTCTGCCTTTTTATCCAGCCTTTTTTTTAAGAATCCTCGTGATGATTTTCGAAGTGTGTGACAGAAGGCTTATCGTTCTGTAGGCTTTACACTGCATTGCTTTTGACTTCATCTTTAGAGTGATCATTGTTACTTCTAGGAAATCCCGAGGCCACTCTCCCGTTTCGTAAATCTTATAAATTAATTCACAATGAAAAATAACTTAGTAGTTTCCACAAATTTTAATTTAAACACGATCGTAGTGAAACCGGTCGTGTTTTAATTAAAATTTGTGGAAACTACAAAGTTATTTTTCATTACTAGTAAATTCCACCGAGTTGAGCCTGACCTCATTACTTATACTTATAAATAATTTTCGTGGTCGCTTTTAGTCCTTCTGATCCCATGACTTTAAGTACCTCAGCTGGCATTCCATCGCTGCCTGTATTTCCCTTTTCCTTGTTCCATTATCGCTTTTTCTACTTCGCTCTCCATCTACATCTACTTGTTACCTTACAATTCACCTAAGATTTAGGTGACAGGGGGTGCAACAAAAGGGTCTGTTGGAATTAGTGTTATCCTGGGCGGTGCTGAAACTTGGTAATTGGGGTGATGGGGAGGAGAATGGGATTCGCAGGATTTTCAACGAATGGGGAGTGAAGGGGAAGGAACCTAACCACGTGGGACATTGCCTTCGAATGCGCTCAATGTGCGCACTCCGGGCGCGTAGCCTTTTGGAGAACCCTCGCACCGGGTGCATTAAAGATAGTATCATATGAATCCTCTCTCTTTCGAACCGCGAGTAGGGGCGATGGCCATGTGAACGACCTACGCTATCGACTAGGTGCCGGTAAAAGGATGAAACAAAGTCATCGGTTTATGCCTTGGTTCTCCTTCCACCCTCATTCACTGGTGTCGGTTCGTTTTGTTGATACGAATGGCTATAATTTATAAGGCTTTTTAGATTTCTCTTCTTGAGTTTACCTAAAAGGACTACGGAATTAAAAGTTAAAACTCCTGAACCGTAAATTAACCCAGAGAGCATTCACACGTCAATAAGAAATAAGGAAAATTAAAATTATGCTTACAAGTTTGCAGGACGATGATGGCCTACAGGGACCTGTTGTCAAAAACTAGCCTAAAAAGAAGCCAAAGAAAAACACACACGCACAAACACTCTGGAAATATCTGGGAAAACCGCTAGATACGTATTTCGGGAGCTATGCTCCCATCTTCAGTAGCTGAAGTCGTATTTTTTAACATAAAAGGACTACGATGATATTTCTAAATACACATTTTGGAATATACCACCCCCCCGTTTGCTTCGAGTGCTTCCCCACTTCTGAGCTCTTCCATCTCCTAAAATCCTTTCTCTATCTTGGGTTTTCCCGTTATTGTTTTCAAGAGCTTACGAGCGTTTTAAGATCATTCATTCCGTGATTCGCTAGCATGTGTGTGATAGTTTGCCGGAGAAGTGCTATAAGTTACAAGTGTCGCAGAAGTATATAGTCGGTACAGACTATCAAGTTTTGCGTTTCATCGTGTCCCGCAATTTAGCATTACAGTAGCAGTTCTACAAGTACTCGAAATACCATCACTTCAAGAGTGATTATTACTTCTTTGGAGATAGTCGACGAACATGCACCGGGAGAATTCTAAAATCATCTGTAAGTGATTTCTTACGAAATTTTTAATGTTCATTTTCTCTATATTTGAATTCCAAGCACTTAAAATGCAACAATCAATGTTTAATAAAAGTATTGTGATTTTAAAAATTATTCCGTGGAATTTATCTTTAAAGGGGCAATTATATATTTAGTCATAGTATTATACTGTATTCAGCATTGAAGATGTATAGTTAAATTTTTTATATTATCAACGTGAATCATTATATGAACATTTTCAGATATACCTTGATTAAAATGAAATCAAACAGACAAAAGCGCCAGAAAACGTTTCATTTTTATCTCAGTTCTTCACAAAAAAATCAATTAAAAATTCGAGCAATCAAGAAGTGGAAGTTGCGGTGTCTACACTACTACCTGTCGACTCCTTGAAGAGAGATATATACGCTTATGAAGATAAAAGTTCAGTTATTTCATCGATTCATTCGCTAGATAGCGAACATTATATTAGTGATAGTAGTGCAACGGTGAAGAATGTAATCGGTATTTACCTTGGAGGAAAATTAGAAAATTTAACAAAGAAACAACTGTTAGAAAATTCGTTTTGTTCACCTAAAAATTATGTCTTTCCTTTTTCTGATCATCAAAAGAACGGCAAAGTTGAATAGAGATACCTCAATCAAACTCACTTAGATAGATTCACTTGGGTAGTATATTTTCCAATAAAGCAGGGAATTTAATGTAGATATTGTTCCTTGTTCGCTCCGACAACTGTTGGTTCAATTAAATGTAAAACTTAGACCGGGGGTTTTGTTTCAAAACCGCTTAATGCATTTTCAAAATTATTGGGTGAGGATGGTGTACTTGAAAAACACCAAGGCAATGCTTATCATAATAGCTCTGTGGAATCGGCAAAAATGTTTTTAAGGAACTTTGGCAAGCCCCAAACTGAAGTTCAAAACATGTTAATTTCAGGGAGACTGAAGCAACTAAAAGAGAACCGAAAGCGTATTTTGCCTATTATTGACACGATCATCACTCTAGGTAGACAAAATATATCATTTCGAAGCCATATGGATGACGGCAATTTTTCAGAAAGGCCTGAGAGCAGTGAAAGCGAGGGAAACTTTCGCGCTATATTAAAATTACGTATCCGAGGTGGTGACCAGGATGTTGAAAATCATTTGAAATCCTTTAGCGCAAATGTCACATACATTTCAAAAACGACTCAGAACTTGATTATTGATTGTTGCGGCGATGAAATTTTGGAAAAAATCCTAAACTTTGTGAGAGAAGGAAAATATTATTCCATTTTATTTGACGAAACTACTGATATAACTATGGTGTCTCAATTAAGCCTTTTTATTAGGTATATTTATGAAAATAAAATTGGGAAAGTTTTCATTGGTTTTGTGGATTTGGACGATGAAAATTTCACATCAGGAATTAAACAAGGCCTAGAACGTAAATTAGGGGGGAATGTGCTAGGAAAATCAGTTGTTCAGTTATTAGTAAAAGCAATCTTGATATGAAAACTGTGTTGGTATTTGCACCGATAACTGCCGTGTCATGGCTTCTGAGCAGCGTGGTGCTGCTTCAGAAATCCGTCAAGTTTCTCCTCATGCGGTTAAAGTTCCTTGCCAAAGCCATTCATTGAACTTGGCTTGGTCGAAATAGTCCGAAATAAGGGCAATTATAAAATGTTTTGAATTAATGGGCGAGGTTATTAATTTTTATCATTTGTCTGCTAAGAGAAGTTTTCTTTTAAAGAGAGAAATGGGTGGGGGATTAAGTAGCTTGTGCGATACACGCTGGGTAGAAACGCATAATGCTTGATTAATGTATGAGAAAATTTTTTCCACAATTACCAAGATATTGAACGATATCAGTAATTGGGATGATAGGACATCTTCAACAAAGGCAGATTTACTCCTCAATAATCTCAAAACAAGCGAATTCGTTGTTTCGATGAAATGCATTACTTTTATTTTTTCCTTGACACTTCCGGTTAGTAAGTCATTACAAGAAGAATTGCTATATCTGTATTCAGCTATAAAATGCATTGAGGACATCATTTGCTTATTAGATTGTGAAAGGAAAAGGGTTGGCGAAGTATTTAATAGAATTTGGAAAAGCGCTAATGGATTTTCAGATATTTTACAATTAAAGCTCATTAAACTCCGGTATGCATCAAGACGAATTTACTGTTCGGAAACCGCTGAGGAATACTATCGAAGTAGTGTATTTATCCCAATGATTGATACTCTCCTAGTTGATTCTCGAAGACGTTTTTGTGATGATACACTGAAGGCATTCATTTTGGGAAATATATTACCGAAACAACTATTGTGTTAGGATCAAGTTGAGTTAGATAATACTACAACGTCATTATGGGAAAAATATTCTGACTTTTTGAGTGTTTCCATTATTTCAAATTCGTTGACTATTTTTCTAAGCGAATTAATAATGTGGAAAACCAAATGGGAACGTAAATATATGTGCAATAACATTAAAACTGACATTAGTGTCTGTGAAGTTTTCAGTAGGTGCGACGAGGAAATTTATCCAAGTTGCAAAATTTTATTAAAAATTTTACTCACTCTTCATATAAGTGTTGCTAGCTCTGAACGCAGCTTTTCGGCTTTGCGACGATTAAAAACTTGGTTGCGGAACAGAGTGAGTGAAAAAAAGACTTGTGGGTTTGGCGTTACTCCATAAACATCAAGATATTCATCTTGACCCGGAAGAGATTTTAGATCGTTTTGCTAATTCTGGCAATCGACGACTTGATTTTTTATTGTGATTTTTAAAATAAAATGTTAAGAAGTGCTATAAAAAGTTAATAAAATGTCACAGATACCCCTTTTAAATAAATATTTTTTTAAATTATGCGAAACATAAGCATTATACATCATTTTCGCAAAATATGGATTATTATAAGGGAGGTCAATGTATGCGCGGTTTTCAAAATATATTTTACCTAAAATAGGTTTTATGATAGAAAATATACTATACTATTATTTCTTGTGATAATCTCTTTAAAAATTCCTGAATATAATTTTGACGAATATAGGGAGTTGTATTTGAAAATTTTCCTACTTACGAGGAAAATAGTACTTAATCGCCCCCCCCCTTTGGGAGGTTCCTAGATGCGCCCTTGGTGACTATCAATATAGCGCATTACAGAAAAAAGATTGTGCTCAAGTGTCTTGCACGATAATGAAGTGAAGGAAATTGGCCTATAATTTTCGGGCTCTCTTTGTTGCTGCCCTTATAGATGAGAGTAACGTGTGCCACCTTCCAATCTTTAGGAACGACACCTTTCGTAATGGATTTTTCGAATATAATTTTCAAATACGGTGCGATTTCTTAGGCTAACTCTTTCAATTCCATAATACTTGCTCCTAAGTTGTCTTCCTCAATGTTTTCCTCATCTTTCAGTTCTCTTTTTGCCGAGCCTGCCTGCTTGCTTTATAGTTCCTAATGTATTCTTCCCATATCTGTGCTAGATACTTTGTTTCTGAGACTTCCCATCCTTATTCATAATTCCTTTACCACAAATTCCATTAGACTTCTTATCATCTAATTCCAGTGCCCTAGCGTATATCATATTGTACCGTCCTAACTTCTCCATTTGTTGTATTTCAACACATTTTTCTTTTATCCAATTTTCTCTAGCTTTATCTGTTATTCTTCTCAACTTATTTTTTATACGTCTATTGTTGTCTCTACCTTCTTCAATGTTAATCTTTTTCCATTTTCGTCTCTCGTCAATTTTCTCCAGTATTGCCTTAGTTATCCATGGTTTTCTGAATTTCTTCTCTTGTTTTCCAATCTCTTTATTCATAGTATCCTTAATACTGGTTTAAATTTCTTCCCATTCGATATCCACGGTCTTTGGTTTGTTTTCCAACTTTCTAGGGCAATCTTTCAACTTCATGCTGACTACATCCTGCCTTTCTATCAGTTTTTTAGGTCTCAAGTCTGTGTTTCTCTTCTCGTTTTTCTAATTTGCTTGAGATTTTTACTTACGTCAACTATATGAAAGCTCTGATCTGAATCATGTTTGCCCCTGGTAATGCCTTGGCGTCTTTATGCTGTTCCCTAAATCTTTGTTTTACTAGAATGTAATATACTGGGCTATTTCATGTGTATAACTTTCATATATGGTTTTTAACCATGTATTAGACACTACAAGGTCATTATCGATGCAGACTTCTACCAGTTTTTCCCCTCATCGGTTTCTCATCCCAAGTATCTATTGCCCGAGAACATTTTCTTACTGTACTCCGACTATGCTATTACAATCTCTTGTCGTAGTGACATAGGGAGTGTCGAGTAATCTTAAGACGTTTTAGTACGAGAAGGAATATATTGCCAAACGTTACATACGATACAAAAGGAGATCAGTAATACCCAAACGTTACATAGAGTACAACAGGTGATCAGTAATACCCAACATGCTTACTCGGCTAAATCCTGCAAGGGGGAGGTGGCGCGGGGCGCCTTGGCGACCCTGGTCTCGTAGGAGCTGCTAGCCAGTCAGTTCCGACGCAAACGTAGCCCGCGAAGGCGGACGGGCCGGTCGAGGTTTGACAGAAACGTAGCTGGACCAACGAACGAGGGACCGCGGAGGGGCGGGCGATCCTAGTCCCGTAGGAAGGGCTAGCCGGTCAAGGTTGACGCTAACACAGCCGATCCTACTGACAGAGGAGTCGCGAGGAAACACCGCCCAGCCTCAGGGATGACCCGCGCTTATATACTAACATGAGATACAAAGGTCAAGCGCTAGTCATCCCCTGAAGTGGGTGATTGAGCAAGCGGGGAATCACCCGAAGGGCGCATTGCCCTGAGATAGCGTGCCTTAAGGGCCTGATTCACCCATAGAGTAAATAATGAGTGTGGCGCAGCGGCTGACTATACGATGTCTTTCGTCATCCTTACAACATCACCACGGCGACAGTTGAGACCCCGGGGTAGAAAAAAAAATAATAACCTGAATTCCACTCGCTCACTTTCTAGGGACGGGTACAGGATATAGCCGATTTTACATAATAATCTTAATTCAACCTCGGAAACAACGATGCATGTACAGGAGCTATGCACGTTGTAGAATCTTGAGCACATTGTGGAATGTTATAAACAGTAATTGGGTTATTTTCCAGACTCGGCGGTACATTTTGAGTGCTGACGATTTGCAATGGTACATCTGCAGGCATAGCAGGCTTCTTAAATTTGTAGTACAACAGTGAAACAATACAACAAAGTAATATTACAAAGATAGCAATGGTTGATTTACCAAAATAATGAATTTACTTTAAGCTCCAGTCAACTGGTGACAACAACTTAACATTACGTTCTATTTCAGACATGGAAATTGTCGGTACGTTATGGGTATCAAGCCGTTCGATCGACGTAAGAATATGACTTAGATCGTTGGAACCGTTTGCTATGTCAAGATATGTTGAGTCAATTATATTTACATCGAATTTTTCAAGAGGTTCCAGAGACACTTCAACTTCGATGCAAGAGCTGCTTCTGAAGACATTTGTTATTCCGGGCGGGTAATTTGTATCGTCGTATGCTGAGCAACCTGGAGGTATTTCCAAACTCCCTTGACCAGCTATACTTAAGCGTGAATATTTCTGTAGGCAAACGATATTATGTGTGGTTTCCTTGCTTACGCTGTAGAACCATCGGCCAGGCGTTTCGCCCTTGATGTAGACGGTGTAAGGGGATTTAGCAAGATGTATATCGCAATTACGTTTGATGTTATCGCTGTTATTCAGGAACACGGCTATATTGCAGGAGCTAGTTGCATCGGTAAGGATGGGGTAGGTAGGAGGACAAACGTATATGTCGCCTTTGATACAGTTCTGTGAGTACTCGTTAGGGAGTAAGACAAAGCCATTACGTCTAGCCGTCACCGCTAGGTAGGGCGAGTCTGGTTTCAGGAGCACGGCATAGTGATCTTGAGCCGTAGCTGATGGAAAGGAGTACGCTTTAAGTACCTTGAAACTCCTCTCTTTGTGAGAATGTGGTAATATTACCAGCAACATTAGGGTCCCTGATTGCCGTAGTACTCTCACTCGGGCGATGCCGTAGACAGGCATTACATCGCTATTTTCATAGCCAACGAATGTCAGCTCAGAGGTAAGTGTTGGTAGGGCGTTCTGAATGATGCCTTTAAGGTGAGTGGGTGATGGGATGGAAGGGGTTAATGTGCCTAGTTCCGCTGACATAACAGTATTACTTAAGCGATTTAGTTCATGGGCCAGTTGAGAAATATGCCGAGAGAGAGAAGTAAAGCTTATATGTAGAACACTGAAAAGTTTATCCGCAAGGTTTGTGTTAGAAATAGCATGGGAAAGTTCGTTGTTGCTATAATTTAAGGTTTGCTGCAAGGCTTGAAGAGCCTTATATGTTTGCAAAAGCATTTTGTCATGTCTTTTTAAGGTATTTGACGTGTTTGCCAGAAACGTATATCTAGAATTTAAAGATTGTCTAGTCTGGTCTGCGAGTTTGGAAATTTCTTTTGACAACATCTTAACCAAATCATCAGTCGCGGTTCCTGCCAGAAAATGCAACCCATAGCCTACCACATCAAATAATCCTCTATTTACACGACTACGATATGAAATATACATTAGATTGTTAAAATCATCATTTAAACTAGAAATTCCATAGTGTAAATTATGCTCATACACTCGTGACATATGTAAATTTAGCACGACATTTGATACAGCTTGTGCGTCAACTCTTGAACTTAATTTACAAAATTCCGAATATTGTTCGTTCACTCCACGTATTCCTTGTCCAAAGGTGTCAATGTGTAAGTCTATATGGACAACCCACTCTCCTGTTGCAAACACAATTTGTCCTTTTGGCACATATAGAAGTCCTGAGGAGTCCACTGATGGCACCGTTACCGACAGCACAAAAAACAGCAACATAGTTTTCACAAGGTAGGCCATGGTATCTGGAATAACATTGCACACAATTATTTTATATCACTCACACCAGCTAAAGATTTCTGTCATGGACACTCTGCACATAGGTCACACAACACAAGGATCACTGCGCACTTTGTAGGAGTCTCTCGAGCTTGGGTTTCCTTTTACGAAGCTTGTTGAGCTCGCGCCGCCTTTGATTGTGGCGTTTTCGTCCGATGCTGATGTGGTCATGAAGCGTTGTTCCAGAAGGGGAAGGATCACGCGTCATCTTGATGACACGCTCTCCAGAATAGCAGGGAATTATTTTAAGGTCGGCAGGCAGCTTAATAGTAGGAAGTGCCTCCCTTGTAGCTCGAGGGTCCTTGGGCAAGGATGCTTGTAGTCCATCCCCTTTAGGGGGCGTTTCTAGTCTCACCCTAGGAGGAGGGTCCAAATTATCTCCCGGCGTGGGTGGTGGTTTGACAGGCGGTGACCTGTCAAGCACCGTCAAAGGGTCGTCGGGTGAATCAGGAACCTGCCTTTTCTGCAGGGTGTGGAACAGTCTCCTGGCGAATGAAACTTTCAACGATTTGCCCGGTGTGGGAGGGCAAGTATTGGGAACCTCGGGACTGCCTCCGTACACCACTAGTGATTGAAGTGGGCTCCCAAAAATGTCTTTTAACCTTTTCAACTCTCTGGAGGAGATGGTTCGTGCCATACTATAATTAGAATATAAGCAGCACAGTTATTGAGGGAGTGTCCTCCCTAGTCTAGGTCTTAGGTTGTAACGTGGGTGGGGAGAGTTAGGGGTAGGAACGGAAAGGGAGTTAGGAGGGGGTGGCAACTGTGACTGCAAGGGTGGATCAGATTTATTTGGAAATGGGGAGGAATCGGGTTCTGCTGGTATGGACTCAGGAATGGGGGGTAGCAATTGATCCGTGCGATCATTATTGAGCAGGATTTTGGAAAGAGTAGGCTCATGATCAGGGGGTACGGGGACCCAATTCCTGTGGTGAGCCGTGAGTATGCGTCCATCCTGAAGATTTCTTATGTCGTACGTTACCGGGCTCCTGACCTTCACTACTTCGTAGGGACCTAACCAGCGGGAAACCAGTTTCTTGGCTTGCCCCTTTGAGAGCGCCATATTACGTAATAAAACTAACTGATCCAGACCAATTGGAATTAATTTTAGATTTCTATTATACCTATCGTGTTCAGCCTCAGAATTAGTTCTGTTGAACTCCGCAGCTTGTGCGTGAGCCATTTGGAGCCTACGTTGCAGGACGTAGTCGTAGGATGGTTCCTCAGAATAAGAACTGTGAGCTGGTGTTAGAATGTCATCCCACGGCATGTTGAGTTCCCTACCATACATAAGATATGCGGGACTGAACCCCGTCATCCTGTGCTTACTGTTACGGTAGGCAAATAAAGCAAAATTAAGTTGGTCGTCCCAGTCCTTGTGGTCTTGGGAGACATAGTGTGAAATGACGGCAGCGAAGGTTTGATGGGCCCTTTCTAGTCGACCATTCGCAGCTGGGTTGTAGGGCGACGTAAATATAGTTTTAATTTTCAAAAGTTCATATATGCGGCGCATCAACTGAGAGGTAAAATTGGCACCTCTGTCGGTAAGAAGGTATTTTGGAACACCGTGACGACAGATGATGTTCTCAACAAAGACACCAGCTACGGTGTCTGCGGTCTGATCTGGGATGGGAAAGGCTTCGGGGTATCTTGTGAAATAATCTTGACAAGTCAGTATGAAGCGATTGCCTTTGTCTGACCTGGGTAGAGGGCCAACTGTATCGAGCGAAAGTTTTTCTAGGGGTAAGTTGCTTCTGCTACAGGCTGCAGTGGCACTGATGGTTTTGTCGCTTTCCGTTTCTTGCACTCTAAGCATTGCTGTACATATTTCTGAGTATCTAAATAGCACCTATTCCAATTGAATTGTCTCTGTACTAACTCTAGCGTTTTGTCAAACCCCAAGTGTCCTGCTAGTGGGATATCGTGGCAACGTCGTAGTATATAATTTCTCACGAGTTTTGGGGCGCATATCGTAAACTGAGGGTCTGGTGTTTTTCTGTGAATTTTGTATAACACATTATCATTATCGTAAAAGTAGCTAGGGTCATGTTTTTTCGCTAGTTCGTGATATGATCGAAGCTCGGGGCAAACTGCTTGCTCTTTGGCAATCCGTTGTTTATCCCACACAGGCTCATATCGCACGTCGTCGTGTAAGGCTGAGACCCTAGGGATGGTTTTGCGGGAGAGCGCATCAGCGTGAGCGATCTCCTTGCCAGGGCGGTATTTAACGTCGAATGAATATTCAGTTAACTCCATAATCCATCTAGCAAGTCTTGGCTTTGGCTCTTAAAGGGTAAGAAGCCAACGAAGGGGTTTGTGGTCGGTGTACAGGGTGAAATGGTGCCTGAGGAGATAGACTCGAAATTTTTTAACCATTTCCACTACGTCTAAACATTTCAGCTCGGTGGCAGAATAGGATTTTTAGGCCTTATGTAACTGTCTACTAGCACAAGCTAGAGGATATTCTCCATCTTCGAATTCCTGAGATAACACGCCACCAGTAGAGAAAGGAGACGCATCCGTCGTCAAAATGAACAGTTTCGGGAAGTCAGGAAATCGTAAGACGGGATGCGATATGAGGGCATTTCGCAAAACTTCGAAGGCTTCCTGCGGTTCTGTGTTCCACGCATACTCCACATTTTTACTTGTCAACTTCGTAAGTGGGCTAGAAATCTTTGCAAAATTTGGCATGAATTTTCGGTAATATCCTGCAAGTCCAAGGAAAGAATGCAATTGTCGGACATTTGTTGGTACTGGAAAATTTTTTATTGCCTCTACTTTATCGTCATCAGGCTGAAGACCCCTAGCAGAAATTACAGGGCCTAAAAATTTCACGCGTTTTTGGAAGAATCTGCATTTCTGTGGCTTTAGTTTGAAATTCGCCTTCCTAAGTCTTCCGAAGATTTCTCGTAAGCCTGCTACGTGTTCCTCACACGTTTTGTCGTATCTCAAAATGTCGTCTAAATAAAAGGTACACCCTTGGTTTACAATTCCTGATAGAACATTTGTCATCAGCCTCAGGAAGGTTGAAGGCGCGTTTGCAAGACCAAAGCTCATCCTATTGCAGTGAAAATGTCCTTCGGGCGTGCTGAACGCGGTATATTCCTTACTTCTTTCATCCATCTCCACCTGCCAATAACCACTACACAAGTCCATGGTGGAAAAAAATGACGCTCCTCCTAATAGGTCAAACGTTTCGTCCATATTAGGAATAGGGAAAACCTCCTTCTCGGTAACACTGTTCAAGGCTCTGTAATCGATACAGGGTCGGTGTGGTATTTGATCGCCGTTCGGGGTTCTCTTTTTCACTAGAATTATAGGCGCAGACCACGGGCTTGTGGAAGGGGATATGATGCCTTGACCTAACATGTCTTGGATAGCTTTGTCCAGAGCGGCTCGCTGAGAATGGGGTACTCGATATGGTCGCTTCTTGATTGGTCTCGAATCGTCAACATCTATAGTATGCCTAACAATGTTGGTGCACCCTAAGCGGACGTCGCTATGAATAAAAATATCCGCATATTCCCTAATGAGCTGTTTTAGTGGCTCAACAGCCTCGACCGGAGCGTCTTTTAAGTCAAAAAGTGAAAGCAAATCTTCAACAATGGAAGGTTCGGGCCATAACTCTGCGTTGCCTGTATCTATCTCGTTCACAAGAGGTACATTTTGGTCGTTGGTGAATAGCTCGACATTGATCCTGTAGTGCTTTTTTAATACTTGAGTACTACCACGTAGATTGCACATAAGTATAGGAACCGTGCCATCTGGTGTCACTGTGGCTATAATTGGGAGAATAGTTATATCTTGGTCGTCCTCAATCACACAGACTTCTTTACCATGCAAGTTATCCAGTTTTGCTTTCGACAACACAAGGTACTTTAATTGACTCTTTAGTAACAGCTACATTCAGACCACTTTCCACATTTGAATAGTGACACACATCTATCTTACAACCGGAATCGGTGGCAGTCTCTTGGACATCGTCAGTATAACTACAAGCACCATTGCTAAAATCAACGACTGACGGCAGGACATCGGCTTCACCAGACTCTATTATACTCGATCCAAATATGTCTACTATATGCGCGGTCTTTTCTTCAACATAAAAAACTTCCCCATTTTCGCTATCAAATGATATCAAGTCGTTCGAGACTAAGGCAGAACAATTTTCGTTTACAGTGATGTTGATAAAGGATTTGGGTTCCGTGACTTCTACTTCAAAAGAGATTAAATCTTCAGCGCAATCTTCATGACTCCTAGTACTATTATTGCTAGACTTCAAATTTGTTTCATGACCTTCACTTATTTTTATTTTGCGATTGTCAAACGAAATACTACTCCCATAACGGATCATGAAGTCGAGGCCAAGAATTCCATCATAATTTGTATGACTGAGATTTACTATCAGGGCATCATGTGGGTATGGGCTACAGTCTATAAAAAATGGAACGTAGCACTGACCGATGATTGGTAAGTCATGACTTGAAGCGCTCCTAACTGGAGAGTGATATTCGGAAATTTTGAGTTTACCGAATGGAAAATTCTTACTGCTAACGATGGTTACGCCTGCTCCAGTATCGACAAGAAAGTTATATTGTACTCCTAATATACGAACTGAGACAGTCAAACCGGCTTCAGGTGTTACTGCCAGAATTAATTCCCGAATTGTGGAGAATTAGACGAGTAGGACAATTAATAGGCCGATGCCCGTTCTGTTTACACAGACCGCAGAGCATGAGAGGACAGTCCTTGGAGATATGTGTAACGTCACCGCAATTGAAACATTCGCGAGATTGGCTCTTCTCTTTGAAACGACAGAAGCGGGCAAAATGTCCGGTTTTTCCACAGTGATAGCAGGTACGTATCCCGTTTTGTGTATTTGACACTTAGGTTCGAGCGGCGCGTACGTGCCTTCCTGAAGGAGGGAGTTGAGGGGCTTGTACGGCGTTAAACTGACTTGTGCAATACAAAAGTGGCTGAGGCATTGGCTGAAAATGAAAATTTTGGGCGTCCTGATTTGCCACATATTGCTGATGCGGCGTTAACTGAGGCAATGTCATGGGTTGGCTCTGAGGGAACGGTTGGGGTGCTAACGCACAAGAGTGTTGTAGAGAGTTAATTTCCTGATTCCTGCATGTGTAATTTCTCGCGTTTGCTTCCTCGATGGCGGCATACTCTTCCGCTTCTAGGATGTTTTTGGGGTTACGGACTAAAACAAATCTGCCGACTTCCTCCTTCAACCGAATCAAAAATTGCGCGAGAAGTCTATTATGTCATTTTATTTGTTGCCTCGGAGTTTGGGTCGCTACCTGACTGACCTAGTTTATGGGCGATATTCCGCAACCTAGTCGAAAACTCAGCGACACACTCTAGTGGTTTTTGTATGCAGGTGCTGAACATTCTCTCAAGTGTAATTGGGGATACTCTTGAGGAAAATCTCCTTTTAAGTTGTGTTGAGAAATTTTCATTCGATTCTGTTACATGGGGGTTAGCTGTTACGAAATCGGCGGCAGTACCGTTCAGTCGTAGGCGGGCTATACCTAATGTCTGAGTTTCACTCCAGCCAATCAGGTGGCTGGTGATTCGAACACTAACCAAAAATTTATCGATTGTTATTTAATCGTCCCCACTAAAATTTGGGATAAAATGAATTTGGCTTCCTATTGCGGCAGGTTGTACTTCCGGCTGAGAACCGATCGCACCGTTTTGAGGATCAACACTACTGCCCTGGGGCTGTATAGTGTTTACGGAGGGCGTGAAATTAATTAAACCTTGAGTTTGTACTGGGTGAGACTCCCATGGTAGGAGAAAATGGTGATCGCACCATGACGTATCTGTACGCAACCAGTCCATAATGACAGAATTCTTCCGTCGCGTTTCAAAATTTTAAATACATGAAAACATCTTACAAAACTCGACACTTGTAGTGGGGTCAAGTTAGAGTAAAAAAAAATTACCTAATCATCACGAAAACCGAAAAATGCATAAGAACGTTACTCAGTGGCCAACATTAGAGAAAAAAAATTCCTTTGTTAACTACTTAATATTGCATACCGTGAGAAAAATAAGTGAAAAAGAAGAAAATAACAGGAGAATATAAAGAGATTGGTTTAACTGTTTCAATGTTCACAAATGTTTGCCATTTTTACTCGTTAGATTTCTCGTCCATTTGAAAGAAGAAAAAAAATGTCGGTTCGTTCGATCCATGCATTACTGCCTTCCGCCGCCTATTTCCGATAGAATGTCGTAACATCCTTTGATCCGTTTAGCTAATCAATGTGACACCTACGGTTATAGGAATAAACAAAATTTGCGATATCCTCAAAATATTAATTTTATTTAAGGTTAGGCCGTCAATCGCGGATTTCTTTAAAGTATACGTCTATACACTCGTCTATCCGAAAAATAAGTTAAATCGGTGATGTAAAATTCCAATTTTTAAACATTTAATTGTAGGTCTGCAAAATTTATCGTTGGCCTTTCAAAACTTCAATTCGAGTGTATTTCTTAACGAACATTTCTTACTCCAACTCCATACGACCCCACACCTGACACCAATATGTCGTAGTGACATAGGGAGTGTCAAGTAATCGTAAGACGTTTTAGTACGAGAAGGAATATATTGCCAAGCGTTACATAGGATACAAAAGGAGATCAGTAATACCCAAACGTTACATAGAGTACAACAGGTGATCAGTAATACCCAACATGCTTACTCGGCTAAATCCTGCAAAGGGGAGGTGGCGCGGGGCGCCTTGGCGACCCTGGTCTCGTAGGAGCTGCTAGCCAGTCAGTTCCGACGCAAACGTAGCCCACGAAGGCGGACGGGCCGGTCGAGGTTTGACAGAAACGTAGCTGGACCAACGAACGAGGGACCGCGGAGGGGCGGGCGATCATAGTCCCGTAGGAAGGGCTAGCCGGTCAAGGTTGACGCTAACACAGCCGATCCTACTGACAGAGGACTCGCGAGGAAACACCGCCCAGCCTCAGGGATGACCCGCGCTTATATACTAACATGAGATACAAAGGTCAAGCGCTAGTCATCCCCTGAAGTGGGTGATTGAGCGAGCGAGGAATCACCCGAAGGGCGTATTGCCCTGAGATAGCGTGCCTTAAGGGCCTGGTTCACCAATAGAGTAAATAATGAGTTTGGCGCAGCGGCTGACTATACGATGTCTTTCGGCATCCTTACAACACTCTCATTATTATGCAGTTTACCTTTTCTATTCCATATTTTTCGTAAATGGCAATAAGTTTCTCATAAGCCTCCATTTCTTCATCTTCATGAGCTGACGTTGGCATACATACCTGGATTACCAGAATGTCCACTGGGACTGCTTTTAGCTTTATTGCCATGAGTCTATCGTTCGTTGCTATTATCTTTGTCACGCTTTTCATCATATCTTTCGTAAGTACCAGAGCTACTCCGGTTCTCAACTATTTCCTCCAGAGTAAACTACCGTGAACTCTTCCGTATCGAACTATCCTTCTCCTTCCGATCTAGTTTCGCTCAGTCCTATAATGTCAACTCAATTGCTTCTCTATTCTTCTTTCATGTTCTCTTGTTTTCCTGCCTTTGTCCGCAGAATGGTGGCTGCCCACACTTCTGGCCGCCCTCAGTAGCTTTTGCCCACGTTGCCCACGCGTTGGGCCGGCCGGGCGGGAACTATTGTATAATCATGCAAAAATGGCAATTTTTTTGTTTAAAAAGTATTTAGTTTATTTTCTTACTCGTTTTGTTAATTTCCCATCCTTCGTTAGGTGTTTAAGCGAATTATGCCAAATACGACGAAAATCTGGATTTTGCACGAAAGTGACGTGAACGCACAATAGTGAGGAGAAGGTATAGGAGGGAAGATATGCTGCAGAGTGGGGGAAGGCCACTGCAACCTAAGCTCCGCCCACTGGTCGCTAAAATGGTCGTTTTCAAAGCGGCAGAGCTATAGTTATCCGACCTTGGCTTAAAGAAATCGTCTGAAGCGAGGAAGAAGGTATGGCTGACAGCTATAGTGCTTTTCGTATGAGATGCTAGGTGAGGAGTATGTAAAAGAGAAAGTAGACGGGGGCGTGACACTGAGCGAACCAATAGGAAAGAAGGAGGAGGTACGTCAGCATTGGAAAACTCGAGAAATTTTTCTCGGGTTTCTGCTCGGGTCATGTCGTCGTTCAGTAGAAACCCGAGAAAAATTTATCATATTCATTCGCCGGGGAAACTTCAAATCTTTCTTCATTGGAAAACTCATTCTCTATCCAATCTCTCTGCTGGTAACATCGTGCCCGAGTGTGCTGTGTTGCCACATTCGCAATTTCCCTTTAAATGCCTGCCAAACGTTACGTGTGTTCCGGTGTAGAGTTGGCAACGTCTAGCATGAGATTTCTGGTAGGACAGACAGACAGACAAACGACTTTATTTAGGGCGAAATTGAGACTGTATAGTCCCTTCAACATATAACCCTTTTGTCATATATGTAGTTACAATATTCACTTATTAAAAGAAATTAAATTACATGAAAATTACAGTGAAATATATACACTTTACAGGTCAATTATATATCGGTTAATAGTTGACCGAGCTTTACCAAAGAATATTGTTAGTTATGTGGGTCGAAAAAAACTGTGTGCCAGTTATATTTTAACCCAGAAAAAATTTCCCGCTGCGGAAAACGCCTTCGAAGAGAAGAGATGTGTAAAAAACAAGAAAAATTCCTAAATAGTTCAGAGAAAGGGAAAAACAACAATAATTTGAGAAAGAGAGAAAAAAATCATTTATAAATATATACATTAATATCCATACAAGGGAGGGGGTGAGAGGGAAACAGGAATTGTAGGGTAAGATTTGCCTGGGAGATTACATCTTAATTATGATACAGGAAAATAAAGTAAAATAAAATTATGAATTTATGCCTAATAAGCGCTTCCTTCTGACAACCTGAAAGAGAATATAGGGAGTGGTTCAATGCAGGGTGAGTGAGAGGAAATACTTGTAATACAATGTGCCTTGAGATAGAGTTTTTTATTCACGTTGGAAGGCCATTCCAGAGTTTGCAAGCAGAGACGGTAAAGGATTTGTTGTAAATTTCTATTGTATGAAGTGGAGTTAGTAATTTATCGCATCCTCTGGTATTGCATTGGTGAACTGTATTAATGGCGGCGAACTGAGAAGAAAAATAACAAGGGATGTGATTATTAAGAACTTGATACTATAGGCACTACCCCACCTCTTACAATTAGCAGCGGAGACATACGAGCGCTGCCGAGTACGGCCGAAATCTGACCCGCCATTTAATCTGAAAAGCACTAAAGGAGTTGTAGCTTGCGAGGCAGTGGGAGGTTGGTTGGGGTCAATATGGATTGGGTCAGTCGACATGGCAATGGAAGGGGCAATCGAAGGAGTGATAAGAGGGATGTTAAGAAAGGTGTTCACTGAGGGCGGATTTTTGCCAAATGTCCTCCTTCCCGTTTATTCTGAAAGCATTTCGTTGAATGAAAATGTATACTGTGTCCTATTTCTACCACGACGGAGGATTTCCCTTTAAGACGCCTCCTGAAGCAGCCCAAGTTTCACACAAAAATGATAAGCACAGTTACCATTTGGGAGAGTAGCTTTATCAAGTCTGAATCTACACCTACATGATACCCTGCAAGTCAACTATTTGGTGGATGGCAGGGAGTGCAGTGCACCAAAAGTTCCTAGTTTTCCTAAGTTATCTTTTCCTATTCTGTTCTCTTATCGTCCTAGGAAAAACGATCCTTTATATCGCTTCGTTCTACAATTGATATCGCGAATCTTATCCTCACTGTCCTGCCTTCCGAGATACGTCGGGCTTCTGATAAGTCCTACTACCTCATTCGCTAGTCCTTCCGACATAAATTTTTCCACAGTTTAAATCTAGCCTGCAGCCTACGTTCCTCTAACGGGAACAGTTCGCGTGAGTGAGGGGTCGCATGTGCGGCCTGTTGTTTTTGCGTAATATGTTAAGGCGGAAAGGGTGAATGGTTTCGAGGTCAGGGAGTGCGGCTGCTGGGGAATCGGACTCGAGAGGGTCTCCTCTGAAGAGATCTATGGTAAAATCTCATCCTATTACGACAGGTTATTATAAATCCCACTCAGCGATATGACTTTCTTTTGGATAGTTACGGTTATGGATACTAGGTTGTTTGCAGATTTAAATCTAAGTAATTCATTTATTCTTCGAATTCTGAAAGAATCGAAACTGTCAGGGTTCAAGTCAAACCTATCGAGATTAACAGCGTCGAAATTATCCTCCACCAATAGAGGCCATGCGGACTGTAAGAAGCAATTCGCCCAGAGATTCATTTAATCTTCGGATTGGAAACGATTTTTCTCCACAAAGGGGAAGCACACTTTCTGCGTACCGGAACGTGAGTTCAAGTAAAGACCTTCTTTTCCCTTTCGAGGCCGTGAGGCTGGGTAGAGGCAGTTTGCTCGGAGGAGTGCCATTCAAATTTCTTCCTGGAGAAGCCGGTTTTACCGATTTGGATATCTGATTTCACACGAACGACGACGTCACCTCCCAGAAAAACATTACTCGGGGAACGGTGAACAGTAAAAGTAAATTAGCAGAAGAAGAACTCTATAAACAAAACATTGTAATCTGTTAAATAATAAAATCGTCGTCGATATAAAAAATAAATACATTGACACATTAACAAAGCTACAACAGAACGTCGGACCCCTTGACTGCCTCTTAATAACAGTCGTCTGCGAAGAGTATGATTTTAATTCGAACTACAAAGCTGATATCGTTGATGTAAACAAGAAAAAATACTGGATCAAAGACACCTATTTGAGGAACGCCGGAGAATTTGCCGTGCTTGAGCGAAAATTTTTTGTTCTCTATCTCTAAGAAATTATCGGATCCAATTCACCACATTTGTATTAATACCAAATAGCTTCACGACTAATTTCTTCTTCGGACACCTTATCAAAGACTTTCCTGAGATCTACGAAGATTGCATTGACCTGGATATTTCTCTCTCCGCTCCTTAATTTATCATTTGCAAATAAACCGAGTTTAGTGTTACAAGACCTATCTTTCCAGAATCCGTGCAGGCATTCGTTTTGAAATGATCGACTGTCAAAGGCACTCAGTGGCGGATCCATGTTTTTGGGGGCCTGAAGCTAATGTTTCTTGAGGGGCCCTTCTTAAAAAAATCTGATGTGGCCACCTCATGACCTTCTCCATACCTGTATTATTTCAAAAATTCCATATAGGTTACATGGCAAAAAATATTTTAAGGAACTGAGAGAAAAATTTAAAGACTAAAAAGAACAGATACAAACTCAAACCATAGCCTTCTGATATTGGATATAGCCACGAAGCTCCAACAATGAATAAACTATAAAGGAGCGTTACTAAGACGTAACTAAGCGTCACTTGTAAACAATAGACGTCGGCAGGTGGCGTGGTGGGGGCAGCTAAAACATTTATTTTTTAAGATCTCTTAAAAAATGCATTATATGGGAAAATGTTTCAAACAAAGATTGTAGAAAATTATATTTCCTACAACTTTTATTCTAGTACATTTTTACATATATAAAATATTTAAGCAAATATTTCAAAAGAACGGATGTGACTAGAGTACAAAAACTCACTTCTGGTTGACCGATTTTTACCAAAAACTAACAGATTATTGCGACTTTCATAAAAATGTTAAATACAAAATTTCGCGTTGACCTGTTGAATAGTTTTTGAGTTAGAGCACCCACAAAAAATTCACATTTACACATATGGTTTAATATTTGATAAATGCAAAAATATACTGGGATAAATATTGTAGCAAATTTTAAGTTTATACTACCTTTGTTTGAAACATTTTTTTATAAAATGCATTGTTTATGAGATATCTTATATTTTAGCTGCCACCACCGCGCCACCTACCAAAGACTTTTGTTAACAATTTTCGCTTATATAATTAATGAGTTCAGGCTCATCTTTGTAGAATTTACTCATAATGAAACGAATACTTTGTGGTTTCCACAACTTTAATTTAACACGACCGGTTTCACTACGATCGTAGCATCATCAGGTGAGAGTATATAAATTGTTCCATATACATGTACATATTACCCTGCAAGTCACCTTGACGGTGGATGGCAGGGGATGCAGCGCACCAAGTTCCTAACTAATTATTATACATAGTTATCTATTGTGGTAACGAATTGTCTTAGGGAAAAAGGACTCCTTATACCTCTCCGTCCTACTATCTATTTCGCGAATCTTGTCCTCATTATCCCTCCGTCCGATATACGTTGGTTGTCGAATAATATCCTTCATTTCATTTACGAATATCTCCGACCTATATTTATCTAGAAGTTTAAGTCTCGCCTGTAATCTTCGATCTTTCAACGATGGCCAACTCAACTCTTCAATGAGTAACGTAACGCTCTGTTTTTTATCGTAATTCTTTTTCACGAATCTAGCTGCTCGCCGCTGTATTTTTTCTAAATCCTTTATGAGTCCCCTCTGATATGGATCCCAAACCGCTGCTATGTATTCCATTTGAGGTCTAACCAAGGCTAAATAACAGGATTCTCTCACCTTTTCTGTGCTTTTCCTGACTATTCTACGCACAAAAGCCAACTTCTTATTTGACTCACCAATGACTCGTCTTATGCGGGTGTCCCAAGACAGGTCACGATTCAAGGTTACCCAGAGGTATTTCACGGATTCCGAAACAGGAATGCTCTCACCATCTATCGAGTAATGATGGAATGATATGATCCGAAGATCCTATGCAGACAGGCATAAGCTGTGAAAGTTGGAACAATTTTTGAAACGAGAAAAAAGTCTGCTATGACCGGGAATTGAACCCGTTCAATTTCCGGTCATAGCAGACTTTTTTCTCGTTTCAAAAATTGTACCATCTATCGAGTAAGTAAACACGGACGATGGGCTTCTAGATTTTCAAAAGTATAGAACGTTACTCTTTTTCTGATTGATTTCTAGCTGCCATTCCTTGCACCAAACAGATAACGCATCCAGATCATCCTGAAGCTGACGATGGTCGCTAGGACCACTAATTTCTCTATAGACTACGGTGTCATCCGCAAAAAGCCTGATATTAGTTTTCACAACTGATCTGATGTCGTTTATATAAAGCAAGAAAAGCATAGGTCCGATCACACTACCCTGCGGCACTCGAGAGACTACATCAGCCACACTCGAGGACTTACCATCGATGACTACTTTTTGTTTTCTATTCCTAAGGAAAGCGCGAACCCAGTTAATGAATTTAACATTAACGCCAAGATTTCCCAATTTTAATAACAACTTACGGTGGGGAACCTTGTCAAAAGCTTTTCTAAAATCAAGGAACACTGCATCGACCTGCTTATTATTTTCGCCGCATGATAAAACATCATTCACAAACAGACCGAGTTGGGTGTCACAGGATCTACCTTTTCTGGAGCAATGTAGACAGCTGACTAAGAGCGATCTACTCTCGAGATAACGCATTGTGTTGCTAACAATAATGTGCTCCAAAATCTTACACGATAGTGATGTTGAGAAATCGGCCTATAATTATCGGGGTTTTCTTTGTCTCCTCCCTCATGAATGGGTGTGACGTGTTCTAGTCTCCAATCATCGGGAACCTCAAAGAGGGTAAGGGATTTCTCGAATACTATCCGAATGAAGGGAGCTATTTCTTCTGATAGTTCTTTTAATACACGCGCTGGAAATCCTTCTGGTCCTGGGTTTTTGTAAGGGCTTTATCGCACCCTGCTGCTTCGCTATTCCTGCCTCAGAGATTTTAATATTATCCATCCGAGTACATCCATCGGGAATAAGATTATCTTCAAGTCTTTCTCCACCTGCCGTGAACGCCTTCGCGAAGTAAACGTTTAGTAGATTAGATTTATCCTCCCCATCGTAAAGGATGTCTCCGGAATCACACCGCAGGGAGGGTATTGAAGGACCCCCTCCCTTGACTTCTCTTACATAGGACCAGAACGCTTTTGGATCCTCCTTCAATTTTGTATTTAATACCTCATTCCGGAAGCTGTTAAATGCGTTACGCATGGTTTTTTTTAGCTAATACGCGGGCAGTGTTATACTCATGGACTATAGCTGTGCGTTACTCATCGGAACCGGTGGTAGGTACATATGTTTTTCAATTTTGCGTGGCTACGCCTCTGTCGTCTTAAGGCAATCCTGATTTCCTTATTAAACCAACGAGGTTCTTTATTATCAGATTTTAACTTACTGGGGATAAATCTATTGATACCTTTTCCTAGTATATCCTTAAATAATAACATATATACATTCCGAAGGGGCCTAGGATGTCTTTTGAGCTTTAATTCGCACTCCGCATACACAGCTCGATGGTCGCTAAGTCCCTCCTCTGTGGATAATTTAGTTATCCTATGCGGAGTGTTAGAAGCAAGCAAGTCGAGAACATTGCCCGAACGCGGGGCTTTTCGTACCATCTAGATTAAGGAATATTCATGAATGAATGAATGAATGCACCCTATAGCTTTTCGATAAATTTCTTGGCTAGCGATATCTTCGGTGAGCCAACTTTCCGTATCTATAACTATATCCGCATGCAACGTGCGAATTACGTGTTTGAGTTCGGCAGACTTCCTACGAATGCTGCGGCAGTTTAAAAGTATAATATTTAATTTCTCGTTATCGCCCGAATCATTAACTGCTGTATTACGGCTTTTGCAGGTGGACTCTCTCACTTCGCGACCAGAAACTGTATTACACTCGATGCCCCTATGAAATCCCCTATTAAGCCTACACCCTACCCTACTCTCTAATCTAAAAAAGATATATATATGGTAAAATGAGGGGGGAGAGGGAGACAGTAGGGGTTACAAATAAACGAATGGGAGGTGATGGGATGAGCGGTTGGGAAAAGAGGGGGGGGGAAGCAAACTATTACAAAATTACAAAAACTTGGTAAACGGGCCAAGGCAACCATGTAGATACAAAGTAATTACAAAATTACAGAATAAATAAATTGTGAATGGAACAACTTATGTATAATCACAAATAATAATTTGAAGGAGGACCCTAAAGCTTTATGGTCCTATGTGAGAGAGGTCCAATGTAGAGTTCCTACCATACCTTCCCTGCGTAATGACTCGGGTGCCGTTATTCATGATAGCGTAGAGAAAGCCAACTTGTTAAACGGTCATTTTGTAAAAGCATTCACAGCCGTCAGCGACCATTGCGTACATTATGCACCCGCAATAAGGGGGGACCTGATGGACGATATAGTATTTTCTGAGGTGTGAATAGCAAAGCAATTAAGTTCCATCAGACACAACAAAGCCACTGGCCCCGAAGAAATTCCTGCTCGCGTTTTAAAAGAATTAGCTTAAGAAATAGCACCTTTTCTTCTGATAATCTTCGAGAAATCCATTTCTCGCGCAGACGTACCTAGCGACTGGAGGTTAGTGCACGTTATCCCAATTCATAAGGGCGGCGACAAGGAGAACCCAGAAAATTACAGGCCGATTTCCTTATCTTCGATATCGTGCAAGATTCTCGAGCATATACTCGTTAGCAACAGAATGCGATTTCTTGATAGCAATTCATTGTTTGATGATTGTCAACACTGCTTCAGGAAAGATAGGTCTTGTGATACTCATTGTCAGCTCCGTCTTTTTGCGAATCGTATACTAAGAAGCGGAGAAAATAAAAAGCAGGCCGATGCCATCTTCTTAGATTTTAGGAAAGCCTTTGATAAGGTACCTCACAGGACGTTAATAACGAATTTAGAATCATTAGGCGTTAATTCCAAAATTGTGTGTTGGATCCGTGAATTTTTTAATCATAGGAAGCAGAAGGTTGTCCTCCCTCCTCCCACACCTTTCTCCCCATTCCCCACTCCATCTCCTGCTGACCTCTCCCCTATTACTCCCTTCCTTTAAATATTTATGTAAATCGCGGCCAAAAATCTCCAATTACATTTCCGTTTTTCCGAGACCGTTTGGTTTGGCGAGACTGGATATCGACGACCGATCGTTCGCGTGCTTAGCAATATGTACGTAAATAAGAAGTTGGATTTTGTGCGTAGGATAGTCAGGAAAAGCACGGAAAAGGGGAGAGAATCCTGTTATTTATCGTTGGTTAGACCTCAAATGGAATACGCAGCAGCGGTTTGGGATCCATATCAGAGGGGACTCATAAAGGATTTAGAAAAAATACAGCGGCGAGCAGCTAGATTCGTGAAAAAGAATTACGATAAAAAACAGAGCGTTACGTTACTCATTGAAGAGTTGAGTTGGCCATCGTTGAAAGATCGTAGATTACAGGCGAGACTTAAACTTCTAGATAAATATAGGTCGGAGATATTCGTAAATGAAATGAAGGATATTATTCGACAACCAACGTATATCGGACGGAGGGATAATGAGGACAAGATTCGCGAAATAGATAGTATAATAATTAGTTAGGAACTTGGTGCGCGGCATCCCCTGCCATCCACCGTCAAGGTGACTTGCAGGGTAATATGTAGATGTAGATGTACGTGTGTGGATTGGGTGAGGCTAATCGATGTGTTTGGTCTGGGTGATCTTTCCATGCTCGTTGGCATGCCGTGGGCACGACGCATTACTGAAAATCAAGTAGTATACCGGTGATATCTTCTGTCGAGAGTTATTTGGTGTATGGACTCCATTTTGATGTTATATAGTGACCGCGCTGAATAACTAAATCCTATCTCCCAAAATTTTGATTCCTTGTTTTCGTCAAACTGGATCAAAGTAGACGGATTTAAATTCCAATTTTAACTTGCTCACTACCGGCATTTAATGAACAATATTCGCATATCTTCTAAAATAACTACATATTACTAAATTTTTAAGTAAAAACATGTTTATGAAAACTGATCACCAAAAGCTTACTATATAACCTTTTTGGTGATAGTGTGTGTACAATCTTGAAATGAAACGCATTTAATTACTGTATGTTAAAATAAACAGGTAGAATATACGGTATGGAAATAAATACAGAAAAATCCAAGGTCATTCGAATATCGGGTAAAGAAGAGAATCTGAACATAAGTATTAAAGGAGAGCCTTTAGAACAAGTTTCAGACTAGAAATACCTTGGAAGAATCAAAAAGCAATATGGCGGCCAGATCTAGCTGTCGATTATGTCAGCTCCGTATATAGATCGTCTTTTTTGTGGTGTTTCTTAGGTTATCCGTTACAATTCATGCTTTGTGGCAGCCTGGTTGTGCCATCTCCCAGTTGAAGTGTTCATACTCCGATTCCAATCAATTGCTTTTTAGTTATCGGAAATTAAATGTTTCGTGTTCGACGGCGGTTTGGATATCCCTCCGAGACCCCTCTCCGTCTTCGAGTGTGACCGCCAGGAGCCGGGGTTGTCGCCGCCATCCTGTGCTGCCTTGCTCTCCACTCCCTATCTCCATCCTGCCTCAAGTGTTTGCGTGGACTATTGTGGTGTGCTTGTTATTATCCGGCGATATTGAAATTAATCTTGGTCCCGATTGTGGTTTAAGTGGATACTACCTAAATGTCAGAAGTTTGAAGAAAAAACTCTCCGTTTACGACATTAATATCAGTGATCTATCCTAAATCCAAATCGTCGCACTTTGTGAGACCTGGCTCTCATCACATGTAAGTGATACGGACCTATCTTATGCCAACAGCGATAACATTTTTCGTCGCGATCGTGGTACTAGAGGTGGTGGTGTTCTACTCGCGATCGGCCATTCTTTATGCGCTAAGCGTCGGCCTGATCTAGAATCTGACTGTGAAATCCTCTGGGCGGAGATCAGCTCAACAAACACTAGCGGGTGTTCGTTCTCTTGAGAGAACAATATTGTTTGGAGATTTCAATTTATCTATTATGAGTTCTTCCCCAAATAGTGGTATTTGCCCCGATCCACATGACGAGTTTTTCATGGATTCTTTCGTTTTTGGTCTTAGTCTCTTTCAAAGCAATTTAAATCCCACGCGAAATTTGGCAACATTGGACTGCCTTTACCCACTCTCTGGACCCTCAAAGCTTGTAACAAAGCGGACTGGCCTTCCATTAACCGCTCCCTTTCACTTTTACCATGGGGCCTCCTGCAAAACGGCACCATCGATGACGCTCTCAGTCTTTCCTACGATTTCCTAAACAGCGCGATCGACGATTTCGTCCCTAACCGTAAGGTTTCTCGAAAGAGGCCTCTATGGATGTCTGCCGAGACAGCACTTATTCTCCAAAACAAACTCGTGGCTTGGAGACTCATAAGAGCCCACCCCAATATCCACACCCGGGCTTTATTCTCGAATCTCCGGCGTCGCTGCAGACAACTCCTTAGGCGTTACCACTTGAACTTCATTGCTTCGATCTCCGCCGACATGCGCGTCAACAGCAAGAGGTTTTTGACTCTTATCAACCACAGAAGAAATACGACCAGGATTCCTAATTCTGTTAACTCAAATGCAGTGGCGGCTCGTGTATAGGCACTGCGGAACTGCAGAACCCCCTATTTCCACTTGATATTATCGATAACATTTAATATAACGAGTCCTTTTTTCTTTAATTCTTTCTTTATTTTTGTAGTACAATATATATTCCTTAAGCTTAATGTCAGTACTTCAGTAGCCATCCCCCAGTTTATGAAAAAGATGCGCAGGACCCCCACTAATTTTAGCTACGAGCCGCCACTGCTCAAATGGTGTAGTGAGCTTTAACAGAGACAGACCTTCACTATTCAATTCCTACTTTTCCTCTAACTTTTCCCTTCCTTCCCTCCCCACCATCCTCCCTCCATTAAAGCCCATATGCTCCCTTTCTCTATCGGCCATCTTAACCTCTCCACGTGAGGTCCGCAACCTTCTCTCCTCTCTGCCCTCTAACAACACGATAACAGTTAGTGCCTGGCTGTCGAAAGGTAAGGACGTGCCTTTCACTTCCTCCTGCGAGAGATTCTGACCTGCGGATGACCGGCGGTTTAATAGCAGTAGCTGTAGAGTAGCTGTAGCAGCTGTCCTTCCTTAGCTGTATCGTTGTGTAGCAGTAGAAGTAGAGTCGAAGTAACAGTACTGATAAGTAGAACTAACATTTATTTATATTGTTTATTATAGTATCTCTTGATACCAATATCGTTATTTTTCAGTATTATTTTTCTAGCACTTGCTTTTAAAAAAAATCATATTCAAGTAATAATTGTTTCTGTAAGAACTCTACGCTGTTTGTGTAATAACTTAACTTGTTTTAACTTGATTATCGCTGTTGGTGTAATAATTTAAATTGTTTTAACGCTTGCTTGTGTTTCTATCTTGCCTGTTCGCTAACGTTGTTTGTGCGGTGAGTCAACGCTTCCCTTTCACTTTTTACCTGCGTTCCTCTCTAGCGTAGGCCTTAAGTCCACGAATTAGTTAGTCACTTAGTATAACCTTAGCTTGAAGTTTAATTGAATTCGTAGCTAGTACACATTAGTGTTTAGGATGGCTTCACCTAGGATTCCCGTTTCCTCCTTTCTATGCGACGCTGATTTCGAGGGAATGAGGTCTCGAATCACGGAGTTGGTAAGAGAGGTTACGGACCTCCGTCGGAGGGTGGCAAGAGCGGAGTCGGCCCTTGTTCGTGTTGGGAGAACGCATCCATCCCCGAGAACTCACCGCGCCATGATGGCGACTCGGGTGCGCTCGAGTGCGAAAGTCGGTGGTGTGATCGAGGGTGTTTGTGGGACCTCTTCGGGGGCTGGGGTCGCTCCAATCCTGAAACCCAACGATTGGAGAGTGGTCTCCAACCGGGGGGATCGTGAGGTGGTCCTGCGAAGGCTGGGAGCTGGGAATGCCTCGACAGACCCTCTTCCAGTTTGCAATCGGTTCGCGGCGTTGTCGGAGGACGACACTTTGGCTGATGCTCTCGCATCCTCTCCCGTCTCTTTGGCGGAGGCTGGATCTATGGGAATTCGGGGTGGGAAGGGAGGGCTCCTAGTAATAGGTAGTTCTAATGTCCGGCGTGTTATGGCTTCCTTGCTAACTCGGGCCCGCGGGGAGGGAGTGGCTGAGCGGGTGTTCTCCAGGTGTATACCAGGAGGAACGGTCCCCCAAGTGACGTGGGCGGTACGGGAGTCGGTGGAGTCAACGGGTTGCTCTAGGCTGCGGATGGTGGTCCATGTTGGGACTAATGACGCCTCGAAGCGCTTGTCCGAGGAGATTGTAAGTTCTTTTGAGGACTTGGTCGCCGAGGTCACTCGTGTCCGAGAGGAGTCGGGTTCTGATGTGCGGCTCACCATTTGTAGTATTGTCCCGCGGATTGACTGTGGTTCGGAGGTTTGGAGCCGCGTGGCGGGGCTCAACCAAAGGCAATGGAATTTCTGTGTGGGCATGGGAGTCGACTTCGTTGATCTCCGGCCGGTTCTCGGATCGTGTAGAGTACCCCTAAACGGCTCTGGAGTCCATTACACGACCGAGGCTTCACGGAGTGTAGCGTGTATGATCTTCGACCATGGTAAGCCTTTTTTAGATTAAAGAGTAGGGTAGGGTGTAGGCGTAATAGGAGATTTCATAGGGGCATCGAGTGTAATACAGTTTCTGGTCGCGAAGTGAGAGAGTCCACCTGCAAAAGCCGTAATACAGCAGTTAATGATTCGGGCGATAACGAGAAATTAAATATTATAGTTTTAAACTGCCGCAGCATTCGTAGGAAGTCTGCCGACCTCAAACACGTAATTCGCACGTTGCATGCGGATGTAGTTATAGATACGGAAAGTTGGCTCACTGAAGATATAGCTAGCGAAGAAATTTTTCCAAAAAGCTATAGAGTGTACAGAAAAGACCGTGCTAATAGAAAAGGTGGCGGAGTATTTTTGGCAATAAGTGAAAAGTACGATAGTTGTCAGATCCCTATTATCGATGAAACAACCGAGAGCGTGTGGTGCCGCCTAGGTAAGGATAATTCGAAAAAAATCATATTTATGCTCGTTTTACAGACCACCTAATGCCAAAGTTGATTATATTTTAAGTTTAGAGAGGCAATTAGCCGAGCTTAGATCTATTATGAACGACGGTTATGTGATAATTGGAGGCGATTTTAACTTACCGTCAATCGATTGGGAAAACCTATGTTTCGTTACGGGAGGTTAAGAACGCAAATCGTGTGAAGCCTTAATTGACACGTTTCATGAATAGTCCTTAATCAAGATGGTACGAAAAGCCACGCGTTCGGGCAATGTTCTCGACTTGCTTGCTTCTAACATCCCGCATAGGATAACTAAGGTATCCACAGAGGAGGGACATAGCGACCATCGAGCTGTTTATGCGGAGTGCGGATTAAAGCTCAAAAGACATCCTAAGCCTCTTCATAAAGTATACGCTTTCGCCAAGGCGGACATTAAAATTTCAGCTTACATCTCAAAAGTACCTTTGTCAGTTATCGTGAAAAGACAGAACGATTAGGTATGGAGCCATCATGGATATTATTTAAGGATATACTAGGAAAAGTTATCAATAGATTTATCCCCAGTAAGTTAAAATCTGATAATAAAGAACCTCGTTGGTTTAATAAGGAAGTCAGGTCATGTTACAAAGAAAACCCGAAAATTATAGGTCGATTTCTCTAACATCATTATCGTGTAAGATTTTGGAGCACATTATTGTTAGCAACACAATGCGTTATCTCGAGAGTAGATCGCTCTTAGTCAGCTGTCTACATTGTTCCAGAAAAGGTAGATCCTGTGACACCCAACGCGGTCTGTTTGTGAATGATGTTTTATCATGCGTGGAAAATAATGAGCAGGTCGATGCAGTGTTCCTTGATTTTAGAAAAGCTTTTGACAAGGTTCCCCACCGTAAGTTGTTATTAAAATTGGGAAATCTTGGCGTTAATGATAATGTCATTAACTGGGTTCGCGCTTTCTTTGGAATAGAAAACAAAAAGCAGTCATCGATGGTAAGTCCTCGAGTGTGGCAGATGTAGTCTCTCGAGTGCCGCAGGGTAGTGTGATCGGACCTATGCATTTCTTGCTTTATATAAACGACATCAGCTTAGTTGTGAAAAGTAATAATAGGCTTTTTGCGGACGACACCGTAGTCTATAGAGAAATTAGTGGTCCTAGCGACCATCGTCAGCTTCAGGATGATCTGGATGCGTTATCTGTTTGGTGCAAGGAATGGCAGCTAGAATTCAAACAGAAAAAGAGTAACGTTCTAAACTTTTGGAAATCTAGAAGCCCATCGTCCGTGTTTACCTACTCGATAGATGGTGAGAGCATTCCTGTTTTGGAATCCGTGAAATACCTCGGGGTAAACTTGAATCGTGACCTGTCTTGGGACACCCGCATAAGACGAGTGATTGGTGCGTCAAATAAGAAGTTGGCTTTTGTGCGTAGAATAGTCAGGAAAAGCACGGAAAAGGTGAGAGAGTTATTTAGCCTTGGTTAGACATCAAATGGAATACGCAGCAGCGGTTTGGGATCCATATCAGAGGGGACTCATAAAGGATTTAGAAAAAATACAGCGGCGAGCAACTAGATTCGTGAAAAAGGATTACGATAAAAAACAGAGCGTTACGTTACTCATTGAAGAGTTGAGTTGGCCGTCGTTGAAAGATCGAAGATTACAGGCGAGACTTAAACTTCTAGATAAATATAGGTCGGAGATATTCGTAAATGAAATGAAGGATATTATTCGACAACCAACGTATATCGCACGGAGGGATAATGAGGACAAGATTCGCGAAATAGATAATAGGACGGAGAGGTATAAGGAGTCCTTTTTCCCTAGGACAATTCGTGACCACAATAGTTAACTGTGAATAATAATTAGTTAGGAACTTGGTGCACGGCACCCCCTGCCATCCACCGTCATGGTGACTTGCAGGGTGATAGGTAGATGTAACATTGGCCCCCTTTTCCTTCGGCGTACAATGGATACCATAACGACTCTGATATCCAATCTGGTTAACAGGTGCTTCTCCACCGGCCATTTTCCTCCACAGTGGAAACATACGAATGTATTGCCCATTCTGAAAAAGGGTCACAACCGTCTGCTATATTTCACCCTTCCCTTCATTTCATCACTTCAGCATGGTTTTCTTCCTGGTAGTTCTTGTCTCATGAATCTTTTCATCCTTCATCATCACATCATCTCCGCCTTTGAGCTTGACGTGTGTTACATCGATTTTTCCAAAGCTTTCGACACAGTGGACCACTTATTTCTTTTACACAAACTTAAAAATAGCTTTAACATACATGGACCATTTCTTTCCCTTCTCACTGATTTCTTCTCTTCGCACTCAAACTGTTGTAATAGATGGCCATTCTTCCACATCAGTTCCTGTCGCTTCCGGTGTTACGCAGGGCAGTGTTCTCGGCTCCCTTCTCTTTTTATTGATGACATTGTACACGTAGCACTGTCTAAACATAGAGACATCCTGTTATTTGCTGACGACTGCAAGGTCTTTAAGAGAGTTGATAGCGCCGCGGACAATCAATGTTTCCATGAAGCTCTTAATTCTATTTCAGAGTGGTGCACTCGTTGGAAAATGAAAGTTAACCCTAATAAAACAATCGCCCTAACCTTTACCCTTCGTAACAAACCCATTCCTACATTTTACTCCATTTCTAACCAATCCATACCTGCAGTCTCATCCCAATGTGACCTTGGAGTGGTCTTCGATCCAAAACTCACTTTTTCTTCACATATAAAAAGACTACATCCAATGCCATGTCCCCTGTCAGGCTTCTGTACAGATTCACTGAGTTGACGGACCCGTTTGCTCTTAAATGCTTCTTCTCTGGCTGCTTCCTTCATATAATTGATTATTGTTCACCTGTGTGGAACTCTGCCTCCCCCTCTAACCTGAAGTTTCTTGATCTCCCTCTGAATTTCTTCCTCTCAGTAATTCGTAATCGTGTCTCCACCTTCCGTAATTCAAACCGCGAGCATATATTGTCATCACTTGGGATCTCTTCTCTCCCTTTCCGGCGAAAAGCGAGCGACCTTATTTTCTTACATTCGGTAATGAATGGTAAATTCAGATCCAATGACCTGCTGCCATGCTTCTCTCTCCACCTTCCTCAACGTCCTACTTGCAGCCACAATGCATTGCACCTACCTAAATTCCGTCTTTCTGCATCACAGCGCTCAATGATCCACTGTATTTTACACACCTATAACTCCTCAAGCGTCCTTTATTCTTTCCTAGATATATTCTCACCCTCCATGTCCTTCCGCTCCTTAATTGTCAAATCCTAATATTTACTCTCTCCCTCTTTATTTCTCACCCATGTCTGCGACTACTTACTCTCTTATCCACTGTTTTTTTCTCCTTCCAATAATAAGCATTTTGTTTTAATTGTAAATACGATACGCATTCATTCCTTTTCCTGTTTGTTGTTGTTTTACGTTGATTTCTCTATGTCTAGTAATTTATTTTTTTGTTTATAAAATCATGGTAATAGGCCTAATAGCTGTTTTTTGATTTTATTCACATAAATAACAAGAGAAGCAAAATGTACGGATGAGATCAGGACTAGAGTAGAAAAAGCAAAAGTGGCTTTCAGAAGAAAGAAACACCTACTTACGAGGAATGTAACAGAAGATATGTGCAAGAGGAGAGAGAGTAAGGTAAAAGACGTGATAGAAGGAAAACTAGATGGAAAAAGGGAAAGAAGTAGGAAAAGGTTTCAGCTGATACATCTACATGTTACCCTGCAATTGACTTAATTGGTGGGTGGCAGGTGGTGAAATGTACCAAAACCTACGTAAAGATTGTCTATCGCAGGTTGAAATTTTCTATTCTGATCTCGTATTGTACTCGAAAAGAACGAGCCTAGATAACGCTCCATCCTACAATCGATCTCACGTATCTTATCGTCACGGTCTTTTCTACCTATATGCGTTGGTGCTTCAAGTATTCCTACAACCTCGTCTTTTAGACATTCCAATCTATATTTCTCCAAAAGCCGCAACCTTGGGTTCAATCCGCGATCCTCCAGTGGTACCCAGTTCAAATCCCTCAATAATGAGGTAACGCTTTCCTTATGTTCTTATTTTTATTTTACGAATCTGGCTGCTCTGCGCTGCACTCTTTCTAATTGAATTATGTGTCCCTTCTCCTACGGATCCTATATGCAAGAAACGTATTCCACTTGTGGTCTAACCAGTGATGAGGAACATGTTTCACGTACTTTTTCTATAGTGTTCCGTACTATTCTACCTATGAAAGCCAGTTTCTTGTTGGCCGCGCCTATAACTCGGCGAATGTGCATGTCCCACGAAAGACCTCGACAAATGGTTGCTCCTAAATATTTAACATACTCGGCTGATTGAATATTTATTCCATCTATTTTATACTCAAAACCTACCTTTATATTCTTACTTTTCCAGAACGTAACTGAGGCACATTTAGTGTAATTAATTTCAATTTGCCATTCTTTGCACCACGTTGAAATGGCTCTTAAGTCTTCACGCAGCGACTGATGGTCCTTCTGGTTTTTATTTCTTTATATAGAACGGTATCATCGGAAAAAGTCTAATTTTACGGCAAATTACCGAGCAGATATCATTCACATATACTAAGAAAAGTAGAGGACCCAATACACTTTTCTAAGGAACACCCGACGCAACTTTAACGGGGGACGAGTATTTCCCATTAATGACAACTATCTGTTCTCTATTCGAGAGGAAGTCTCTCACCCAACTGACAATTTTTGGATTGATGCCATATTGTGCTAACTTCGCAATTAATTTCTTATGAGATACTTTTTCAAACGCCTTTTTGAAGTCAATGAATATGGCATAGACCTGAGTATTTTTTTCTCCGCATCGCAACAAATCTTCCACGAACAAGCCGAGCTGCGTTTCGCATGATCTACCTTTCCGGAAACCGTGATGGTATCTGCTAAGCAATGAGTGACTATCTAAGTAGCGCATTACAGAACTAAAGATTATGTGTTCAAGTATCTTGCACGATAATGAAGTTAGGGAAATTGGCCTATAATTTTCGGGGTTCTCTTTGTCTCCGCCTTTATGGATGGGCATAACGTGTGCCATCTTCCAATCTTTAGGAACTGCACCTTCCGCAATTTATTTCTTGAATATAATTTTTAAATACTGCGCGATTCATAAGCTAAGTCTTTCAATACTCGCGCAGGTATTTCCTCCGGCCCAGGATATTTACTTGGTTTAACTGAATGAAGTTGGAGCTCGATATCATTTTAGGAAAATATCAAATATTCCATCTAGTCGCCTGATGCATAGGAATAGTGGTTTCACATTCATCTTCATTGGGAGTAAAAGCTCTCTAAAAGTGTTAATTAAAAGATTTGCTTTCTCCGCACTATCGTGAACTATATTTCCCGTTTCCGATCTCAGTGACGCAATAGTGGGGCCTCTGCCATGGACTTCTCTGACGTCAGACCAAAATACTTCCGGGTTCTCTTTCAAGTTATCCTGTAAAACCTTCTTTTTGTAATTGTTAAACGTATTACGCATTGACACTCTGGCTATGGAGCGCGCCTCCTTGTATTGCTGCCGTAACGTTGCAATCTGTTCGACCGTAGCTGTTGAGGATGTGTTATTTACGCGCGAGTGGAGTTTTCTTTGCCGTCGGAGAGCGCTCCTAACTTCCTGGTTGTACCATCTAGGTTCTACATTTTCACGCTTCAGGTTGCTTGGAATAAATTTATCTGTACAATCACCATATCTCTGAAGATGCACCAGAATTCTTCCGCGACTGGAATATTTGTTACCTCGCAGAAATTAGTATATTTATTTCGCAGAAAATACCTAAATCTAGTGAAATCGGCTTTGGCGAATACATAAAGCTTTCTTTTAGCCTTAACCTGTTTCTCAATGTGATCGCTTGTGATAGCTTATTCTCTCAGCAACAGATACCCTATTCATACGCTCAGGAAAATTAGTAGCCAAGATATCTAATATATTATTAAATCTCGTTGGAAATCTTACTAACTGAAACAATGAGTGTTTGCCGAATGTTTCAAGTAAAGACTCGCAAGATTCACGCTCTCTACCACCGGTATGAAAGTAATTATGCCTCCAATCAATTGACGGAAGATTGAAATCGCCCCCGATTATAATGACTTTATCTTTATTAATCGAACATAGCGTCGCCACTTGTTTCTCTAGATATTAAATAGATTCCACGCTTGCATTTGGTGGTCTATAAAAGGCGCATGTATTTACAGTTTTGCAGTGGCTCTCTTTCACACTACACCAATCACTTTCGATTTCGTCGTTATTAATCTGTATTAGGCACCTTTCTTATTTATTGCTAACTGCTATAAAGACTCCACCTGCAGACCGGATACATCGATCTTTTCTAAAAACGCTATAGTCACGAGGAAAGATCTCCTGACTAGCTATGTCCGCCGTTAGCCAACTTTCTGTACCTATCACTACGTCAGCACGCAGACTACGAATAAGATGTTCAAGTTCGGCCTCCTTGCGAATGCTGCGACATTTTACAGTGATGATTTTTAGTTTATCGCTATTGCTACGTAACGATGCCTCGCGCGCTACTGAATTATTATTATTATTATTTACTGCCTCCTTGCCCTCCCTATTACGTCGACTATTTCTACACTTAGAATGTGTTCTACTGTTAGTTAACGTCGCGTTTATAGTGGTGTGACGGTCGGAGGTATTACTACTATTGATGTGCCTCTCAACGCTTGGTGAATAATTACCATTCCTTAAATCTAACATAAAAAAGCTCTAGCTTGCTCGAAAACCTTACGCGCTGCCGCCTCCACAGCCGTGGCAGTGTAGTGCACACCAGAACCGTTTAGGGATGCCCTACATGAGTCCAGGGGGCCGGTTGTGTAACTTCCTTGATACCGATCGAAATCGAAAACCCTAGTTTTCGATGCCGAAGGCTTAAGGCGATCGAAATCTCTTCAAATATGCGATTTTTTAACAGACGTCGATTTCGATAGATGCATGGGACTCCTATCGAAAACAGTGTTGCAATATTTACATTTTAGGCTAGCCTGGCGCATGCGTACTCGCTACTTACGTGGAATGTAGTAACCGAAGATAACAGAAGACTAGTACATAGTAGTTGTCAAAATAGGTGTCAGTAAGTGGTTAAACGAGGTGAGGTAAGTTTTTGTGAATAATGCTTTAATTGCAGAAAGCCGAAAATTATGTATGACATAACATAGGCTAAGAACTTGGCCATAAATACTGCCTTTGCACTAATATTACTACTGTAACTTTTTGTTGTGTAATTTGAAAATAGTATTTACACTCCAAAAAGGATTATTCTAATAATTACTAAAATCAAGGAAACAGAATCATGCAGAAAATATTTTAAGCAACTGTTGGTAATGACTTCCATCTATTTGTATGTAAAACGAAATCTTACATGAATGTAAACAAAATGTACTTAAGGTAAAAAGTGGAGATCTGCATGCTTATAACAATAGAAACAAGGATCTATTAAATATAGAGTATATTGTAGACTCTATTTGCAAAGTGTCCTAAACGAAAGGTATCTGAAAGAACTCTTTGTTGAGTATAAATATAATTCCATTGAAGAGTATATGGAAAGAGGTAAAATGTGATTAACCTCTATATCAGCGTTTCCCAACCTGGGGTACACATACCGCTGGGGGTACGCGAAGTACTTTCAGGGGGTACGCGAAAAAATCTGTAATGGCTGCCAAATTTAATTTTATATTAGCAATTATTTCAATTTAAAAGAAGTTTATACCTAGGCGATTCAAAATTTTCTATACCCAAATCATTAAAAGCTGCTAACTTTAATTTTTTACGGACTTTACGATATTTTATACATTTCTGAAGGTTCTGAGTTCAGTTACTTTCATTAAATCTTTCTTTTCTATTGACTAACTTCGCGTCTATATTACTAAAATAAGTGCTTTAATTTGCAAATTAATAATTAAAAATCAATGATAATGGAGAAATTGTTCAAAACTTTTATTCGCAACTGTGATTTAATAATTAATTGAATACCCATAATAATGTCATTGACATCAATTGTTAGGCCAGTTACCATGCTCGTATTCACAGAGTGGTCTTTATTACGTAGTCTTTATTCATGGTGTGTTCGTGTGTAGTACGTGGTCTTTATTCATAGGGGGATCAGTAAAAAGACGTTCCTTCCCCGCATTAGTGGTGTCATCTCTTTTAGAACGGCACATACTTCTTCGACTACTCATTTGAAAACAGGGTCAACGAGGAAATCTCATATTTGAAGTCATTTTGCCGCATATACGAAAAAGAGCGGTTTTATGCTCCCCATGTCATTAGGAAGGTAAGCATTATATATTAGATATAGTACACGTAATCTTAGTTGCGTGCAGTAATAGTTTATTAAAAACCAAAACAGCAAAAGAGTGTCCTGGAGTGTCCTGCTCAACATAGGGCATTTCTTTTATTTTCAGCATGTTACTTCTGTAAATGAATTCTATTACTGATTTATGATGAAACCTCTATAAAATTGCTAAAGGGCTATTGGAAATTCAGTGACTTGTTCGTTTTCTGCTTGGTGTGTTTTTCTTTGGGTGAGTTTACACTTTGTGCTAAGGATTGGAGAGTATTTACTGTGGTGTGCTACAAGTGAGGGTGATCGCGTATGTATGCATTGCACATCCATCATTGCTAAAAACAGTGCGTTCTCCTCGTGGAAATCCGTGCAACTAATATTATTAATATAATATAATAATATTGGGTGTATATTTTGTTAGTCAAATAAATATTTTTTAGAATGCTGGTAATTGTTAACTTAAAATTCGTATTTAAATGGTTAAAAACGGGAAACATTTCAAACAAAAATGCAAACGACATACCATGTAGTGAAGTGTCATCATTGTCGAACGTGAAACTTCCAGTAATAAAAATAGAGTATCTGCGAAAAAGCCGCTTTCTAAGAAAAGAAAATATGTCCATGATTATTTAAAATATGGATTTATATGTATTGGTGATCCAGACTGTCCGAGACCAAAGTGTGTGATTTGTGGCACCGTTTTATGCAATAATAGTGTCAAACATTCTTTCCTTCAAATAGAAACACCCAAATTTAATTAATAAACCAACTGAGTATTTCGAAAGAGAATTAGTTACATCAAAAACCAACTCAATAACAAATTTTGTTGCTAAAGCAAATGATGTCAACGAAAAAGCTCTTGAATCATCTTATCGAATAAGCTATCGAGTGGAAAAAGCTTCTGAAGCCCATACTATAGCAGAGAACTTGATTGTCCCGTGTGTAAAAGATGTAGTCACATGAATTCTTGGTGAAAACTATCCTAAAATTATCTACCTAGTACCATTTTCAAATAATACAGTATCATGCAGAATACACGACATGTCAGATAACGTTGAAGCAACAATAATAGAGAGAGTAAGAATGAGTCCCTACTATACCAGAGCTGGATGAATCAACAGATGTGGCAAATTTAGTTATGTTGTTTATTTTTATACGATATAATTATGATAATAAAGTCACAGAAGATATGTTATTTTGTAGTCCATTGAAGTAAGGCACAACTGGAGAAAACTTATTCAGTCTTACTGATAACTATTTTTGCGACAAAGATATAGATTGGTCTTGATGTATTGGAATTTGTACAGATGGAGCTCCATCTATGACTGGAAAGCTTGCTGAAATTGGTGCTAACACCATTAGAGCAGAAATTAATCTCCTTCTTACAGCCAGAGAGTTTTTTTAGTGATATTAACCTTCCTGAGGCTGGACTTCTCCCTCCTGAAGATGTGAACTAAATTAGTACTTAAAATTTTCAAAACAATGCATTTTTTAAAAACATTTTCAATAAACAGATGACATTTATATTTTGGCTTGTGAAATTATAAAATTATTCACTTAACCTTAGACTTATCAAAGATAGAAAGTGGCATTATTTATACATTCATTTTTACAAAATCTCAGGTTACAGAAAATGTCACTAATGACTTGGTGGAATGTCCAATTCCACCAACAGAAGTTGTGGAAGCTATCCCTGTGAGTATGCATTGTCCCAGTGGAATGATAGTAATATCTTCATTTCTAAATGCATAAGTTACTGAATATATTATTTTAATAAAATAGCATTCCCTATTCTTGCAATTATTTAAAACTTGTGTGTTGCAGGCTCAAAGTTCTTCCTCTATTTTTCACAATACATGTCAGTAATAAAGTCACACTGGAATTTACAAATTCATGTCATTTTTATCATGAACTCTAGTTCAGCCCCAAAAAAGCACAAAGGTACCGAACTGGTGGAAGGGTTTGTTGGAGTTGAGGAGAAGAGGGTAAAGTTGGATGAGAGAAAGTTAGATCTTAAGGAAAGGAAATTGAAACCAGAAGAAAGAAAGGTGGATATCATGAATATAGTGGCATGCTTGATTGTTACTTGTCTGGATGCTTTAACAGCATGGCTAACAAAATAAAAAAACTTTCATTGATTGGTAGTCTCAGTTCATTAATCCCATTGGTTTTCACTGACACAAGTATGGGAACACTTCCTGTTGGAAAGCACTCAATTCATGTCATAATAACATTCTGGAGGAGCAATTACTATTGTCAAAATCAATATTGCAGGTTTACTAGGAAAATGAAAGACAATGTAAATGTAAGTAGAACTTGACTGTGGAATTCCATTAATCCACTTGAGGCAGGTACCTACTAATACAGAAAATATAATAAGATTTAATTATATATCATCCTGATGGACTGCCTCAAAATGTTTTGATATAATTTAAATTTCATTTGATAATTACATTTATTATGCAAAGTGCTGCATATTTATCATCCTCCTAATATCAGCACCATCTCTCACAGGATTCACATCCTCCCATTCTTCTAAAATAATATTGCTCATTTCCTCTTCACAGCACTCAGGTTGAGGAACTCTATAATGCAGCGCCATGTTGTATAGTACTGCACATGCATTTATTATTATGTCTACAAGAAAATTGACTAACTTCAGGGAAGTTGTTACAGGCTACAACTGCAGTGCCTACATAAAGTTTATATGACCCACCTGCTTGCTCTGGTGTGTAATGCAAGGTGCGATCCTTCCTCCAACACCTGAACCACCCTTTCCATATCCTTATGCCCCTTTCTATACAGTTTCTTGCAGCATTATGCCTTGTATTGTATCGCCCTTCAGGGCTTTCTTGAGGAGAATTTTTAACAGGCATCATAAGCCACAGTTGAAGTGGGTAGCCATAATCCCCTATGGTAGCAATATCTTTTAAGGTAAAGCATGGCAATTCTCATTTGAAGGAAAGTTTTAAATTACATTAACACTTACCAACAAGCCAACTACTTCAGTCTCTCTGTTCAAAGCACTCCCTCATGTGCGCACATAACTGTGATGCTCTCCATATATGAGAGTCATGAGCCCTGCCACCATGTTGGGCATTTAAAGATAGAATCTTCAAATCATAATCACAGGCCTAAGGTAATGGCAATTATTGTAACTGGAATGCATTTAATTTTATAAGCTTTCTCTTAATTAATTGCTTTTAACTATGTCTGAATTTTCCAACTACACAAAACAGAAATCTCTACATCTACTGGCATACTGCAAATCACTTCTCATAAGCAATAATCAGAACAAAAACTTACAATTTGAACATTCTTGCTATGGAAATTCATCCTATTAATATATAGATGTTCTCACTCAGATGGTGGGAGAACAATAGCCACATGAGTGCCATCAACAGCTCCTATAATTCCAGGAAACCCTACTTTTTCCATGAACCTAACAAAATGTAAAGACTCTGTTATACTTCAGTTATACATTAACTATGTAATAATAATATTTTTAATGGGCAGAGGCCTTTTTCCATTAAAATCATACTTAACATAAAACAAAATTGTACATAGGTATATGAATGATAAAAATATGGTTAAGATTTAGATATAATAATAATTATTAGCCTTTTACAATATTTGCAGTGGTATCCAATAGATAGATAAAATTGAGACCAGCATGCTCTGTACATGTCTACAGTGTGATCATCAATCAATCATTAATTCGTCACATTTAATATTATCTATAACATTAAAACCAAAATTATAGCCAATAATATGTATAAATCTCTCGATCCTCCCTGGAGATGTTATATGCACTGCATAATGAGGAGATCAAACTAAGGAACAGTACTCGTAATAGGTCGTACAAGGGTACCATACAAAACTAAAAATTTTAAATCCTTAGAAGATTGGTATTTTTCCCTAGCCTCAGTAATATGGTAATTGTTTTAATCGTAAGAAAAATTCATCAATAATATGGATATTGCTTTAATCGACTGCAATGAATGTGTTTAATTGGTTACAACCAAAAGCATTCTGATTAAACAACTATCTACTTATACAGGAAAATAATACTACCTTTCTTTTATAATCTGTTTTTCCCTCGGTGAATTAGGAAATTTTATCCAAATGGATAGAAGGTGGCGATTAATTGCATTGCTAACAGAAGTTATGCTTTCGCTTACTTCTGATTGGCACATAGAATGCAAGTAATCCTGCCCGACTCTCCTTTGGTAACTTCCACTTGCAAAAAAGTTTAAGGAGCACTGCAAGAACGATTTGATTTGTTGTTCGATTATTATAAATTTATTACATTATGTGATAATGAATTAAGTTTTTGTGTGTAACACAAAAATATGTAGCAATTACCCTTATTTGCACAGGAATTCCTGTTTTCCTAGTCGGCTGTGGCAAGTGTGGAGATAAGGCATCCACTAGATACTTAACACCATCCTGTGGTAACCTATATAATTTTACAAATTCTCCTGGATCAATCTCAAATGGATTCATCAAATCCCTTAAAGGTCTTCTACTAACGTTTACGTGACGCCTTTACTTTACGATGAGTCTCCAGGCATCGAAATTAATTTCGACGGAAAAGGAAAATGATTTCGATCGAAATTGTAAACGCTAGTTACGCAATCGCACGTCAGGATTTCGATCGAAAACTACTCAATATGGCGGCCATTCCGATCGAGATCGTCGAGTGAAAAGTTACACAATCGGCCCCCAGGACCGGACTCAGGTCAACGAAGTCCAGTCCATTGCCCCTGCAGAAGTCTCACAGCCTACGGTTCAGCCCGACCCCCGGCTCCAAACCACAGCACCGCAGTCCGTCCGATGAACAATGCTACAGTTAGTAAGCCGCACATCAGCACCCGACTCCTCTCGGACACGAGCAACCTCAGAGGCCAAGTCCTTAAAGGATCTTAAAACCTCCTCGGACCCGCACTTCGAAGCGTCGTTAGTGCCAACATGGGCCACCACCCGCAGCGAGGAGCAACCCGCGCCCAATACCGACGACGCCCTGAACTCCTTCGTCACCTGGGGCACCGAACCTCCTGGTATACACCTGGTATACTTATATTGACGATATTACTTTGTGTTTAATGCGATCAGCGACGATAAATTATGTTGTACTCATAGAAATAACTTCCTGCTGGTGGGCTGAACATATTAAATCGGTCAGTGTTATCTCGTTATTCTTGGAAAACGACTTTTCAATCAAGTGGCCTCTCAGGCGAGTCCAAGTGTCGCCCCGTTTCAACTATGCTTTCTTTCGCCTAAAATACCCAGGTATAGTATGTGGGGGTGCGCAGAAGGCACTCTCACGGAAGGACGAGTCCATCCTAGTGGCGGAACCACCATGTTTAGCCGTGGGAAAAAGCTGCGCGAACTATTATCCCGAACCCAAAATGTGTTATTGCGCATGGCTATGATGTCCACTTTTCCCTTAAAGGTTCCCCTCCCAAGTCTTTCCCTTCCCCTCTCACGCGTCGCCGACGGCCACCACTAAACAAACGAGCAATATATATGTACCTAAAGTTTGGTCTGAAAGTTCCACGGCAGTTGATATTCTTTGTGTGGTAATCTTCAGTCGAACCAGGAAAATAAGCTATCTAAATAAACTGTCCAACAGCATCCATTATCTTCACTATCGCGGGCAAAAATGCAGTCAATCAGAACTTTATAAACTAAAAACTGTCGCTCTCTTTCTCTCTGTCCCTGCTTCTCAGATTTCAGTCGAAAGACTTTTTTTAATATGCGAATTCTCGTCTCCATTGAGAATAATTATGGAAAACGCTGTAAGAAGATATTCCGATAGTAAAATCTTCCAAAATGTTGGACAAAATCAGTGAGATGGCGTTTTTTATTGTATGAAAGTGTGTTCAGTTGTCAATTGAAAAAACGGCAGTTATTAGTAAAGATATTTTTAGTATATGCGAGGAATATTTCCTTGTTTTCTTATGCAATTTTACTATGCAGATTAATCTCTGTGGTTTGTGAATGTTTAATGATTAGCCGACTTTCCAAAATGTAAATAGGCTTATAGTTTTGTCGTTGTGTCTGTCTGTCCCCCTATTAACTTTTGTACCAATAGACCAATTTTTATGCCACTTGGTGAAAATCTCTTGCTACTAGTGCCGAAATCCCGAGGATAGATTTTGTTGCGAAGATTTAAAGTCCCGGGTTCGATTCCAGGAACTATCCTTCCCATTTGATTTATATGGAAAATCTGAAAACCATCGTCCAGGGTATTTGTCACTTGCACATTAAAATAACTTAGAATTTTAATATCGGTGCGGAATTTTTACTAATCTCTTAGAAAAGGAGTGGAAATTCTAATTTATTTCCTAGAATTTTGCTTATAGATTCTATTTCTTCGAATTTCGCATCAATACTGGCGTTTTTGCAGTTTTATCACTCATTACAAGAGTGTTGCCATAATAACGACTAATGTTGGACTCGGATTCGGTATTCGGTATTTTTACCGCACAAATACGCGTGATCAATTTAATGTTCCGTTCGAATATTTAATAACGCTATATTATAAAATTTGAGAACACAAAGAGCTACATATCCGCGGGGATTTTAAAGCTAATTAAGTCAATATATGTAAGTATTAAATAAATGATAAAATGGAAACTAGGCATCATAAGCTCCGTTTGGATCATCTTCTTTAATTTTGTAATAGTTTTTCCACTAACAAATAATTAGGCTTGGCAGAGTTCGATTCGAATTTCCTTAAACATCGAATTTTAAAAGATTTAAATTCGACGAAAATTAATTGTCGTCGATAAGTGTGAAATTCACCAATACATTTTCTACGAAATTTATGCGTCATTATTTTCGAATTTTATTTTCCGCTCTCAAACAACATTTTACCACCAAACATCCAAAACGGTATTTGTCATACCAAACGGCCACACAGCATTCGGGATTCGCTTTCTAATGTCGCTTATGTCACTGTTACAGACTGAGCTACAGTGGGATCCAAAGGTTAGGGAGAAAATATAATGATCGATTTATTGTGCTCTTTCTTTACCCTCAGTCCAGTGGCGTAACTACACTTTTGAGGCCCCTGGCGCAAAGAAATTTTTGCCCTCCCCCCAACAAGGTACCGTTACTTTTCAGTATGACAAAAAGAAATATTTTCATCATCATGCTGCTGTCCAAAGACAGGTTTTAGCTGAATCGCTGCCTCCATCTCTCTCTCTCCCTAGAAGCCTCTTTTATACGTCTCATCCATTGGTAGTCTGTCCGTAGACAGGTCCGTGATTATTCATGGTTAAACCTGGTTCTCCATATACTCCTATTTTCCGCTGTCCTCTTTATATCTTGATAACTCTATTTCCCTTTCAAATCGTCTATCAGCTGAAACCTATTCCTACCTCTTTCCCTTTTCCCATCTAGTTTTCCTTCTAACACGTCTTTAATCATACTCTCTCTCCTCAGGTAACGTCCAACCCAGTTAGCCTTCCTCTTTCTGATAGTCTGTATAATCATTCGCTTCTCTCCTATTCTTCGTAGCACTTCATCGTTTTTCATCCTATCTGTCCATTTTATCTTCAGCATTCTCCTCCAAGTCCACATTTCAAAGCTTTCCAAGTATTTGATGTCATTTTTCCTTAGCGTCCATGTTTCTGCCCCATACAATGCTATACTCCATACGTAGCATTTTATCAACTTCTTGCGAATATCTTCCCTTATATTCCCTCTAAGTAAATGTTTCTATCTCCTGAAAGCCGCTTTTGCTTTTCCTATTCTAGTTTTGATCTCATCCATACATTTTGCCTCTCGTGTTATGATACTTCCAAGGTATTTATATTCTGAAACTTGTTCTAATGGCTTTACCCTGATAGTTATGTTCAGATTCTCTTCTTTACCCGATATTCGAGTGACCTTGGATTTTTCTGTATTTATTTCCATACCGTATTTTCTACCTGTTATCACTAGTCTATTTATAATTTTGTAGCTCCTCTTCCTTTCTTGCTAGAAGTACTTGATCATCTGCGTATTTTACTGTTCTTATAATCCTTCCTCCAATTTTGAAATCCCCTGTGCCTTCTAAAGGTTCTTGCATTGGACTTTCTCCATATATATTGAATAGGGTTGGCGATAGGCAGCAGCCTTGTCTTACTCCTCTACCGATATTTATTCCGCAGGTGTCCACATTCTCAAACCTGACCTTTACAACTTGATTCTCATATAGATTCCTAATCAGTCTCCTGTTTTTCCAGTCTACACCTATATCCTTTAATATCTTCATCTACTTTACCCAATTTACTCTATCAAATGCCTTCTGCCAGTCTACGAAACATGCGCAGATATCTTGACTGTATTCTATTGCCCTTTCTGATATGATTCTAACTACTCCTATAGCATCTCTAGTTCCTCGTCCTTTTCTGAAACTGAATTGATCTTCCCCTATTATTTCTTCTGTCTTTTTCTCCAGCCTTTTATTAAGAATCCTCGTGATGATCTTCGATGTGTGTGACAGAAGGCTTATAGTTCTGTAATCTTTACACTGCATTGCCTTTGGCTTCTTCTTTAGAGGGATCATTGTTACTTCTAGGAAATCCTGAGGCCATTCTCCCGTGTCGTAAATCTTATTAATTAATTTCGTGATCGCTTTTAGTCCTTCTGATCCTATGACTTTAAGTATCTCAGCCGGTATTCCATCGCTGCCCGTGGCTTTCCCCTTCTTTAGTTCCACTATCGCCTTTTCTACTTCGCTATCCATAATACTTGGTCCTAAGTTGTCTTCTTCAATGTTTTCCTAATTTTCCAGTTCTATTTTTGCCGCTCCTGCCTGTTTGCTGTATAATTCCTTAATGTATTCTTCCCATACCTGTGCTACATCCTTTGTTTCTGAGACAATCTTCCCATCCGTATTCATAATTCCTTTACCACAAATTCCATTAAGCTTCTTATCTCCTAATTCCAGTGCCCTAGCGTACATCATATCGTACCGTCCTAACTTCTCCATTTGTTCTATTTCATCACATTTTCCTTTTATCCAATTTTCTCTAGCTTTATCTGTTACCCTTCTCAACTCATTGTTTATACGCCTATAGTTGGCTATATATACCTCTATAATTACTATATTGCTGCTTTATATTCTCTAATATTCCTATTCTTTTTCTCCTTCTTCCTCTTCTTCCACTAATTTTTCCTTCTAAGATCGTCCTTTGTAAACACTGTCTTCTCAATATGTGCCCTATCCAATTTGCTTTTCTTTTCCTGGTTGTTTTTATTAGCATCCTTTCTTCTCCCACCATTTCTAATACTTCTTTGTTTCTCTTCCTCTCTGTCCATTTCACTTTTATCATCCTCCTCCATACACACATCTCAAAACTTTCTAAATATTTTTCCTCCTTTCTCCTTACCGTCCACATCTCTACACCATATAGACCTTTGCTCCATATGTAGCATTTTGCTAATTTCTTTCTTGTTTCAAAACTTATTTTCTTGATTGTAAGAAGCTCCTTCTTCTCATTAAATGCTGTTTTTGCCATTGCAATCCTACTTCTGATGTCCTGTGTACTAGATCCATCCTGTGCTAAAATACTGCCCAGATATTTGAAACTACTTACGTATTCCAATTTTTGGCCATTTAACATTATATTTAATTCTTTATGCAAAGCACATGTGACTAAAACTATTTTTTCAACTTTCTCTGCTGGAAGTTCTATTTTTTTCAAGAACACTCTAAAACCTATTAGTGAGAATGCCAAAGGCATTTTCGACTGCTTGCCTGGCTCTGCTTAAGCTATAATTAAAAAATTTCCTGCTTTTATACAGCTTCATAATGTGTCTCTGCAGTGGGAAAGCATTGTTTGCAATAATCATGTACGGGACTGTGCCATTTGTCCCAGGCAACTAGGATGTTGTTGGGAAGTTTAACTCATTGGCAAATATTGCTTGTGTTAGACTGCTATTTTGAAAAACTCCACAATCACTCACTCTGCCATTGCATCCAATATCTTTGACAAGAAAATTATAATGTGCATCTGCTAATGCCAATAGCACAATATTGTTTCCATCTTTGTAATTGTGGCAAAAGGATCCCATGCTTCTTGGTGGTCGGAACTCTATGTGTTTCCCATCCAGAGCTCCCAAGCAATTAGGAAAATTCCATAAATATTTATGTCCTTGTGCCACTTATTTCCTTTCCTCTGGAGTTGAGGGGATCTGCAAGAAACAATGTAATTTTCACACATATTGTATGATATTATGTTTTTAACATACTGGAATAATCCATGCATTGGGTGATATAAAAAGAACATCTGTCTGATAGGTCTTATTTCTGTGACATTTGTGACTCAATAAATTATTATTTTATATTTTTCAAGTAAAAACATTGGACATTTTTTAAAATCTAAGAATGGATCCTGACAACTTGTTTGTATTCTTTACTACATACTCCACATGAGAATCAAAAGAAAGTTTTGTCAGCAAGGCAGTATATCTTATGAGTAATGCTAAATGTAGTATTTCTGCAAATCAATAAAGCTGAGTGATACCAATTTTCACAGACAGAAAAGAAGTGTTAAAGCAATGCATCTATTGAGCATAATTCAACAAATCAGTTCATTTTATCTTCATGTACTATTCCTTCAGGCATTTAAAAACAGCTTTACAGACTTATGGAATGATCATGGTAATGGTGGAAGTTGGTATCCGGAAAGCAAACATTAAACTCCTATAGCTTTCTCCAGTTGCCAAATACCTTAAAGTTATTACACATTCATAAAGCACGACGAATTTTAATAAGAAATTATCGCTCTGCAATGCCTTTTCTGGTTATATGTAGAGAAGTACTCATAAGTATGTATTCGCAAAAATAAATTAAAATAACTCACCTCCTGAAGGCTGAAATACTTTTACGCATTGTGGCATTTTGTCGGGAAATGCTCGGCTTCAGTAATTGTAGAAGTTTCATGAATGACTCCTCATCCATTCGGAGAAAACTTCTGTATGATTCAAGATCCTCCGTCCTCAACTCCTCGTTCAGAAGACTATGGACATCTCTTCCTCCTTCGTCTCGCCTCTGGATCCACGGTCTTGTCCGCCATCTCCTATTTCGCCACCTCCTTTTTCTCCGCACGTTTTTTGCCACTTTTAGGGCTATTATTGCGCTCACAATCGCTAAAGCGTTCACCTCGTCGGACTCCATTTTGCTCTCTTCGCTGCGCAACGCATTGCCTCGTGTGTACAAAACGAAACATAGATGGCGGCCACCAAATGCCGCCATCTAGAACGGCACAATTTCTTGTGCCATTTCTGGCGCAATAGATGTCGTCGTGTGTATAGGGCTTAAGGTGGTGTCCCACCAATTCGTCGCGGGCAATTCGTCGCGTGTCAAATTCATCGCAAGGCAAATTCGTCGCATGGCAAATTCATCGCATGGCATAATCGTCGCAAATTCAGGAATCGTTGAGGAAATAGGAAATCCTTTTCTTCGTTAATCCTGCGATACACCATATTTAGTGTATGGGAATATATTTGTATCTTATTTGATTAAGACATTAATAAATAACATTCCTCTTGTCACTTTATGTATGACGCTTTTTATACGTCTTTTAACAAACTTCCCGTCTTTGTAGATGATTGAGATTTCGCAGGAATCCAGCGCGTGCCCACTGCAACTACACTCTAAACCAATTAGGGAAAAAGTTTAATCATATTTAGCATAAACTTTATTATAAGATAACGTTAGAATTTGAATCTGTCGTACATAAAGATTTTTTTACTCGCATTCGCATGAGGCGAACTGAGACTTCGTCGAGAGTGTTATAACAGAATGCGAGTTGAGATTTGGTAGTAATACTTAAGTCACGCATTAAAAGTCAAAGACGAAAAAAACTCGAAAAAGTCCCGGGTTCGAATCCAGAAGTGTCCCTTCTCTGTTTGAATAACTAAGGAAGAGTTGAATTGTAGCATACAAGCCTTTTTTTCGATAAAATTTGAAAATATCATTAAGTTGAGATATCGACGTGGGATTTGCGCAACTATAAGGAGAAAGGTATGAAGATTAGTTTTCTTATTGTGAAAATTGAATATTCGAAATCGCTAAATTTAACGTTTAAATAACATACTTTGGAGAATCTTGGCATTTTAATGGAATAATACTATTCTGCGTATCACTTCGCGCATTACGTATTCTTGTAGAAGAATCGTTATCCCATGTTATTTCCCCGAAACTGCTAATTCTCATTATGCAAATTTCTTCAACGGTTCCTGTATTTACGACAAATTTGCCATACGACGAATTTGTTTTGCTACGAATTTGCCATGCGACGGTTTCCATGGTGGATAGATATATTTTGGGGTTTCATTAGCTTCAAAATTAAACACGAATATATACTTTCAAATATTCAAACTGTATGCATTAATTTATAAATCGTATTTTTTCTTCGAGAGAAAATCTATATTATTGGAAAACATGATTACCTGCCATAAAGAATGAAATCTAATTGAGAACGGTCGATATATTCGCGATTCTAAAATATGTCTACAAATATATGTTCATGTTCCCTTATTCCTCATGAAAAAGTGAAAATATACACTCAATAGAGGATATCTTAGCAATTCCCCCGCCAACAATGAAGGCAACCATCCTTTGTTAAAAGGCTTCTTCTTCAGGAGAACCACTCTAAAGGTGCGTTTACTTTGGTCGATCAGTAAAAACAGCGATTCGGCCAGGCCAGAGTAGACTAGCCCTCTACTTTTCAGTCGAGGCGACTGGGCCTCATGGCGCCGCACGGCCTCGTCGACCGTGTAAACCCCTGTGCTGCTACCTCAGTTGACTCGCAGCAGGCAAGTGGGGTGGAACCAGTGCTATTCGTTTGCGTATTTGTGTACTAGTGGTGCAGTAATTTGTGCAACATGGCTAAGTGGAACGACTGGGACGTAATGAAGTTTTTAAAATTATATGAACAGTATGAGTGTTTGTGGAATCCTAGGCGGGTTGAGTATATCAGAAATGAAGTTAAACGTAAATGAAAATGACCTAAAATTGAAAATAAAAAAATTGAGGACAACTTACCAGAGGGAAGGGACGAAAATAAACAACTCCAAGAAGAGCGGCGCTGGCACGGACGACGTCTACAAGCCAAGTCTGTCCTGGTTCAATGAAGCTAATCGGTTTTTGAAGGTGGTTGTTGAGTGAAGGACCAGCATGAATAACATGGTAAGCATTTTTATTGTTTCAATAAAAATTATCTTTTATAATATGCAAGCAGAAGGGTTCTTCAATCTGCAGAATCACGTTGTCATTTTAATGGAAATATTAAATAGACACAAAATATTATACAAACTATTAAAATAATATACAAACTGATTATTGCTGAACATATTTTTTCATGTCAATTTCCATAGCATTACTAAACACCACATTTTTGTAAGCCAACATTATTAACGTGTCATTTTTCTTTGCCATGGTACAGCGCCACTACCACTGAAATAATCTGCTAAATTATCGCGAACAAGACCAGCTTCCCTTGAATGATTGTTGCTCGAAGTAGGCACCTCCAGTTCAGATACTCCTGTTCCAAAAGGAACAGCTCTCCAAGTTCCTGGGGTAATTGTCCCGCTGTCCAAATCCTCTTCATCTACGGACCTCTACTGAAGTAAGATGATGCACAGGTGGTTCGGAGCTAATTATGTAAGGCACATGAGGTCCGAATAATGGCGTCTGTTTTTTCCAAAGATACTGGTGTTGGACTCTCAAAGATTCTGAATCGCGACACCATTATCCCAAAAGCATTTTCAACTATGCGTCTGGCACGGGATAACCGGTAGTTGTAGATTTTTTGTTTCTCTGATAATGATCCAGCCTTAGGAAAGGGTTTCATAATATTTTTCCTTAATGGAAAGGCCTCATCTGCGACAAATAACGCATTCTGGGGCAAATGTAATGTCTTATTGAAAGCTGAGCTCTTGAAAATAGAGGAATCATTCATACAACCATTTGATCCCACATCGATGTAGAGAAAACAATAATTAGCTTCTACTACAGCGAGTAGCACTACACTGTAACTTCATTTATAATTAAAATAGTCTGAAGCACCATGTGGAGGGTTGCGAATGTGGACATTTTGCCATCTAAAGCACCACAGGAAAATGGAAAGTTCCACCGCAAAAGGAAGTCTTTCTGTAAGTTTTTCCATTCCTCACTAGTACTGGGCCCCTGCAAACACAAGCACGTATATACAGTATATAATATACACACACACCAATCAATAAACATTACACAGTCACACCCACTTTTACCACAAAACTATCGTTTATTTATTTATTTATTTATTTAAAAAACATTGCAATTTGGCCAGCCGGCCAGGTGGCAATAAAAACATAATATATAATTCTAAAATTCCAATTTTACAAATAAAGTGCTCATAAATAATATTAGAAAAATTAAAATATATTAAAAATATTTAACAATATACAATTTCAAACTAATTACAATCAGTGCCTAGGGTGCGGATTTTCGTGGGTTCATGAAAGGCCTTCTCGGCTACCGTAGCGGTCACGGGGCCCACGAAGTCCCCACCGTACTTCACCCTTCCAAGCAATCCCCTACTTTTCCTGCACTTAAGCACAGTTACATAGATATTGATGATACTAATATTCCTCCTCACAGTTCGTCTTATTTTTACCATGCATATATGAACTAACTCTACGTTTAAAATGTTTCGCGTCCTTAGGTAAGGGCTTGAAGAGCACTTCAGGTAACTTGTTCCACTCGCTGATTCCCATGTTTAGAAACGAATACTTTGCTGTATTTGTCTTCTGCGGCCTAAGTTTAATTTTAAATTCATGGCTATTTTTCCCTAAAAAAATCGGCACCTGCATTCTACTTCTTAAGTACAGTACTGGTACAGTCCCCCTAATCTGTTAATTTGTCTCCTATTTTCTAATGATTCCCAATCCAGAATTTTCAACATTTCTGTGACGCTGTCTTCCTTTTTAAACCTACCTAGCACATATCTCGCAGCTTTCCTCTGGACTTTCTCTATTTTCCTTTTATGACCTATCCCATGCGGATCCCATACATTCGTCGCGTATTCTAATATTGGTCTGACTATAGTTTTGTACGCCTTTTTCTTCGCAGCCCTACTACTTCCTTTAAGATTACGCATAACATAATGTAGGTTTTTATATGCTTTTCCTATAATACTGTCAATATGCCTATCCCATCCTAGATCTTTTGCTACGTGGACGCCTAAATACTTGCAGCAATCATATTTTGGTACCATTTCGCCGTGTAGGTTGTATCTGCGCTCACTTATTAGTCTTTTGTTCGAGAACGTAACTTGTTTGCTTTTGTTAATATTTACGCTCATTTTGTTTATCCTAATCCAAGCTTCTATCTTTTCGATATCCTCTTGTAAAATTTCCCGGTCTTCCTCACTTTTGATTTGCCTATATATAATACAATCATCCGCAAATAGACAAATCCTTGAATTAATGTTATTCGGAAGGTCGTTAACATAAATAAGAAATAGTAACGGACCTAAAACGCTTCCTTGGGGCACCCCAGATGTGATATTCACAAAATCTGACAAACTTATACCTATTCTAACCCTTTGAGCCATACCAATAAGGAAATATTTTAACCCATGAGATCACTCTCTTATATATACTTAGACAGTATCAAATGCTTTTGCAAAATCTATTATAATCCCATCCACCTCTTCCCCTTTATCAATTGTGTCTGCAATATCTTGAACTAGTCCTAGTAACTGAGTATCATAAGAGTAGCCTTTTCTAAACCCATGCTGATTTTTACTTAGCCAATTATTTACTTCCCAAAAGTTGCGCAAGTAGTAGTAGTAGTTGTTTCCTTTTCTTCCAGGACAATAGCTCAAGAAAGGCCAAATTAGCAAATAGTTTGGAGAAAATTCATTGCAATAATGATGTATTGAGAAAGCCATAACTAAATTAGATTCCATTGCAGAAGCCCACAAGGAAGATGGATTTGACACTTTTGCTAAGCTAGTCAACTAAGGGAGCTCCCTCTTCATCGTGCACTGCTGTGCCAGAACAAAATACAGTCTTTCTTGACTGAAGAATGAATCAATTGCTTGTCTAACATCACTCATCCCAGTCCCAGCCCCGTCTCCAGTTCTTCCGCATTGGACTCTTCATCAAGCTGGGACGCAAGTGAATCATACGGATATGAGTGGCAAACGGGATATTTCTGATGCCTTGATTACTTTCCAATAGTTACAAATAAAGAAGTACCTTAAAGAAATTGAACAAATGTTAAAGACTTCTTTTTTCCAATACGAATGTATTTCTTTCTCAGTTAATGTAAAATGTCCAAATAAAGGTATTTTCTAATGCTGAATTACTTGTTTATTTTATTTTAATTCTATCTATTTTATTTTAATGCGTAAAGAACAGCTGCCAATAAAATTATGATGTTGATTTCGCATTCTCAAAAGGGGCACAATATTTGTTTGATAAAATAACTGTAGAACGACTGGATTTATAAAAACCTTGATAAGAAAAATGTGTCAATTATCATTGTATACAAAAGGTACCAAGCTTAAACTTCTACCCTTTAATTTACTTTAACTATAGATAAAACTAAATGAAGACCCAAAAATACGCATACTTTTTTATATTCAAGAAAAAATTGTTGTTTAGTTTATAAATGCTTGTTATCATTTTAGTACACTACAATTTTGATAATATACTCTAATTTGCTAAAAAAATTATTTTGATATGCATACATTTATATAATCTCCAAGAGCTTTATATATAGCATCCAAAAGTTGATATTGTACACTTGGACACTCTGTACAAGGCTGCTAGAGATGCATAACTGTCTCCTGTAGCCAGGAATCTCAAAGCTATTTGAAATTTGACTCTTGCTGGAAATACCTCTCGGAATTGTGTCTCTTCTCTGAATGGATGGGGATACTTTTCCACAAGTACCTCGAATTGCATGGAAGTCATCCTTAAATGATTTTTGAAAGATTCAGGATCCTCGATCGATAACTCTCTCAGTAGAGTGTCTGATGCTCCGTACATTTTTCGTCGTAAGATCCACTGCCTTACCCATCAACGCCGTGTGTTTCTTTTTATTTAAAACGTTGCACAACTCCTCGGCTAAAGCGCTACAAAGTAGAGAAACAGCCTCACGAACTACACGACTGGACGCCATTTTATCCCTCTGCGCCGCACGGCCCCAGTCGACTGTTAGCCGTGCGGCCAAGATCGACCAATGTAAACGCGCCTTAAGAGAGAATATCCGATTTCGAACAATTAAAAGATGGAAGAATACACAGTAAGAGCATACATACATACATACATACATACACGAGCATACCTGCTTCGCCACCTCCTTCGCCACTTCCTCCTCCGCCACGCCCTCCTCCGCCACTTCCTCCTCCGCCACGCCCTCCTCCGCCACGCCCTCCTCCGCCGCGCCCTCCTCCGCCACGCCCTCCGCTCCGTCCTCTACCTCAACCTCTCCCTTTCTCTCTCCAAAGGGTCGATAATCGGTTCGGTTTAAAAATACTTGCGATTTGGAAGACTAAAAGCGTTAGTGGCGCTATGGTGTCGAAGCGGCCTATTGAGGACAATAGACTAGGGTTGCCAGACGTACTGTAATATACGGGACTTAACCATATTTCATTGTCTTGTCCCGTTGCCCCGGAAATATCTGTCGGGACATAGGAAATGTCCCGTATTTACGTCGCCATATATGTTGAATTTAAAAAAATTGTAAAAGCGCCTTTCTTTGTATTTTATAGTAACCTGCGCATCTTGTAACACTCAACAATAATAATTCGTAACTCAATCCAAAGTAGGGACATAGTATCTCATCCTATTTTTTTAAATGTAAGGTTAATGGTGGAGTAACTGGAACTTGGAGCAATCGAAGGTTAACATATTCCTACAAAGTTACCTAAGGAAACGAAAGCCACACAATAATTCTTTCATTTCTGTTTGTGGTGCGAACAGAGTGTGCTGAAGACTTTTGTAATAATTTTGGCATTGAATATTAATCAATCCTCTCACACAGAAAAACACGCTGGCTTTCGTTATCCAATGCAGTAGACAGGTTTCTAAAGCTGTATGACGAATTGAAAGCATATTTTCTATCTTAAAAAACTACTAAAATACTGGAAATATATTTAATGATCCATTAAGCGAAACGTACCTTCACTTGGTTGGCAGTCTGATGAGTATTTTCAATAAAAAAATCATGCAAATTGAAGGAGTAGAAAAAAGAGTTTTCGAAGTATTAACAATTTTACAGGAAACCGCAGATTGTGTGAAAGAAAGAATGGAAGCAAATTTTAATCCTTTAATTGTAAAGTCGACTATTTGTAGAGATAATATTTTATGAATACATGAAAAGTAAGTTCTTGTCAGAAGTAGAATTGTTTTGTCAGACCTTGATTATCTTATAAAATGGATTTCATCTCTGAAGCCCTTGAACACTTTTGCATTGATGTAACTTACTAAAGTTCCGACATCAAACAAAATATCAAAATTTGTATAATCCCTATTTCTTTTTTTTTAAGAATTCTACTTATTAAAAATTCAGCTTCGTAGCACATTCGAAAATGCCTAAACCCTGAAAATTTGTTTAAACAATTGCGAATTTTTATCGGCCGCATTGTTGCACTTTTCATTGATTTTCGTTTTTTCTAGTCCGTTTTGCACACACTCCTACCTAAGAAAAAAATTTCAAATCTCCAGCTCATCTGGAAGTGCCTAAACAATAGTATCCTCCTGTTAAATGATATATGCTCCTCCTCCTCTGTGAGGAACGATAGGAATGATAGGAGGATACAAATGTTTAGGCACTTCCAGGACAGCTGGAGATTCGAAATTTTTTCTTAGGTAATATTTTGTGCAAAACCGACTAGAAAAAACGAAAATCTTAAAAAAGTGCAACAATGCGGCCGCTAAAAATTCGCAATTCTTTAAACAAATTTTCAAGGTTTATGTATTTTCAAATATACTACGGAGCTAAATTTTTTTTTAGTGATAGGAATTGTAAAAAAACGAAATAGGGATTATACAAATTTTGATATTTTGATTTGTTTGGCAGTTAAAACTTCTTAAAGTTTAAACAATTAAATAACTGTTTAGACATTACGGGATGAGCTAGGAAGCTGAAAAATTCAAGTTGAATAGCGCAATTGCACAAATAAACATTTGAATCTGTCCATAAATATATTGCGGCGGCCGTTAAAAATGTTCAAAAATTTAAACAATTGGAAAATTATTATTTTAATTCTAGAAGTACTAGAACTTTTAAAATTGTCAGAAATGTGTAGCATTAGTACCCCATAATGGAGAAAGTGTAAAATGTTTAAAATTGCAACATTTGGGGATTGTCTTAAACTATTATTTTTACATGTGGGAAAAACGAAAATCGCAGTGGAGGTGAAATATTTAGAATAAAAAAATATTTGTAATGATGAAATATGAAAAATGAATGTTTTTTTATGTTGTGATGATATGCTTGCAGAATGAAAGCACCAAGTACTAGTATCGATATATAATGACTAGTAGTTGGTGCTTGCATACTGCAAGCATTTCATCTCACCTTGAAATAACATTAATTTTTCAGCGAGATATTTCATCGTCACAAATATTCTATTAATTCTAAAGATTTCACCTCCACAGCGATTTTAGTTTTTCCCACATGTAAAAATAATAGTTTAAAACAATCCTTAAATGTTGCAATTTTAAACATTTTACACTTTCTCCATTATGAGGTACTAATGCTACACATTTCCGCCAAATTTTAAAGTTGTAGCACTTCTAGAAGTAAAATAATATTTTTCAAATTGTTTAAAATTTAACATTTTTAACGGTTGCCGCAATATATATATGGAGAGATTGAATTGTTTATTTGTACAAATGCAATGTTCTGTAAATAATTTGAAAATTGCTGCTTCCTAGCTCATCCCGTACTACCTAAAAATTTATTAAACTTTAATGTTCAAATCCCTCCCTAAGGACTGCATAACCTTACAGAGGTGGGAGGGTTTGTGTACTCTTACAAACTAAAGAGCTATGCCGGCGGGAGATAATTCTCCTGGTAGGACCATCCAAGCCGGAAAGGTCTGAGGGGAAGAGTCAGACTAAGAAAGAGTCTTGGGGGTTTTACATCCCCCTGTGCAAGGGCAGCAGCTTGCACAGTACCTCTGTAGGTTGTGATCATGTGGATCTGAACAGCTACAGATGGGCAATCACTCTGTGAAACTGCGATGAGGAAAGCAAGGGGAAATTACCTAATTATATTTCCCATGATAGGCTGAAAAGCTGAAAATACCTCTATGGATCTTTCTGGGGTAAAATATTCCGGAGGTAAAATAGTCCCCCAATCGGATCTCCGGGTGGGGACTACCCTAGGGGATGCACAGAGGAAATTTAACATTAATAGGAAAGCAAGTGGTGAGAAATTAAGAATAGGCACATGGAATGTTAGGACAATGAATTCAGGGGGTAAACTAGAGAACTTAAAAAGGGAAATGAGAAGGAATAATGTAGGTATAGTAGGTCTTAGTGAAGTTCGGTGGGAAGGAGAAGGCGAGATAAATTCAGACGAATTTAAGATTATTTACTCGGGAGGGGAGAAAAAGGAAAGGGGAGTGGGGATTATAATGAGGAAAGAGATAGCTGAAAGAATTAGTAAGGTAGTGACAGTTAATGACAGATTAATAGCCGTAAAACTTTAGATGGAGCCAGTGGATATGCTTATAATACAAGTGTATATGCCAACAACTAATGCTGGCGACGACGAAGTAGATGAAATCTATGAACAGATTATGGAGATATTGGAGAATGACGGAAATGGAAGGATCACCACCATAGTAATGGGAGATTGGAACAGTGTAGTCGGAGAGGGACAGGAAGAAAACATAGTGGGAAAATATGGACTAGGGAAGAGAAATGAAAGAGGGGATAAACTTGTGGAATTCTGCCATAGAAATAGATTAATTGTAACTAATACATGGTTTAAGCATCACCAGCGAAGACTTTACACATGGAGAAGCCCAGGAGACCAGAGACGATACCAGATAGATTACATACTAGTCAATGAAAGATTTAGAAATAGTATTAAAAATGTGAAAACACTACCAGGGGCAGATATCGATTCTGACCACAACCTATTGGTGGCAAATATACAATGTAGACTGAAGAGCGTTAGGAGAAACATAAGAGTTAACAAGAAATGGAACTTAGAGGAACTCCTTAAAAACAAGAAGGCTATCATGACTGAGCTGGAGGAAAGGTTGGGGGAGAGAGCTGAAGAAAATAGGAAGAATGTAGATGAGGAGTGGAGATACATCCATAGCAACATTAAAGATGTAATGGAAAAGAAGGTAGGAAAGATAACGGGTGAAAGAAACAAAAAACCCTGGATCACAGCAGCCATGCTGCAAAAAATGGAAGAGCGGAGAAAGTGGAAGAACATAAACACTGAAGAAGGCCAAAGAAAGTACAAGGAGTTAAATAATGCTTTAAGAAGGGAAACAGATAAAGCAAGAGAATAGTGGATAAATGAAAAATGCGAGGAGATTGTCGAATGTGAAAGAATTTGTAGAATAGACCTCATGTATAGCAAAGCAAGGGAACTATTCAAGGAAAAAGCAAGAAAGATAGGACGTAAAGGAATCATGAACAAAAGTGGTAAAATAGTATCGGAGCCAGACAATGTAAAGAATGTCTGGAAATAATACATTGAGGTTCTGTATGACAAAGAAGGAAAGCCAAGAAATATTGAATTAAATGAAGAAGAGGATGTGGAAGAAGATCAGCTAGGACCAAGTATTCTCGAGTCTGAAGTTAAAAGAGCAATTGATGACATGAAAAGAAGGAAGGCTGTTGGGAGTGATGATATACCCGTGGACGTTCTCAAGGTTTTAGGGTCTAAAGCAGTTAAGCAACTCACAAAATTTTTTAACCAAGTATATGATACTGGCATATGGCCTGAAGATTTTTTGGATGTTGTTATGGTACCACTGGAGAAAAAGAACAATGCAAACTGTTGTAAGGATTACAGAACTATTAGTTTAATTTCTCATACAGCTAAAGTTCTAACCAGAATAATAACCAAAAGAATTGAATGTAAAATAGAAAAGGAGCTGCAAGATAATCAGTTTGGATTTAGAAGAGGAAGGGGGACTAGAAATGCTATAGGATGTATGAGGATGATGATAGAAAGAGCGCTAGAAGTCAATAAAGATATGTATTTTTGTTTTGTAGATTGGGAGAAAGCTTTTGACCGAGTGAAATGGGATAAAATGCTGGGTATTTTAAACAAAATAGGAATAGATTGGAAAGATAAAAGACTGCTTAAAAACCTTTACTTTGATCAAAAGATTAGAGTCAGGGTTGAAGGAGAAGAAACAGAAAGTACTTCAATAGGGAGGGGAGTGAGGCAGGGTTGTCCTATTTCACCAGCGATATTTAATATTTATGCAGAAACAATAACAGAAGAAGCGTTGATGGAAGAGAAAGGATTTAAGATAGGAGGTGAAAGTATTACCACCATTAAATACGCAGATGATCAGGGCTTAATAGCAGAAGGCGAGAAAGAGCTTCAGAGGATGACAGACAGACTAGTGGAGGTTGGCCAACAATATGGAATGAAGATCAATACAGAAAAAACAAAAGTCATGGTGGTTTCAAAGGAACATAAAGAATTAAATATAATTTTAAATGGCCAAAAATTGGAACAAGTAAGTAGTTTCAAATATCTCGGCAGTATTTTAGCACAGGATGGAAGTAGTACACAGGACATCAGAAGTAGGATTGCAATGGCAAAAGCAGCATTTAACGAGAAGAAGGAGCTTCTCACAAGCAAGAAAATAAATTTAGAAACAAGGAAGAAATTAGCAAAATGCTACATATGGAGCATAGCTCTTTATGGTGCAGAGACGTGGACGGTAAGGAGAAAGGAGGAAAAATATTTAGAAAGTTTTGAGATGTGGGAATGGAGAAGAATGATGAAAGTGAAATGGACAGAGAGGAAGAGAAACGAAGAAATATTAGAAATGGTGGGAGAAGATAGGACGCTAATAAAAACAATCAGGAAAAGAAAAGCAAATTGGATAGGGCACATATTGAGAAGACAGTGTTTACAAAGGACGACCTATGAAGGAAAAATTAGTGGGAGAAGAGGAAGAGGGAGAAAAAGAATAGGAATATTAGATAATATAAAGCAGGGATATAATACTTATAGAGGTATAAAAGAGGCTTCTAGGGAGAGAGAGAAATGGAGGCAGCGATTCTGTTAAAACCTGTCTTCGGACAGAAGCATGATGATGATGATGAATGTTTAAATGGGGTTAAATAAAACCCATAAAATTTACAATTTTAAAATTTTCGATTTTTATAGTTGGTTATGAGAAAAGTTCTATCATCTCGCAAAATTTCAGCATCCTAAACTTAGTTGATTGGTCTACACACTGGATTGCGTTTTAGCATGCTAACTTATGGGAGATATTCCGGGGTCTCTGGAGTCGAACCAAATACGATGTAAGCAAAAGTGACAATAAATCCTAATGGATATTGCAGCCATCTAGCAGCACTGAAAATTTCATTTTTCTAGCTTACCGGCAAGGGCACACAATTAATTTACAAAAATGGCGCAATGCTTTTCTTATGGGAATAAAAGAAACTTTCGGAATTTCTGGAGTCGAACTCATGTAACTTAGGTAACAAGTCTCAATTTATCTGAAGAATTCTTCATTATATCTACAAAATCTAAAACATTCAGCACTTTAGATAGTGTAGTTTGGGCTGGACATTAGTATCCTCCTATATGTTTGTTATATATATATATATATATATATATATATTATATGGATGTCAACAAGGTGTTGGGATGAGGAAACCCAGTGAGCACTCACCAATCAGACGACTTCAGGTTGGCGAGGCCCCGGGGATGTATATATATATATATATATATATATATATATATATATATATATATATATATATATATATATATATATATATATACTAGTAGTTGGTGCTTGCACACTGCAAGCATTTCATCTCACCTTGACAAAACATTCATTTTTAGTCAGACATTTCATCGTTACAAATATTCTTTTAATTCTAAAGATTTCACCTCCGCAGCGATTTTCGTTTTTCCCACATGTAAAAATAATAGTTTAAATAATCCCCAAATGTTGCAATTTTAAAATTTTTACACTTTCTTCATTATGGGGTACTAATGCTACACATTTTAGCAAAATTTTAAAGTTGTAGCACTTCTAGAAGTAAAATAATATTTTTCTAATTGTTTAAATTTAAATGATTTTTAACGGCTGCCGCAATTCATATATGGTAAAATTGAAATTTTTATTTGTGCAAATTTACTACTCTGTAAATAATTTGAATATTTCAGCTTCCTAGCTCATCCCGTAGTTCCTAAACAGTTATCTATTTGTTTAAAATTTAAGAATTTTTAACTGCCAAACAAATTAAAATATCAAAATTTGTATAATCCCCATTTCGTTTTTTAAAGAATTCTACTTATTAAAAAAATCCAGCTCCATAGCATATTCGAAAATGCCTAAACCTTGAAAATTTGTTTAAACAATTGCGAATTTTTAGCGGTCGCATTGTTGCACTTTTTCAAGATTTTCGTTTTTTTCTGGTTGGTTCTGCACAATATACTACCTATGAAAAAATTTAGCCTCCAACTCTTCTGGAAGTGCCTTAACATTAGTATCCTCCTATATGTTATATATCATTATATATCGACGACTCTTACAGAGGAGAATATATCATCATATAACATACTAGTAGTTGGTGCTTGCATACTGCAAGCATTTCATCTCACCTTGAAAAAACATTCATTTTTCAGACAGATATTTCATCATTACAAATATTCTATAAATTCTAAAGATTTCACCTCCGCGGCGATTTTCGTTTTTCCCACATGTAAAAATAATAGTTTAAAACAATCCCCAAATGTTGCAATTTTAAAAATTTTAAACTTTCTTCATTATAAGGTACTAATGCTACACATTTTAGCCAAATTTTTAAGTTGTAGCACTTCTAGAAGTTAATAATATTTTTCTAATTGTTTAAATTTAAATAATTTTTAACGGCCGCCGCAAGTCATAAATGGTTAAATTGAAATCTAAATTTGTGCAAATTCACTACTCTGTAAATGATTTGAAAATTTCAGCTTCCTAGCTCTTCCCGTAGTACCTAATTAGTTATCTATTTGTTTAAATTTTAAGAATTTTTAACTGCCAAACAAATTAAAATATCAAAATTTGTATATTCCCTGATTTGTTTTTTTAGGAATTCTACTTACAAAAAAATTTCAACTCCGTAGCACATGCGGAAATAGATAAACATTAAAAAATTTGTTTAAACAATTTTGAATTTTTAGCGGCCACATTGTTGCACTTATTCAAGGTTTTAGTTTTTTCTGGTCGGTTTTACACAAAATCCTACCAAAGAAAAAAATTTCGAAACTCCAGCTTATCTGGAAGTGCCTAAACATTAGTATCCTCCTGTTATATGCATGTTATATCCTCCTCCTCTGTAAGAGTCGTCGATATATAACAGGAGGATACTAATGTTTAGGCACTTCCAGATGTGCTTATGATTCGAAATTTTTTTCTTAGGTAGTATTTTGTACAAAACCGACTAGAAAAAACAAAAATCTTGAAATAGTGCAACAATGCGGCCGCTAAAAATTCGCAATTGTTTAAACAAATTTTCATGGTTTATGTGTTTCCGCATGTGCTACGGAGTTGAAATTTTTTTATAAGTAGAATTTAAAAAAAAACGAAATGGGGTTAATACAAATTTTGATATTTTAATTTGTTTGGCAGTTAAAAATTCTTAAAGTTTAAAAAAATAGATAACTCTTTAGACATTACGGAATGAGCTATGGAGCTGAAATTTTCAAGTTATGTACAAAATAGTAAACTAGCTCAAAAAACATTTCAATTTTACCATAGATGATTTTCGGCGGCCGTTAAAAATTATTTAAATTTAAACAATTAGAATATATTAATTGACTTCTAGCAGTGCTACAACTTTAAAATTTTGCTAAATTGTGTAGCATTAGAACCCCATAATGGAGAAAGTGTAAAAATTTTAAATTGCAACATTTGGGGATTGTTTAAAACTATTATTTTTACATTTGGGGAAAATGAAAATCAGTGCGGAGGTGAAATCTTTAGAATTAAAAGAACATTTGTAATGATGAAATGTCTGTCTGAAAAATGAATGTTTCTTCAAGGTGCTATAAAATTCTTGCAGTATGCAAGCACCAACTACTAGTATGTTATATCCTCCTCTGTAAGAGTCGTCAATATATAATGATAACAGGAGGATACTAATGTTTAGGCACTTCCAGATAAGCTGGAGATTCGAAATTTTTCCTTAGGTAGGATTTTCTGCAAAACCGACTAGAAAAAACGAAAATTTTGAAAAAGTGCAACAATGCGGCCGCTAAAAATTCGCAATTGTTTAAACAAATTATCAAGGTTTATATATTTCCGAATGTGCCACGGAGTTGAAATTTTTTTATAAGTAGAATTCTTAAAAAAACGAAATAGGGATTATACAAATTTTGATATTTTAATTTGTTTGGCAGTTAAAAATTCTTAAAGTTTAAACAAATAGATAGCTGTTTAGGTACTATGGGATGAGTTAGGAAGCTGAAATTATAAAATTATTTACAGTATAGTAAATTTGCACAAATAAACATTTCAATTTTACCATTTATGTATTGCGGCGGCCGTTAAAAATTATTTAAATTTAAACAATTAGAAAAATATTATTTTATTTCTAGAAGTGCTACAACTTTAAAATTTGGCTAAAATGTGTAGCATTAGAACCTTATAATGAAGAAATTGTAAAATTTTTAAAATTGCGACATTTGGAGATTGTTTTAAACTATTATTCTTACATGTGGGAAAAACGAAAATCGCTGCAGAAATGAAAACTTTAGAATTAAAAGACTATTTGTAATGTTGAAATTTCTGTCTGAAAAATGAATGTTCTTTTAATGTGAGATGAAATGCTTGCAGTATGCAAGCACCAACTACTAGTATGTTATATCCTCCTCCTCTGTAAGAGTCGTCGATGCATAATAGATAACATATAACAGGAGGATACTAATGTTTAGGCACTTCCAGATAAGCTGGAGATTCGAAATTTTTTCATAGTAGAATTTTGTGCAAAACCGACTAGAAAAAGCGAAAATCTTTAAAAAGTTCTACAATGCGGCTGCTAAAAATTCGCAATTGTTTAAACAAATTTTCATGGTTTATGTATTTCCGCATGTGCTACAGAGTTGAAATTTTTTTTATAAGTAGAATCCTTAAAAAAACGAAATAATGATTATACAAATTTTGATATTTTAATTTGTTTGGCAGTTAAAAATTCTTAAACTTTAAACAAATAGATAGCATTTTAGGTACTATGGGATGAGCTAGGAAGCTACAATTTTCAAATTATTTACAGAGTAGTAAATTTGTGCAAATAAACATTTCAATTTTACCATATTTGATTTGCGGCGGCCGTTAAAAATTATTTAAATTTAAACAATTAGAAAAATATTATTTTATTTCTAGAAGTGCTACAACTTAAAAATTTGGCTAAAATGTGTAGCATTAGAACCTTATAATGAAAAAAGTGTAAATTTTTAAAAATTGCAATATTTGGGGATTGTTTTAAACTGTTATGTTTACATGTGGGAAAAACGAAAATCGCTGCGGAGGTAAAATATTTAGAATTAAAAATATATGTGTAATGATGAAATATGAATAATGAATGTTTTTTTATGTTGAGATGAAATGCTTGCAGTATGCAAGCACCAACTACTAGTATGTTATATCCTCCTCCTCTGTAAGAGTCGTCGATATATAATGATATATAACAGGAGGATACTAATGTTTAGGCACTTCCAGATGTGCTGGAGATTCGAAATTTTTTTCGTAGGAAGGATTTTTTACAAAACCTACTAAAAAAACGAAAATCTTTAAAAAGTGCAACAATGCGGCCGCTAAAAATTCGCAATTGTTTAACAAATTTTCAAGGTTTATGTATTTCCGCATGTGCTACAGAGTTGAAATTTTTTTTGTGAGTAGAATTCTTAAAAAAAACGAAATAAGGATTATACAAATTTTGATATTTTAATTTGTTTGGCTGTTAAAAATTCTTATAATTTAAACAAATAGATAACTGTTTTTGTACTACGGGATAACCTAGGAAACTGAAATTTGCAAATTATATACAGAGTAGTGAATTTGTGTAAATAAACATTTCAATTTTACCATACATATGAAATGAGGCGGTCGTTAAAAATTATTTAAATTTAAACAATTAGAAAAATATTATTTTACTTCTAGAAATGCTACAACTTTAAAATTTGGCCAAAATGTGTAGCATTAGTACCCCATAATGTTGAAAGTGTAAAATTTTAAAATTGCAACATTTGGGGATGGTTTTAAACTATTATTTTTACATGTGGGAAAAACGGAAATCGCTGCGGAGGTGAAATTTTTAGAATTGAAAGTATATTTGTAATGATGAAATGTCTGTCTGAAAAATGAATGTTTTTTAATGTTGAGATGAAATGCTTGCAGAATGCAAGCACCAACTACTAGTATGTTATATCCTCCTCCTCTGTAAGAGTCGTCGATATATAATAGATAGGAGGATACTAATGTTTAGGCACTTCCAGAGGTGCTGGAGATTCGAAATTTTTTTATAGGTAGAATTTTGTGCAAGACCGACTAGAAAAAACGAAAAAATCTTGAAAAAGTGCATCAATGCGGCCGCTAAAAATTCGCAATTGTTTAAACAAATATTCATGGTGTATGTATTTCCGAATGTGCTACGGAGTTGAAATTTTTTTTTAAGTTGAATTCCTAAAATAACGAAATAGGGAATATACTAATTTTATATTTTAATTTGTTTGGCAGTTAAAAATTCTTAAAGTTTAAACAATTGGATAACTGTTTAGGTACTACGAGATGAGCTAGGAAGCTGAAACTTTTAAATTATTTAGAGAATAGTAAATTTGCGCAAATAATCATTTCAATTTTACCATATAACAATTGTGGCGGCCGTTAAAAATTATTTAATTTTAAACAATTAGAAAAATATTATTTTTCTTCTATAAGTGCTACAACTTTAAAATTTGGCTAAAATGTGTAGCATTAGTACCCCATAATGAAGATAGTGTAAATTTTTTAAATTGCAACATTTCGGAATTGTTTTAAACTATTATACTTACATGCGGGAAAAACGAAAATCGCTGCGGAGTTGAAATCTTTAGAATTAAAAGACTATTTGTAATGATGAAATGTCTGTCTGAAAAATGAATATTTTTTCAAGGTGAGATGAAATGCTTGCAGTATACAAGCACCAATTACTAGTATATGTTATATCCTCCTCCTCTGTAAGGAACGTCTATATATAATGATATATATATATATATATATATATATATATATATATATATATATATATATATATATTAGTAGTTGGTTGGCATTTCATCTCACGTTGAAAAAACATTCATTTTTCAGACAGACGTAGTGCAGCTGGAATTTCAAAATTTTGATATTTTTGATTTCGTATAATTCTTCCAATCGTGTCGTTGATAAGTATATTATATCGCGAATGAATGTTTAATTTATGAAATCAGAACAATATGCTGTTGCTTTAGTCGAGAAACATTTAAGAAAAAATTTCCGAGTATAGCTTTTAGACATTCGTTGATGCCAATTATGGACAAATAAAGGAAAATAACATTAATGATGTAATGATCGAAATAAAGTTTTAGCCCTCAAAAAATAACTTTCTAATACTTTACTTTGTATCATGTGATATATTTCATCACTGTACTGAATATTCTCTTTATTTAACAAAATATATAGAGAGAAAAATTAGACAATTATTCAGCGCTCGATCAATAGTCTTACCTCATATCCTGATTTTAAAGTGTTTTTCCAATCGTCAAAATACAACAAATAGCAAATAAATATTAATCTTTAATACTTCTTCAATTTTAAGTATAAATTGCTAATTTATTTGCATTTTTAAAACAATTATATATAAATTGAAATTTACTAATTTATAAGGTCTGCCTACTAGTTTTCCAAGATTTTGTTTGTTTTTATGAAAGAATTGTACTTATTGTCATAGTTTATGGACATTAATAGGCACTTACTCTTTGATTTTCCTAATTTATATAAGTTTTTTGCATGATTCAATGTTAATACTATCATTTTTATGATCGTTCTATACTTATTTTCCAAATTTTTGTTGTTATTTGAACATCTGTAATTATTTACGAAATCATAAGTTCCTAGAAGATTTTTCATTAAAAACTAGCTTTTGGAATTCAAAAATATACGAGAAAGTTGATTATCAATAAACACATAGCAGTAAAAGTGATTTTAAAACAATTCTGGCGTGTACGTAAAATTTACGTATGTTTAGTAAAAACCTCCCTAAAAATAAGATTAGTATTCTAGGGTAAAGAAGACTTAAAAAAAGAGGGGAAGAATCGGGAACAATTTATCACTGACTGTAATGCTATTTTAAACAAACGTTCCAAATGGCTGAGAATGGAAGATAGGAAGGAAGAATTGGAGGAAGAATGGGAAGTGCCTATATTAGCATACCCATCATAATTTTACGGGCAATTACATTGGTTTCTATATAAATGCTATTATAATTACTAATGTATTTTGCTTTAATCTACATTATTAATGAAACAACTTTTGCAACGCCGAATACTTGTAAAAGTCGGAAAAATAATCGGTCTTTAGGATTTCCGCCTTCGGGAGGTTTTCTGCATAATTGATGAGAAGTCTAAATTTGCCACAGGCCCGTAGCAGATTCGCTACATGAGGCTAGTGGCGACCGCATTGGACAACATCCCTTTAGTTATACCGACACAGATATAATACACACTACGCTTCATCGTCTTTCCAATTGTGCGAGGTCAGGAGTCTTTCAGAGAAAGAAGAGAGAGAAGGAAAAACGAACTAGGATTGGCTGAGAGAAAGGAGTGTGCAGGATGGAAGGAGGTGAGACGGACGGGATTTCAAAGAATAACTCTTGTTTTGTTAACCATTAACGGAAGCGATCAAACAGCGCCCCCGGTGAGCGGATGGCCACCGACTTGTTTTGTCTAGTTAGGAGAGAAAGGGCCCTGGTGTTTGCTTGGTAGGTATAGCGGAGACGGGGATGTTTTCGTTGGTTGAGGCCGTTAAATAAAAAGGCTCGGAGAGCAGAATAATGGAGAGAGAGTAGAGGGGGGGCCGCGAGGAAGATTTCGGGAAACGAAGGGATGGAATAGAAAGGATAGCCCCAGGTGGCAGAACGTAACGACACCTATTCATCAGATGCGAAGATAATGCTCCGTTTTATTCATTCTATGAAAGTTCGAAATTTAATGCAGTTAGTGTATATTAAACTTATAGCCACCGGCGGAGTTGTGCGTAGTTTATATTTCCTGTCGTACCGAGGAATGTTTCGTTGGAAGGTATCGGTGGTCGATCGTAAATAACAAGCACACAAACTAAAACGAAAGTACGACACGAGCGCCTCTGGTCGGTTACCCTTGAAGTTATTTCTGCCTCAATGAGAATATATTCCCGGATTTTTGGTCTTATTTTATGAGCTAGAAAATTGTCAAAGGAAAGGAACTCGCCTTTGTTCCTTATCTAATGTCGCAACGCCTGCTAATCCTCGTATTTTCACTCGATGAAAATGGCCAACTTGGAGCTAATAAGAACTGATAATAATTGTTTTAATGCACAAAGCGGCCGGGATTTGAAGAAAATTGTAAATTGTTATAAAAGTACTAGGGCACATTATAAGACAAAATCCGAGTAGTAGAAATTACATTTCCAAAGTAAATGATCTGTTAATAGTTCTCTACGGCATATGTAAAAGCAGAATTAAAGGAATAGCGAAATCCCAAATCACGTTGCTTGGACGGACCTCATTGAAAGTTACGAATGCTAAATTGTGATAATTTTCGGTGAAGATAAAGTGATAGTGGAGTGAAGGCCGGAAAGAGGGATTCGGGTATCATGGCGCAAAACATTTGCAGTCTACCTCCGCATCACACAGGGTTGGTCCCTGGTGCAACAGCGCCCCGATTAATCCGGCATCGGTCGAGTTAAGACTTAAGCAGAAAATGTTTTGAGATCAAAATATTATTCTAAGAATTTCAGTATGTTTAATTTAAAGGGAAAATATTCTCTACGGCCGTGGGATGACGATCCCTGACCTAATACTATGAAGACTGGTATATTTGCGCTTCTAGTCCGTTGGAAGATGGCGGAAGTCGGAATCGGAGGATCTTCATTCTTCTGGTCGATTTTCTTTCAGTTCCCCAGCCATTTTGGTCAAATATTGATTGAATTAATGACCAAAATGACATATCTGGACCAGATCAACTTAGCAGGGGTGCCAAAATTGCAAAGTTAAACGTTTCGGTAATTATAAATTTGGAAGGAATTGGCTTAACCGATTTCAACGAAGTTTTGTAAGAATGAAGTGAGCAACATACTAAAACAAACACATAGGGATGTACACGGGTTTCCCTTGGTACAGAAGTGCTTTTCGTCTAATTCGCCGTGGTATAATCGTATACTAATATATTTGCTGTGGAATCAGAAAATTATTTTTCCTTATATTGCGGTAACCCTGATTTTTAGACCCGTTTTAAACATCTTCATTTCGTTTTGTCATTCTATACTGCTACTTCTATACTAAAAACAAAATTTCTTTGAAATCCGTTCAGCCAATATCTACGAAATTAATAGTTACAGAAAAATTCTAACTTTGATATTGTGGTAGCCGTGTTTAGTCGACCCGGATTGAATATAGTGCTTTTGTTATTTATTTATATAAAGATTATATACATCTATTTGTTTAAAATCCATGCCGTCAGTTCTCTAGTATTACGTGTCAAAGAGATATTATTTTACTTTTTATTGTGGTAGCCTTACTCTTTAGCTCAGCTTTAAACATCTTGATTTCATTATAGTACATTGTCTAAATCTTACATACAAAATTAAATTGAAATCCGTTATGCCAATTCCTTCCAAATTAATTACTAAAAGAATTTAATTTGTAATTGTGACATCCGTGTACCAAGAATACCTTGGGTAAAGAGGTTGGAGAACAAGAGAAGTAAATCAGAAAACCATGGATCACTAAGGAAATGCTGGAGAAAAAAACGTTAAGAGTGAAGAAGGTGGAGCCAACTATAGACGTATAAACAATGAGAGAAAAGGGTAACAGATAAAGATAGAGAAAATTGGATAAAAGAGAAATGTGATGAAATACAACAAATGGAGAATATAGGTCGCTATGATATGATGTACGCTGGAGCACTGGAATTAGAAAAATAAGAGGTCAAATGAAATTCGTGGGAAAGGAATTTTGAATACCAATGGAAAATAGTCTCAGAAACAAAAGATGTAGCACAGGTACGCGAAGAGTACATTAAGAAACTATAGAGCAAGCAGGCAGGATCAACAAAAATAAAACTGCAAGATGAAAAAAACATTGAAGAATACAACTTAGGAGCAAGTATTATGGATAGCGAAGTAGAAAAAATGGTAGTGGAACTAAAGAAAGCCATACGCAGCGATGGGATACAGGCTGAGGTACTTTAAGCCATGATATCATAAGGACTCAAAGCGATCACGAAATTAATTATAAGATTTACGACACGGGAGAGTAGCCTCGGATTTCCTAGAAGTAACAATGATCACTCTAAAGATAAATCCAAAAGCAATGCAGTGTAAAGCCTACAGAACGATAAGCCTTCTGTCACACACTTCGAAGATCATCACGAGGATTCTTAATAAAAGGCTGGATAAAAAGGCAGAAGAAATTCTAGGGGAAAATCAATTCGGTTTCTGAAAAAGACGAGGAACTAGATATGATATAGTTGTAGTTAGAATCCTATCAGAAAGGGCAATAAAATACCGTCAAGATATCTGCGTATGTTTTGTAGACGGGGAGAAGGCCTTTGATAGAGTACATTGGGGCAACGTTGATGAAGATATTAATGGATATCGGTATAGACTGGAAAGACAGGAGACTGATCAGGAATCTGTATGTAAATCAAGTTGTAAGACAGGTTTGAGAATGCGGACACCTGCGGAGTAAATATCGGTAGAGGAGTAAGACAGGACTGCTGCCTATCGCCAACCCTATTCAATACATATGGAGAAAGTCTAATCCAAGCAGCGTTAGAAGGCAAAGGAGATTTCAAAGATGGAGGAAGGATTATAAGAATAGTAAGATGGTCAAGTACTTCGAGCAAGAAAGGAAGAGGAACTCCAGAAAATGACAAATAGACTAGTAATAACAGATAGAAAATACGGTAAGGAAATAAATACAGAAAAATCCAAGGTCATTCGAATATCGTGCAAAGAAGAGAATCTGATCATAAGTTTTGGAAGAAAGCCTTGAGAACAAGTTCCAAATTATAAATACCTTGGAAACATCATAACAAGAGAAGCAAAATGTACGGATGTGATCAGGACTAGAATAGGAAAAGCAAAATTGGCTTTCAGAAGAAAGAAGTTCATAAAATGCTACGTATGAGGTAAAGCTTTGTACGGGGCAGAAACATGGACGCTAACGAAAAATGACATCAAATACTTGAAATCTTTGGAATGCGGACTTGGACGAGAATGCTGAGGATAAAATGGACAGATAGGATGAGAAACGATGAAGTGCTACGAAGAGTAGGAGAGAAGCGAATGATTGTACAGACTATAAGAAAAAGGAAGGCAAACTGGGTTGGAAATTACCTGAGGAGAGAGAGTATGATTAAAGACGTGTTAGAAGGAAAACTACATGGAACAAGATTGGAAATATGTACTCCATGTCGGAGTACACAGAGCTTCCAAATACGTTCTTTGAGATTTCACATCGTTCTCAACATTATATATGTAAAGCTGTTCCCGAGTTGACACAAAAGAACACTGTAAACTACATGTAGGTCTTCATGTAAATTTGTCATAATTGTTGTCCGATCTTAACAAAAATTGGAATTGGTCGACCGATTTTAGCAATACCAAATTTCATCAAAATACATCAAGCGGTTCTCGAGTTGAAACAAAAGAACATTGTAAACTACATGTAGGTCACGTAAAGTAGTCGTAATTGTCCCATTTTAACGAAAATTGGAATCGGTCTACTAATTTTAGCCAAACTCTCCAATACCAAATTCCATCAAAATACGTCCAGTGGTTCCCGAGTTGAAACAAAGGAAGATTGTGACTTATTTGCAGGTCATAAAAATTGGTCGTAATTGTTGTCCGATTTTAACTAAATTTGAAATCGATCAACCAATTTTAGAAAAACTCCCCAATACCGAATTTAATTATAATACGTGAAACGGTTTCCGAGTATTAACATGTGGACGAACGGACGGAAACGACCTCCACTAAATGAGTTCACTTCGTGCAAAGAACGCATAAAAAGAGAGATAGGAAAATATTTCAGCTGATAAATTATTTGAAAAGGAAATAGAGTTATCAAGATATAAAGAGAACAGCGGAAAATAGGAGTAAATGGAGAATCAGGTTTAACCATGAATAATCACGGACCTGTCTAGGGACAGACTACCTATGATGATGATGATTATGATATTGATAGTCTTTATATAAATAAAAACTGAATTATTATATTTAAACCGTGTCGACTAAACAGGGCTACCACAATAACAAAGTTATAATTCGTCTGTAACTCTAATTTGGAAGATATTGGCTGAACGAATTTCAAAGAAATTTCGTTTGTAGGGTATAATGGGAAAACGAAATGAACATGTTTAAAATGGATCTAAAGAGCAGGGCTGCCACAATATAGTAAAAAATAATTTTCTGAATTCAAAGTAAATATATTATACCACGGCGAATTTGATGAAAGCGCTTTTGTGCCATGGGAAACACGTGTACACCCCTACTTGTTTTTATATTTCCTTTAATACTTGATCAATGTAAACAACTGCTGGAATAAACGTTGCAGGTAATTTAATTTTATACAACCTTTGTTCGAATCATTTCCCCATATAATGCATTTTTAATGAGATATTTTTAAAATTCTATTTTTATCTGCTACCATCACACCACCTGGAGACAACTTTTGTAAACACTTTACGCTTAGTTGCGTCTTAGTAACGCTCTTTTTTATTTACTTAATTGTTGAAGCCTCGTGGCTTTATCAAATATCAGAAGGCTACGGTTTGAGTTTACGTCTGTTTTTTGTAAGGTCTTTGAATTTTTGTAGTAGTTCCTTAAAATATTTATTATCATATAACCTACTTTGAATTTTTAGAAATATTGCAGGTGCGGGGAAAGTCATGTAGTGGCCACATCAGATTTTTTTGGGTGACGGGACTCCTTCTAAATTTTCAAATTAAGATTCTGAGCAGATGGCTATAAATAGAAAGTTAACATTTTTAAATTAATTAATGAATAAATTACTTTGTAATATAATTGTATACATTAATTTATAAAGAATTTTTAGTATATTCTAAATAATTCTAAATAAATAAAAGCGCCTTTTCATATTGCGTTAGCAAATGAACCTCCCAATTTTTTCGTTATTCTCTCAAACCTTGTAAAAAGGTTTGAATGTTTCCTGTACGCAAAATGAAACCATTATGACAAATTAATTATTTTTATTTCTTGTATGAAAGACATTGTGCTGCTTCTTTACTCAGCATTGTTAATTACAATGATAACAATTAGACTCTCTCTGTGGTCGATCTGTTGTCTCGACATGTTTCCATCAAAGTGGAATTGGAAATCATTTAAGATGTCAAGTAATGGATAAAATCGGTATTCTTTCGTTCTACAAATAAAATTTGACGCCGAGGCTTAGCAGTGAGAAATAAGGGTTTGGAAGTGAGAGTACGCATCAACGGTTAAAGCGAGTGACTTTATGAGTTAAGGTCACAAATTCCTTTGAATTAATGCTCAGAAATTTTCAAAGAGTATACAGCATTTTCAAAGAGTATCCAGTAAAATTCGCGAGAAAATTTCTAAAATCATTTCCAAGGTTCGAGCAGTTGATTTTTACACCATTTAGAAACACTACACATCTTATCGTGCGGAAATTATAAGGAAATTATGTATTGTAGGAATTGAGACAACTGTAACGATAGATGATAATCAATTTGGCTCTATAGAGGTAGAAAATACTATGAATTATATCAAAACTTGTAAAGAAGATGCAAAGTATTCGTGTGTTCCAAAAACCGATTGTGGAATTGAGAGGATATTGCGAAACGCTCTTGATTCATTTTGAGATACGTTGAGTGTCGGAGAAAGATTTCGCAACAATATTTTTCAACTACGAAAGGCACGAGAGTACAACCCTTTCCCTCTTTGGATGTGGAAATCATGTTCGATTTCTCGAAATCTCACAGCGTGCAAGACGATTTTTACAAACTAGTGTATTGCCCGTGATATGACGGATAAATGATTATATTCCCTCCCTCTCGCCGTCCCTCTTTCTCTCTCCTTTCCTTACTCTTTCCTACCCTCTCTCTCCTTCCTCTCTCTGCCTCTTTTCTTCTCCCCTTTCTCTCATTCCCTTCAGTCACAACCCATAGCTCTCCCTCTTTTTTCCGTCTCCCTCTTTATTTCTTTCCTCCCGTCCTTTTCTGATTCTATACCTCCCTTGCTCTCTATGTATTTTCCATTCTATATCCCTTCCTTCCTATCTCCCTCCCCTCATCCCGTCTCTCTTACTCTATATCTTTATAGTCGTATAGATAAGCAAAAGAGTCCAGACTAAATCCCATTCCCATTAAGATTACGTAATTTCACGAAAAATCCTACTATAATTTAAGGCAATCTATGCGCTCGTATATATTGCACGTATGCAGGTTGAGACAACAATTGTTTCTAGAAGTTTAACAATGACGTGTTCGGCAAGGCAACATCCCGTTTAAAAGCCAATTGGGTAAACCACACAGTTATTGGCCACCATAGAGTTATTGGCCATCTGAAGATTAGAAATCTGAGTTAAGACTCCAGCATCATTTAACTCCATGTTCTCTTGCTAGGGGGTAGTGTTTACATTTACGGATATAAGCATGATATTTCGAGTCTCGCCAAATGCCCCTAGTATAATAACGGTGCATTTCTTGCGATCACATGTTTTCGTATTGCTGTGTTTTGTGAAATTTGTAAGGTTAGAACCTGCTCGGAGAGACTGTAGGTACTGTATTCTTGACACTGCTATATCGGTGAACATTTTATGGGTAGGTCACGTCTATTACTTAATGATTTATTTAAGATTTATGCATTATGTACTGCATCTTGTACTCCATCTGAGGGTGGCCAATAAATGAATCGAATTAACTTCAAATTCAGTAATTGGCCACCGCAGCCAACAACTGCGTTCTTTGTATTATATTCCAATCGAGTTATTTTATTCTAACATGGAACACAGCTTATGCCTGTCTGCATAGGATCTTCGGATCATATCTTTCCATTAATTTTATTCTAACATGTCTGTTAAATGCCTTTATTATACAGTTTTTCTCAAGTTGCCTTTCCGAATATTCTATACAGTTATTGGCCAAGTGGCCAATAACTGTAATTTATGTGGCCAATAACTGTACACTAATACGAGAACAGTGGCGGCTCGTAGCTAAAATTAGTGGGGGTGCTGCTCCAGAAAATTTTTATACTTTGTTTTAAAATTGTGTAAAAGGAAAAAAAACATGTATAAAAAGAAAATTTATTCAGGAACTTGATAAAATCTTAACAAAAAAAACCAAACATTTTTACTTACTTTAACTTAAATTGTTACAGTTCAAGCGTGATCTATTCATTTAAAAATGAAATCCATTCTTCTTGTTTTAATTTGCGCAAAAAGTTCAATAATTTTCTCCTTGATCTCTGGACGACAATTGAGGAAATTTTTCTCCATTGAAAGAACTGCAAGCGCATTTAGTGTTTCCGAATTCATAGTGCTTCTTAAAAAAGTTTTTATTCTTTCCATGTTGAAAAGCAGCGCTCTGCCTCTGATATAGTCATGGGAATTGTCAAGAGGATTTTTATCAGTTTCGTAATTTCACTAAAAACATCATCTAGATTATTTTCCAAGATAAATTTCAGCAGCTCAATTAATTTGAAATATTCATGAATATCAGTCCTACAATAGAATACTTTTAGTTCAATTTCAAGCTTTTCTTTGTCAATCATGGGATAAGCTTCAGTGGTCAGTACTATCTCTTTTGTGGGATGTTCATTCTTAAATCTAGTGAAGCATTTCTTGTTGAACAATTTAGCAGCTACTAAGTGTTTAGTAGAAGAATATCTGTCCATTATATCAACACATATATAGTCACACACTTCCTTAGCTTCTGCCATGAGTGTCTTTGAAGGATTCTCACAGTACTTTGAGTTTCTCAATTCTAAAATAGCAGTTTTGAAATTTGTTATATATTCATTAACTTTAAACACACTAATTTCTCGCGATTGCATTTGGTTGTAAATTATTTCAACATGAGGCATAATCTGATGAAAAAGCTCTAACCAAAACTTGAAATTATCATCATTCAGGAATTTTAAAATTCCTGTTGCTTCTGCAATGGTTTGATCTGCATTTGATGTTGACTGAATTTCAGTAAGGCAGTTTTTTAAAGGTTGCAAATTTTCATGAACTCTGTTTATGGTCCGTATGTTGAAATTCCACCTTGTAGAGGATGGACGTGGAATGCTGACGTCCATATGTTTCTTGAGAATGGAGACACGTTGTGTTGATCTTGAGAAGAATGTTGGAATAGCCAGAATGTTAGAGAAAAATATTCTTGCGTTTCGTGTAATACTTGCTGCATTTCTCATTATTAAATTAAGTTGATGTGCATAACAGTGAATGAAATGTGCATTACTATAAACTGCTTTTATTTTTGCTTGAACTCCTGCTTTTTTGCCTTTCATGACATTTGCACCATCAAATGTCTGAGCTATCAGTTTTTGTCCATTTCCTTGAAGGATTATGTCCAATTGTTCTAAAATACGTTTTGATATGCCATCTGCAGTTTGATTTTCTGGAATAAAGAATCCCCAAAAACGCTCAAATATTTCTTCATTCAATACGTACCGTAGAACAAGGACCATTTGAGTGTGTTCCGAAACATCTGTTGAGTCATCAGCCATGACAGCTACAAAGGAAGCTTTTCTAATTTCCGTCCTTATCTCCTCATGGTATATTTGCAGCAGGCAGTCAAGTATCTCATTCTGAATGGTCTTAGAAACACCTTTGAAGACTGCACTGGTTTCTAAGTGATTCTTCAAATCTGAATCTAATTTAGATGCAAAATTTACTAATCCTTTAAATACCCCTGGATTTACTGAATCGTCTTTTTCATCATGTCCACGTAATGGAGTTTCAAAGTTTCCACAAAAGTAAATGCAGTCTATTATTTTGGACAAAATTTCACGGTTCTTTTTAATTTTTATATTATGCTCATTGATTGAAAGTCTGTATGCCTCACTAAGTTTCTCCTTAATACTTACGGTTCCTAAAAGTGACAGTGAAACAACATTATCAACGTGCTTCTTTGACTTCTCATGCTTTTCAGTTTTTTCTTTCATTTTGTTTATATTTCTAAAACCATCTTTTGTCCACGGTACATCACCTCCAAACAGCAAACACGGGAAGCAAAACAGTGCATTTTTTACTTCACAGCCGCAAAGCCAACTTTTCCGTTGGTACCATTCAGAATTAAAGCTACGAATATATTTCTTGTTGTTGCTTTTGCCTGGCTGAGATATGAGAATATCAGGTGTTGAACGACCTCTTTTCTTAACTGTAACTTTCTCATGGAGAGATAGCTGTGAAAACTTAAGCTGTTGAAGTTCACTTACAGTCACAGAACTTATTTCTTGGGGATGCAAGGCCATGGTTAAAGTTTTCTGTTAAATAAAAGAACCGAAAAAAATGAATCAAATAGAATAGCTGGAAGCAGAATAATAATCTAATTCTACACTTTATCACATTCAAGAATATGGTACACGGTTTTTAAGCACAACACACGCTGAGTAAAAAAAAACTTCCTTCCACCATCACGCCAGAGCCGGCACTGCGAGAGCAACAGTGCTCTCTCTACCTGGCAGTCCCGCCTTCCTCCCCACCCCCCTCCTATGTACGCATGCCCACAACAGTCAAACACCACGTCGCTGGCACTGTGAAACGCACAGTTCCATACAAAGATTTTTGTATCTTTTTCATAAACTGGGGGATGGCTACTGAAGTACTGACATTAAGCTTAAGGAATATATATATATATATATATATTGTACTACAAAAATAAAGAAAGAATTAAAGAAAAAAGGACTCATTATATTAAATGTTATCGATAATATCAAGTGGAAATAGGGGGTGCTGCAGTTCCGCAGTGCCTATACACGAGCCGCCACTGTACGAGAACCACATGAGATGCGATTTTGAGAGGCAGTAGAGAAATGTTCTGAAAATATTAGGCGACATTAGCCATTAGTTTAGGAGTAATTGGCATTTAAAGTGTGTTTTTATTAATGAAGTGGGTTAGACTCAATAATAGGCCGGTGGCAGCATTACGAGAAATGCAAAATGAGAAGATTTCAATTGAGACTGTTGCAAAAATAATGGTATATCACGATCAAGCATTCAGTTTAAATTGAAGAATCCTGGACATAAGGAAACTTGTGGTCCATCACCGATTCTCGCAAATGAAGAAGAAAGAACTAGCACCGAAAGGGTCCAAAAATGTATATTCCGTGGAACATGGATCATCGAAGTAGAACATTTCTGTAATATTTACATTTTCAACAGATAGAACATCGTGCGGCCCAATGACCGTCAAGAGAATTCCCGAGAAAATATCTCAATCGGTTTGGGGATTTAGTGACAATGAATGGATGACGGCGGAAGTATTTTTTTTTTACATCGCCAATGTTTTTTACCCATAACTTCTTGCAAAGAGGGTGAAATTTCCAGTTGCTTTGTTTTTAGATGGGCATAAGTCGCATCTCACTTACCCGCTGAGAGTTTTGTTCAGGAAGCTACAGATCGAAGTCATAGCAGTCTATCCAAATGCTACACGCATCTTACAGCCTACAGATGTGGCTGTTTTTTGCACAGTAATAATATTTTGGTGGAAAGCATCCAGGCGAGATCTTAATTAAGGTGTCATTTGCACCTCTGTTGAAAGAAATAGTCAAGTCCAGTGCTAAATCAGAAACTCTAGTTAAGGGCTTCGAAGCGTATGGACTTTATCCACTCAATCCCAATCATGGAATTTCTGGACAATCAAACTCTTGGATTGTTATATCAATCCCAATGCTGTGGATTACAGTAAGTGTCTGGGCACATTCGCTGCAAGATGTACTGAAAATAATGGTGGAAACGAGGTGGATGTTACGATGAGATATTCCACATTCCTTAACGTCGTCAGGATAGAGAAAGTTGACAAACTCAGAAGAATGAAGGAGGTTCTGTCTTTCGCAAATGAGGATTGCCTTACATTGTTCCGTACCTGGAACTATTTTCAGAAAAATAACGATCACGATGAGGATTCTGTTCCTAATAATGGTGCGATGCAAAATGGGAATCATCCTCTTACACCTGACATAAGTAATTTAGTTGTACACACATAATTCCTGACGGAGCTGAGAATTTGAATGTTGATCGTGATGGAAATATGGAAAGCTCTATTACAAAGAAAGATGGCTTCAGGACTAGCTTTCCTGTTCAAGTAACTGGTAGCGGATTTTGTGGTGGGTCATCTACGAGTAGTAGCACCTAATTTGTTGTAAGAGTTATGCACACTGAATGCATGAGTGAGTTTCTTGTATGGCCTGATACACCAAAATGCAAAGGAAAATGTCTAGTTGAAAGAAAACCATTTGTGGTAACATCTAAGAAATGTCAGGATATGTTTGAGAAGAAACGTCTTTCTAAGGCTGCAGAAGAAAAGTAAAAGGCAGCAAAGAAAAGAAAGCATGAGCAGGCAAAAGAAGAAAAAAGAATAACCTTCCAAAGTAAACGGCCAAAAGGAAACTTTTGAAAGAGCTTAATAAAGAAGTAGAACAAAATTCAGTTTGCCATATTTGTAATAGAAATATCAGCCCTTCTTCGGAGCTTCGTTGTGACAACTGTCAAAAGCTGTATCACGAATCATGTGTGCCAAAAAAATCACAAGTAGCACATCCTCAATTTAGAAGATTGTGAAAAATTTCTCTGTCATATCTGATACAAAGAAGTAACAGACAGTAACTCAGACGAAATGCCAGAAGATGAGAATGCTGCTGTTGACGAGAATGATAAAGACGCAATTATGCTTGCACTGCAGGAGTAGTAAAATTTCAGTGCTTCGGTTAATAGTATTTTGTTCTTATGGTTGGTACCCTTATAACAGGTTGCTCTCATGCCGTACTGTTGCAATTGCTAATAAAAATAGAAAAATTATAAATAATAGAAATGTGACCAATAACTGTCAGACATACGGCCAATAACTATCTGACGTGGCCAATAACTGTACATTTGTGTAGACTTCATTTGCGAATGCCGCCGAGTTTTATGAAATACTCACTCATAGTTGATACTTTCTTTATGAATACAGAAATAAATGAGGGTTCCAAATACGTGTTGTAATACTGCCTTAAAGAAAATGTTACGATTTTATTCCAATTCAAACATGAAATATCCCTTAAGTGGACAATAACTAACAATAAGTATATGGTTTACCCTATTTTCCAAAAATAAATGATTTAAATGTTTAATATGAGATATTTCAAATGGAGGGCGAAAAAAGATGAATAGAACAAAAAACTTCATTAATTTTCCTAAAAACAGTTCAAACCTGAAGTTCGTACGTCGATTTTTTTCTAATTTGAATTTCCAAAAGAATAAGTCGGCACTTTAAAAAGTCGATTTTTACGTGTTAGCTTACGGGAAAATAAAATCGCCCCTCCTGAAGTCGAACGCGGATATTTTTTGTATTTTATTTCCTCATTTAATTTTTATATCTGAGTCAAACATTCCTGCAAAATTTCAACCTTCAATGTAATTGGGAAGTTTGTTAAAACCGCGTTAAAAAGTGCCATTGATGACGTCAGCGTTATACACAAACACCACCATCTAGGCTTTTATTATAGTAATTTGAGGAATTCATGATAAATCTCTAATTTTGGAAGAACAGGATAGATCGTGGAGATTCCTTCTTATTTAATATATGCCACTTAATAAGCTTCCTGGTGAATTTATGAATAGGAAAGAAATTTTTTCTTTTCATTTCAAAGACATTTAAAAGAATTTTGCTAAATACGTTCACGTAAACGGATGGTAAAGAAAAGGTCGTTGAATTCTGGTTCCATTCCCAACAAATAACCTTGCATTGCATTAAAAGTGTTTGATTATGGATATCGCATTACTCCACGCCAATTTTATACAGGTGTAAGAATTTCTTTCTAATATTTAATGATGACAGAGAAAAGGTTTTGGTGTTGTTGCACACAATATTTGATGTTCGTGTAGTATCTAAGCCTCCGAAGACTAGTTGATTTCCTGCACTACTCTCTTTGTGATAATAGATGTTGTAGCCTCGCACAAGTCTTAATTAAAACTGGAAACTTCCTGCGATAAGAAAACTTGATTCACGATCTCACGATACTCACTGTATTAACATACTTTGATTTGAAGTTATGGTAGGAGAAAAGTTGCAGCGTGCCCAATTGTTAATTTATTGACTCTAATTACTTTTTTGTAATTCGAGAACAATTTCTATTTCACGTAAATCATATATTTTCCTTGCATGTACGAGTATGGCTTTATATAAGTATATTAGTTTTAATTATCGATGTAATCGTCTAAATAAATTATTAAAAATATTTCTATGAGGTTAGATTTGTAAGGCTTTGATGATGTATGAGGTGTTTCATATAAAGCGTTCAATTACATAAGAGTTATTCACGAAAATTACAAGGATCTCATTAAAGAAATTGTCACTTTTGGATTAATGAAAACCAATAGACCGCACACAACTCAAAAACTTTTCATTATTTCCTGAGCACGCATTCAGAAATTGACTACGTAATTTTAAATTTTAAGCAGCTCACCGTCCACATTGAAGTCATGGTTTTGCCTCCAGAAGACTGCCTTTTCTCTATTTGAATAGAGCTGAAACGTAGCATGCAGGTCTTTATTCGTTAACATTTTAAAATATACGTTTAGATATCGACGCTCGATTTGCACCGCTATACGGAGAAAACCATGAAGATTAATTTTAATATCGTCGATTTTGGTCTTCAGTTCGAAATCGCTTGAATTTAACGCTTAAATTCTATATTTTGGAAAATCTTATCATTTTATTCATTGGGGGAATGGGTGTCGCCTTGGACGCCCTTTGCGCTACTTTGCTTCGATGCAACTTCGCATCCGAGCGACAGCCTTCTCCATTTATCCTTAAACGTTAACAAGGCACAAGGTCAGACGCTGGAGAGGGTTGATGTCTACCTTAAGGAACCTGTGGGGCAACTTTATGTAGCTGCCTCTAGAGTAAATAGCCCTGCAAATATCATGTTTGCTTTACCTGATTATACAATAACATTAACCAAATATTTGCGTATCATGATTCTTTGATTTAAAAAATATTTTCAATAAATTATACTAACAATGTGCTAACCAATGTGAACAACCAACTATATTTTTTTAAATGTAAACAGCCAAATATATTTTTTTAAGCGTACACAAGCGTAGCTGTGTCACGGGCTGCTAGTATTTTTGAAACGAGGAAAAATTCTGCCATAATAAATATTTTGCTTGATATTCTACCACTGACTACCGTGGCAGATTAATTCTCCCGTTTCTGAACGCGGGTGTATTTCTTAATTGGGACCGGGCTAGGCAGGCAAGTATCAACCAGCCCCAACGGACGCTCTCCAAGATCTACGTCGAAGAAATCCCCCCTCTCAAATAGTGACATCACAGAGCTGTATTGTATCTTCAAATCACTTCATTCCATCAATTTCTAGCTTGGAAATCTCACCACTTGGCAGAGGAGGTTTCTTCTACGTATCTCTTGGAGGAAATCCGTTGGGGCTCGCTGATACTACCTTGGCCGGACGCAACTAACAATAAGAAAAAAACCTGCGTTCGGAAATGGGAGAAATAATCTGCTACGTTAGTTGAGTTGCATAATATACGCCCGACAAGTGGAAAGCCCGGGTTAGATTCTCGGTCATAGCAGAATTTTTTTCCTTTCAAAAATATTCCCTAATTGTAAGAGCTTTGTATATTGACCGGAAAATACCACTTCCTCCTCCGCCTCACCCTCCCCCCCCCCTCCTGGTAATTATGACACTCGATTCTGTCACCAGCTGTCTAAGTAAGGAGATAAAGATAAGTAAGAACGATGCTTTGCTTTTAAGCAGATGGTATATATGAGGGGTGTCAAACGTACGGCAAGGAGGCCGGGTCCGGCACGCGAGGTGATTCCATTCGCAACCACGTAAAGTATTCAAAAATTTCATAAAAATGTAATGAAATAGATAAGAAAATTAACTTATCCTGTATGTATACATATTATCCAGTCAAACGCGTGAGAAAACATCTGCCCTAAAGGGATGAGCAGCAACGGAGATATAGTGCTGCGGGGGAGGGGAAGGTAGGGGGTAAAGCCGATTTGTGAAAATACGAAGTTGAGTATCTCTGCGGATGATTAGAATACGTTAAGGTGGAACACTGTTACATTAAGTAATTTGATACTACAACTACGAAAAAAGTGAAGGCATTTACTTCTTTCTCAGTAGCGGTTGACGAAAGCGCAGAAATTGATTGTGATATTGGTATATTCGAGGTGTCGACAAAGGCCTCAATGTTACAGAGGAGTTTGTAGAGTTTTTGCCAATGAATGATACAACTACAGGGGAAGGTATTTTCAAAACATCACGAAAGCTATGGATAACTTAGGTGTGGACTGGTCAAAAGCAGAGATTATAAAAACAGACGGGAGTCGATCAATGGTAGGTCGAAGAGCAGGTGCTGTTTCTAAACTAAAAGACAAAATTAAAATTATAAATACATATTGCGAGTTCATTACATTTCATTTTATTCAACGTGAAGCTGAAGTATTAGATATGGAACATGTAAAGAACGTTTTTATTAAAACATCGAATTTATAAGAGATAAATCCCTTAATTATCATCATTTTAAATAGCTAATTCAAGATTCCAAACATCAGAAAGATTTAGCCTACTTCACTGAAGTGCGATGGTTGGGTCGTGAAAAGGTATGAAAGAGATTATTTTAATATGAGAACAGAGATAAAATAATTCATGAAAACTAAAAATAAGCCAATTACCGAGTTAAAAGTGAAGAATGGCAGAAAAATTTAAATTTTCTTGATGATATTGTCAGGTATATTTATGATTTACAATGATGCAACCAAATATTAATCCAGTTTTTTTTATATCTTTCGGGAATAATTTTGAAACGAGAATAAAGTCTGCTGTGACCGGGAATCGAACCCGGGTCTTCCACTTGCCGGGCGGACATTCTACCACTTAACTATCGTAGCAGATCAATTTTCTTGCTTCTGAACGAGAAAATTGACAAGTCAAACATTGCAACCAGACATGGCGGCTGATAGCAAAAAAAAAACTTACTGAAGTATCTGGAGCAGCACTTATTAATTAATATTGTTCATTTTTTACGCAATTTTATTATATAATGAATAAATATTAAACACGTTTATTAATGCTAGTTTGTTATCTATGATAAATTTTAGTTTTTATGTAATTTAAAAAATCTACAGCGGCACTTGATAATTATATTTTTGTACATATACATTTTAATTGTATTTTTGGCATAGCGAAGCGAGGTCTCTCCTGTTTGTGCATTTTGTCTCTTTGTTCTACTATAACTGCCATCTAGGTTGTCTGATTTTCACCAAACTTCGTGTGCATGTACAAATAACTACACTGCCTATCGTTTTTTAGAATAACACATTTATAGTTACTGCGCAATTTGCATTAGAAAATTGCGCACACTTTTAAATCTTATCCAATCGAAACGAAATTTAGCATACACAAGGAAAACATCACACGATGAAGAAAATATCAAAGAAAAATTTCTCTAAAATGCAGAGGGAATCTCCCACAGGCGTGCAATTTGCGTTCGCGCGGTCTCTCCTGTCGGGTCATTGTGCACTTTGTCTGTTTATTTGTTTGTCTGTTTGTCTGCTCTACTATATTTTCTGTCTCAACGAGGAGGCAAGGCTCAAATTCATTTGCCATTAGTTCCTTTTTTGGTCTATTTCTTAGATTTAAATTTCTTTCATACATATTTTACGTCTGAGGGCAGCGCTTTCAATTTTATTAAAATTTTACATCTCCACTGTATGAAGTGCAGGAGAACTACGAAGAGGATAATAATACCGAACATAGTATTACTCTCCCCCACCAGCCCCAAGTGACCCGTGCGAGGTCAAATTTCCCGCGGATTCCCTAGTTTACTTTATTTTAGCAAGGAAATCAGTGCAAGTCAAATGGGATAGAAGAGGCGAAGAATAATCCCCACTTTGGAAATTAAATTGGAAATTATTGTTGATTTGGAAGCTGGAAATCGAACATCCGATATCGGACATGAACATGGAATATCGACTATAACAGCGAGAAGAATTGTAGATGATAAACAAAAATACAAAGATGTTGCAAAATTGGCAATGCCTGACAAAATTAAATGTTTGAGAACCAGAGAAAATGTTTTGGTGAAAATGGGAAAGTTATTATTGTTTTGTATTTGTGATCGGCAAGCTAATTCCACTTTGACAAGCGAGAGGGGGCTGAGGGGATTTTCGACGATCTCGAGACGGACGAAGGAAATTGCCAGGTTGAATTTTTCGCGAGGGCTGGTTCGATAAATTGAAATTAAAGACTGGCATTCATCGCGTGTTAACCCCTCGACGTCGTCATACGTGCAGGGCACCGACCCTATAAAAGTCACGTGCCGTCGTCGTAAGTGCGCTGCACCGACTCGGTGCGTTTGGCTTAATTTTGTTTTTGGCTGATCAAATATTACGGTATCTGTTATTTGTTTATATATTCTAATAGAGTAAAGTTTGGCGTTTATTTTTGTTAACTTTTGAATTTTTAATTCCTTATTTGAAAAGATATTGCCTTATTATTTCGGTACATTTTTCTCGCTTCTGCGTGAAATTTTGAATTTTCAGCTTTCCAAATTTATCAAAACTACGATGAAACGAACTTCAGTTCGACTTGAAAGGACCATCTATAAGTGATTTGGAAGTGTGGGCGAGATTTGAGGATTTAACGTCACTTTTGTTTATTTCAACAGTATCTCTTGGCCATGCGTTCTCTATCCATGAACGCTTTTTAGAGCGAGGCAGTGAGACAATGTGCGTTTTCCAAAAGGCTCACTTATCTCCGAAAGATAAGGACCAGCATAAGCCATTATAGAAAATGAACAGCAAGAATGCCTACGAGGAAATATGCCGACTGATCCCAAGAGAGTTTTTACGCCGAACGTCTCTCGCATCTCTACAGGCAGACCGAAAGAAGTGTTTGCCCTGAACAGTGCTTCTTGTGGTTTTCTTTTTTCAGTGCTTCGTCTGCATTTTAATATTACGTTTGTGCTTTTTGATTGTGTATTATGAGTGTTTTAGTTGTGTATTATGCATGTTTAACTGCTCTGTGATGTCTTTCACTCTTGAGATGAATATTTTTTCTTATGCGTCAACACTTGAGAGCTACATAGAAAGGGAGGAAGAAGGGTCTTCGGGTCATGGCTTTGGTTCAGCATCTCTTGAGGACAATATAATGATATTGAGAGAGAAACACTTATCTGATATCACTGCACTAACAAGCCGTTTTGACCGAAAGCGTGATCAGATCGCGTGGGAAGCGCTTGGATCACACAACAAATATTCTCTGCCCGCTCTGAAGAAGTTAGTCTGAGGAAACATTTACGCTGTATGGAGGCAGATATTATTCGTTTTTTATTACTTTTGTTTAATTTCTAAGAGGTTAAAAGAGTCGAAGTTATCATGGCGTCAACCAGTAGAAAAGGCGAGCATACCTGGAGATTAAAACGAGACGGAATACTTACTTGAAAGTTATTCGGAAGAAAGTGTCAGTTCAGACAGTAATAGGGGAAATCATATTGAAGATCGTACTCAAATTACTGAGGTAAAAACCTATATTTTTGGCATTGTTTTGTTGGATGGGCAAATATGAAACCTGTCTCTCACGTCTCTGTGCGCCTCTAGCATCTTTTTTATCTTTTTTGAAAGATTTTTCCGGTAAACTTACGAGGAAGATGTAGAAATCTACGACAAAGCAGTGTACATTAGTTAATCCGTAAACCTGGAATAAAGACGTGGGATATAGCGCTTCTGTGAATGCGTAAAATATTTAATCAAACCGTTTCACCCAAAAGAAATGCATACATAATGTAAAAAGGTTTTATTCAAATTCTCAAAAAATTTCAGATGAATCCAATGAATAGGTAAAAAGTTATGCATTTTTTTATAAGTTTACTCCGGATTAGCTAATTCATTTAAATCTCCTCTGACCTCCGGAATGGCTTTGATTTAAATGCCCTCCGCGCTTGAGGGATTTAATCAATGAAATTATTATCTTTATTCGTCTTTATTTACCCGAAAAATGAGTTTAGTACTTCCCTGAAACGAATTATTATTATAACCTGCGAGTCTGTTGCTCCGAATCTGTCGTTTCTCTATTCGTGGCATTTTTAAGGAACCGATTAACGGCGGATATCGAGGGCTCACTGCATATTGTTTTTCATTTTAAAACTGGAGTGCAAGGAATTCCCCAACAAGCTCACTAGGAAGGAGAAAGCGCCTTGGAACAGCTTTTTCGCAGTGGTTCGGGGCTTCCTGGGCAATCACAAAGCCGAAAATTATGTGGAGCTGGTTGAGACTCTGCTGAAGAACTACGGCACAATGGGCTGCAGGATGTCCCTCAAAGTCCATATCCTTGATGCTCATCTTGATAAATTCAAGGAGAACATGGGAGCGTACTCGGAGGAGCAAGGCGAGCGCTTCCACCAGGTTATACTGGACTTTGAACGCCGCTAACAAGGGCAGTATAACGAGAACATGATGGGAGACTACATTTGGGGGCTGATTCATGAAAGTGATTTACAGTATAATCATAAATCCCGAAAAATTACTCACTTCTAAATCTTTTGTGATCATTTTTGTATAGCTTTAGTATAAATACATGTAAATGTTGATTCATATGTTGTTTTCTTCTGACTTTATGTGAACGAAAAGACGCAAAATCGCCCGTTTTCTCATTGGAAATAGGTAAATTTCAAAATATCACTGTCCTGTTCACAAAAGCAAAGTTTGAGGGGAATAATAGCCATTTTCTATACTTTTTAGGCATAAGCAATTAGGAAATAACACTTACTACCCAGGAACAAAAATTGTGTTACGTTGTGTTATCTATCTCTTCCTTTTCTCTGATTCCCTCACACTCTTTGTCTGTCTGTCTCTCTCCCTGTCCACTCTCTGTCAACTCTCTCCACTCTCTCGACTCTCCACTATCTCCACTTTCTCCATTGACTCTGCACTCTCTCCACTCTCTCTCCGCTCTCTCCACTCTCTCTCCACTCTCTCCACCCTTTCTCCACTCTCTCTTCTCTGTCTCCACTCTCTCTCTCCACTCTCTCTCCACCCTCTCTCCACTCTCTCCACCCTCTCTCCACTCTCTCCTCTCTGTCTCCACTCTCTCTCTCCACTCTCTCTCCGCTCTCTCTCCACTCTCTCTCTCCACTCTCTGTCTCCACTCTCTCTCCGCTCTCTCTCCACTCTCACCCCATTCTCTCTCCACTCTCTCCACACTCTCCACACTCTCTGCACACTCTCTCTACTCTCTCTCCACTCTCTCTCTCTCAACGTGTTATATTACGGGAAATGGAAATCGTACCTCTGGAGTGTAACCGTGTCTTTATTCGTATTTTGTTTTCGTCATTTAATTTTTGTATCTGAATCAAACATTCCTGCGAAATTTCAACCTTTCACCTATCAGAAGGTTTGTTAAAAACGCGTTCAAACGTGCAATTGATGACGTCAGCATTGAAACGGCCAATCAAACACACTTGGCTTTTATATATAGTACCTAGCGTAATTGCCCGTCAAGTATCATGGGTATGTGCAGATTATGTATTAAAATTAAGGTACTTAACATTCTTCCTCCCTTTCTCTCTGCTTCCGTCCCACTCTCTTCCTTCCCTCTCTTATTCTCTCTCCCTCCTATTCTCTCTATCCCTCCTATTTTCCCTCTTCTTCTCTTTCTCCATCCCTCTCTCCCTCTTATTCTTCACCCTCCTCTTTTCTTCCCATCCTACATCTTCCTCCCACCCATTCTCCTTCCTTTCTTCTAAAATTTAATTAGTTTTATTCGGAGGAAGTGCGATATATCCCACAGCGCCACAAACGGACAGTAATTTCTTTAATTACCAAGCCAACCTTAAATATAAAATTCTGATTAGCGCATTATATACATTTCTGCAAAATTTCAATATTCTATCTACATCATTGATGGAGCTATTCGCGTTTTAATAGCTTGTCACTCAGACCAATGGACTGAAAGCTTTGCCTTTAATTATTATTTTTGTGATTCCTTGGTTCTTTTAAACCTCTCTTTCTCTCCCTATTTCAAAACCGTCCTCAAGTACTCCATTCTTCTACCTAACTCCCGTAACCTGTCGCACAATCCTTCACGCTATAATTATTTTACATGCTCGGTTTGTTTATTAAAACGTGCGGCAAATACCTCCGATTTTCATACCGTATCTGTTTCAATAATATTGAATTTAGCTAGTCATAACGATTTTAATCTAAATTTAAATAGTATTTAAGGTTTTTAGGTATACCTTCTCGTAAATAACGCAACGAATGTTGTTTACATTGATTGCTATGAGAAGATTTTCTACCTCATTTCGTCTTTCTCTCCTCGTATAAATGCCTTCAAGGAACGCTTAACTCATAAGGATTGCAATAACAATAGGATTTCGAGGTTTAACAATGTAATTGGTAGGCGTTAAAATGGCAATATTTACCCAAAATATGTGAATTAAGCATTTAACATGAGGAATTTCGAATTATAGACGAAGAACGATGAATAGAATGAGAAACCTTGTAATATTTTCGTTAAAATGGTTTATATCTATAGCTTGTTAGTCAATGCTTTCTAATTTTTATGTCAAAATGAAGATAAGCTTGCACGTCAAAAAGACGATTTTTACGTGTTATCTTATGGAGAATGCAAATCATCCCCTAGAGTTCAACCCTGGAGGTTTTTCGTAAAATTTTCTTAGTCACAGTATTTTCATATACGAGTAGAATAACTCTACCATATTTCAAGTTCATATCTGCATATTTGATTGAGTTATTCGCGTTTTAAGAAACAACGCCGCCTGCAGACATCCCCGGCGAGCCGGCGATGCATCCCCGTCGCACAGACAAAGATATCAAGCGTTTTATATTAGGTGATCAGGATCCCCACTCCCACATCATTTGCTGCCTAAATATCAGCCTCAGACAGTTTTCTGCAAAAATATATGCCCGTAAAACTCTCCTATATATTCTAATAACCATAAAAACCATAGAATAAGACAGCTTTAAAAAATTCTAATCTACCGAAATTAATGATAACTGAATTAGGCTGAACTACTCATGTTTGAAGGTGGTGAAAGGGATTTATTCTTAACCAAATTCAGTTTCTTGAGGGGAGATATCCACGATTTATAAGTCTGAGAATTTGTGTCAATATTTTCTCTTTTACTAATGAATAGATGCGATTCAGGTTCCGTTTTCTTTCGTCTAATCCCGTCCATTGTAATATGATAAGAAAAAGCAATAAAAATCTTTATAAAAAGAGGAAACCGTGTCACTTCGCAATGTGAGAACCTTCTTTACGAAGAGGAAATTTTAGAGAAAGATATCCAACTGCGTGACTAATGTAAGTTTCATCCCATAGATTTTGAATAATTGTGTGTTCCGGAGAATAATTAAGAATCATAAATAAATTTCATTTGTTAAAAATGAGGATAATTTTCGGTATTCAGTAATTTATCATATTTTCATATATATATATATATATATATATATATATATATTAAGGAAGTGAAAAGGTATTGAAGGGAGCCCAGCTGACACTTACCAAGTCGGGGACCAAGTTGGCAGGTTGCTGGGGGCGTCGAAGAGACTCGTTAAACACACGAACACAAAAAAAACACAAAAAAACACGCAAGCTTATCGGGCCTATGCCCTTCTTCAGCGATAGAGTAACTATGTGTATATATATTAACTTCATGAAAAGGAAAGGTAGTGATTAGGGTGGCAACAAGGTGTTGAAGGAAGCCCAGCGGACACTTACCAAGTTGAGGACCAAGTTGGCAAGCTGCTGGGGGCGTCGAAGAGACACACGTAAATAAACACGCACACAGATTTAACGCTAGCTTAACGGGCCTATGTATGCCCTTCTTCAGCGAAAAAAGATATATATATATATATATATATATATATATATATATATATATATATATATATATATGGATGTCAACAAGGTGTTGGGATGAGGAAACCCAGTGAGCACTCACCAATCAGACGACTTCAGGTTGGCGAGGCCCCGGGGATGTCGAAGCGACACACGTAAAATAACACAAAAACACAGAAACATCACAAACGTAAAGCTTTCGGAACTACTCCTTCTTCAGCTACAGAGAGAGTTCTCTGGGTTCTCTCTCTGTAGCTGAAGGAGTAGTTCCGAAAGCTTTACGTTTGTGATGTTTCTGTGTTTTTGTGTTATTTTACGTGTGTCGCTTCGACATCCCCGGGGCCTCGCCAACCTGAAGTCGTCTGATTGGTGAGTGCTCACTGGGTTTCCTCATCCCAACACCTTGTTGACATCCATATATTTCATACCTTTCATTTTCCGTAAGTTGTTATATATATATATATATATATATATATATATAGATATGTGTGTGTGTGTATGTATATATATATATATATATATATATATATATATATATATTATCGGTTGAATCAATGAAAACAACCACTTTAATAAATTAAGCAAGACAATGAGTCACGAAAATATCTCGAGAAAAATATAATTAGGCTTATTGCCATTAGAAAGTTGTTAATGAAAGTGTGAAATATCTGATTGGCTGAATTTCAGATTGACTACTGCGTCCAACTCTAGCATTTCAAGAAAGGAACCTATATAGTAAACCTATTATAGTCTAGGAAAATTAGGTTTTATAGCGGAACTAATTCAGACAATGGTGATTTTTGGGAGAGGTGTTCTACTGCCCGCCCTCGTCTACATCCTGAAACTCCTAATCGATCCGATTGGAGTTTCCGCCGCCATCATGAAAAAATAACTGCCGATACCGTTCCGCGGACGGATTTTTGCCCTTTACTCGGTAACCGCTGCTCCTACGGTGATTATATGCATGAAGTAATTTATTATTGTCATGGCATTGGCTATGGCAATTTCGTTTCTGCTGATAGGTACGACTAAATTCGAGAATGATGAATGTTTTGAGGACTTATTCCAAACACAAGCGGATCCTCAACAAGCAGTCCTTCCGATACTTATATTTAATGTTGCCGATGACGACTCAGATGATGTAACGAAACCGATTATGACAACGATGGTGAAGAAAATTTTAATCCTGATCATGTAAATCCAGATTTTGACCTTTTAAATGAACGCGAACCAGGTCTTGGTTCATCACAAGAGGAAACAAAAGGAATAATCGAAAGTCCGTGCTATTCAAATGCTATTCCATGCACTATTCGAGTTGTCAAAAAAACTAGTTTGAAATAATAATAGACAAAACAAAAATTGTGGATTAGGCCTACTGGGGATACCACATTTTAAAAAACGAGCCTTGCGCTGCACTACATATGTGGTCTGGAAAAGAGTGCATTCTTTGAGACAGCTTAACACAAAACGTTATGTTCTACATTTACATTTCTATATATTTTTATTGCTGACGAGTAAACGATGAAAAATCAGCCATGGAACGGCGTCCGCAGCAAGCGCGTTAAAGAGAAAAGCATTATTTCTCGCGAAACCGTTGCACTAACACTGAAATTTTTAATAACAGTTTTTCTGCAGAATGCAATGCTCTATAAATTACTTCGTGTAAATAATCACCGTAGGAGCAGCGGTTACCGAGTAAATGGAAAAACCGTCTGCGAAACGGTATCGGCAGATATTTTTTCACGATGGCGGTGGAAGCTCCAATCGGATCGATGTGGAGTTTTAGTATGTTAATTAGGGCGGGCAGTAGAACACCTGTACCAAAAATCGTCTTTGTCTGAATTAGTTCCGCTATTCGCCAAAAAATCGGTCAATTTTCCTAGATTATTATCCGGCCATGAATGGTACAAAGCATTTATATGATAAATCAATAATTAATTTTTATGAATTTGGTGTGGAAAGTTTGCGTGATCGAAAAACATTAGCTTTTGTTGGACGAATAAATAAAAAAAATTCCAAAACATGAATTTTCGTAAATTGAGGCTCCAGATTTAATGTGTGAAAAGTAAATTATAAAATAAATTGCGGCTCAATATTTTGTCTAATTATATATACACGGTGGTCCGGAAATCCTTTCACACTTGATACATTAACGTATTTTTTAACCCATTAAAGCCAGATTATTTTTTATTTAATTTCTTTTTTTTTATTAAAACTTTGTATTTGGACTCCAATGATCTCGAATTAGACTATGGCGAAACAGTGTAATCCTCCAAATAATTACGATCCTCATGTTCATAATCTTATAGTTTTGAAAAGCGTATTCATGCGGATTGTCGAAAGAGTGAAATGATAAAATTAAAAAAAGATATGTTAAATTAGCATATTGATTGATGTGCGAATTTAACACAGGAACGTTAGTGCAGATAGCATACGCAGGTATTTCGCCGGACGGTGTGTAAATGCACCAATAAGATGTCGGTGGATGCAGGTGGATGGTGATTTTTGAAATTCGTCGCTTGGTATAAAAAGAATAGGGACAGAGAAGAATATAAAGGTCGCAGTGAGGTTGATCGAGTGAGGCTCGTGTGGGCGGCTACGGTGGATGGAGTCTTGTTGGTTTGGGTTGGGAGGGGAAGAGGTGGAAGTGGGCTGGTAACGTGGGATGAGACGGGCGAACGTATCGGCCGAGGGCGTGACGTGAAGACGCGTCACCGATATTTCGTTGCCATAGCAACCGTGACCTGGATCCGGAGTGGGGAACGACGGACGGTTGTAGGAGGGGGCCAGGGGTAGGACGATGGGTTCTGGAATGGGATCCCGTGGAAAGCGGGAGAAAAATCAACAACAAGCCTAATAAGTGCTCTATGAATAGCACGCCTCTCGTTGCCGCCGTTGGGAATGAAGGCGACGGCGCCTTCGCGTCTCAAGAAACTTCACTCTGCCTCTAGCCCTGCAATCCACATGTGAATTACTGTGACATCGATCAACACGTTGGGTCTCACAGACCCAGCATCATAAATTTATATTTATTTTACATTTTGTGATATTTTTTTGTTCTATGTTGTCAAATACTCGATTATGATTTCCCCTTTTATTTTTATTGGTATCATGCACACTTTTTAAATAATTTCACAATTTAAAATTGAATTAATTATTTGACTGCTATATAATGAACATATGTTTTTAACTTTAACAGTAAATCAATTAAATGAGTTAAGGAAACATTTTATGTAGTCTTTATAATGAGAATACACACGGGTTTCTTGCAACTGTATTCGTTCTTCGTCAAATAAAATGCCGATGGCAAAAACGAAAGCGGACCCTTTATGCGCGCACATACATTGGTGAACTACATTCATTACATACTATTGTTGCGTGCTGTAAACACAGTCAGCGTTTACATGTCTTGCACTAATATTGCGACTTCCGATCTTTGCAACTGATGCAGCGACCCATTGTTCCATGCTGTGGATCTTCGAGCCGCGGGGGGTTGTATCCAGATTATCGTCCGGCAAGCTCTCGGATATGCTTCGGCAAGTATCGCTACTGTGCTCTTTCCTTCATGTCGGATAGTAATAGCTCTTTCGAAATATTCTTTAGGTATTCCCTTAAACTAATTTTGCTGCCTGAATTTGCTTTAAATATTACAAAGGAATTTATTTATAGCAACATTAAAAATATCATAAAATGTTGCCAATGGACAACGATTCGTGTCTCTGGACGTTGTACTCACTGCACATCTGATCCACTGTATCGACTCCTCCTTTTGTCGAATTGTAAAAGGTTATTATCTTTTGTTTTTTACTTTCCAATGAATCTTTATCAATGGATACACTATGATGCACTGTTGAAGCAACAATAACACATTTGTTTCTTTTTTGGGATATATGAGACTATCGATCAATCTTTTTGGAAACCAAATATTGAACTGTATGGAGTGTTATTCTTCACACAAATAAGTGTTATGGAAAATTCCCTTTTGTTTTTTGGACAGTACCTACAGCAGTGACTTGATTCTTCAGCAACTCTGTCATTACAGGAAAGCTTGTGAACCAGTTATTATATGTCACCCTCCGTCTGTTTCCATAATGTGGCTCACGCATGCGTAATGTAGCATCATCACCTTTGTTTGAAATGGTGAATGGACCATCGGGTTGTGCTCCGCAATATATCTCCAGCTTTTTTGTATAATACATTTTGGCATCTGTCAGCGCATATATTTTTATCCCGTATCTACTTGGTTTGTTACATTCTAAATGGGCACTTACCACGAAATGCCGCTAAAATTTCATCAAAGGTCATACGAGTATATTCACCCTCAGAGTAGTGTGCATTACAATTAGAGTTGAAATTTTCAAATAACTCACGTATTGCTGCTAGCTTATCTTATTCTCGTCTGCTTCTTCTTGTGTTTATGTTGTCAAAGCGGATACACTTGATCAAGAAGCAAAACCTCTTCAGTGACATTCCACCAATAAAGAATTCCACACATGTTCCGTCACTATTCCAAAACTCTTCTACGTTCATTCTCCCCCCATGTAGCACACCAGCTATGCATATAAGTCCTATAAAATCTAGAATTACAATGTCTGTTGTTGGTTGAACTTCCCTCAAATTGTGGTGACTTCCACCAAGGCTAATTATTTTTATATTTGTGTTAGGTACAATGCACTCAATAAATTTAGCATCTACAAACAGACCACAAGACCTAATCTGTGTGGATGCTTGCTTCGAAGAGCCAATGACAACAAGTAAATGAGTTATAATATTATGTGCGCGAGTTCGAACGTGCACGTTTGGAGAATTATTTTTCCATTTCGCAAGTCCGCTTTTACTCACATAGTAACTGACATCGTCCCGTTTAGTACCTTGTGCATCTGAAAAATCGCTCTCGTCAGACTCAGGCTCACTAAATTCAAAATTTGTATCATGTTGGCTAATTATTTCTTTATCTACCGCATCACCATCTTCATCGGCACAATCAAATGGTTCCTCAATGTATCTTCAAAATTCTTCTTCATCCATGACGTAACTAACAGGTAATAGAAGTTACAATAATAAAAAATATTATAGTACTTATTAAACAATAATAGTTATCAGGAATATTAGAAATACTTACCAAAAGCAATTCAGAGATGAACTGCTTAGAAGCTGGTGAAGATTTTAAAATATCAAGGAAAATGGTTTTATTTAAGTAGGCAGGATTGAAAATAAAATAAACAAGTTGGGTCTGTGAGACCCACACAGCACCTTTTGCGGTGGAAAACTGAACTCACATTCGATACAATTACAAAGACATTGTAGATGTAATTGGTGAAGTGTAATGCGCAACTAATGCGAAAATCAAATTAAGCAGCGTTACCACATCAGAATTATTTCGACTAAGTATACCTACTGGGTCTCAGAGACCCAACGTGTATATTGTAGGGATAGGAAAGCATCCTCCAGATACGCATGTTCTATATTCCTATTACCACCCACCCCCTCCCTCCCACCTCCTCACTTCCAGCTCCTCCCTCACACCTCCTCCCTCCCATTGCCTCCCTCCCTGCCACCACCTCCCTCCCACCTCCTCCCTCCCACATCCCCATCCCACCTCCAACCTTCCACCTCCCCCCTCCCACCTCCCCCATCCCACCTCCCCCATTCCACCTCCCCCATCCCACCTCCCCCATTCCACCTCCCCTCATCCCACCTCCCGATCCCACCTTCCACCTACCCGTTACACCATCCACCTCCCCCTGCCACCTTCCACGTCCCTCTCCCCTCTCCCCTCCACCCTTCCACATCACCCCTCCCCCCTCTTCCCCACCTTCTCTATTTTCTCACCCACCTCCCCCTCCCCCCTCTTCCTGCCACCTCCTCCCCCCACCTTCTCCATCCCCTCCCCCACCTCCTTCCCCCTCCTCCCCCCCCTCTCATCAGTCCTTTCTCCGCTCCTCACCTCCCTTCTTCTTTCTCTCCATTCTCCGATGCTACATCTCGTTGCTCGCGCTTATACTAATCTCAATTTCCGCCTCTTCTCGAAGATGCGATTATAGGTCTTCTTCTTTCGAGGATGTCTCTTTTGCTTTCTTGAGCCGAAATCACTAAAAACAGAAACCTTAACCTTATATTCAGAGAAAATATTTTCGTGACAAAATAAAGGAGCAAGGACCTCGGTGTTTAATTATGCGCTTTTGTGATATATTCTTTAGCGGAATAAATTAAATGGTAAGGAATTTAAGCGACCCATGTTTCTGTAGGCAATTTATTCAAAGAGGTTTTCTTCAATGTAAAGTATCTGGCTTAGAAAATTAATCTATCGATTTGAATTCAAATGGTTTTATTCACATTCAAAGTCGTTATCTTGTATGTTGATGAATTCAAGGGTATTTTTTAAATCTTTTCAATTACTTTTTAAAATAGTTAATACGAAATTATTTAACAGCTGAAATTCACTCATCTCATATATCTCGCTCTGATTTGAGCTGGGAAGATTATTTTTTTATTTCCAAATATAAATGGAATGACTTCGAATTGAAAATACTAAAATTCATTTTAACTAAAACCCCGGAAAATTACAATAAAATGTCAATTTTATTATAATTGGCGTTTTTGTTGAAAAGTTAGGCAGTACAAATCTTGTGTATTAAATTTGCAATCAATATCTAGCTTCAAACGATAAGAGGCTATGTTGGTTTGTTAGTTCGTCACTCTCGAAGGCTAAATCTAACCGCGAGGGACTGACGTCCGCGGACGTTTGCGTTATGTACGATAAAAACAAGTGTGGTCAATCACATCGCCCAACTGTTCGACAACAATGAAAAAAAGGTTTCTGCGTCGGGTTCCGTTATTTTTAGCCTACTTTCTAGAATGGAAATAGACTTATAGTTTTGTCGTTTTGTCTGTCTATTAACTTTTGAACCAATTGATTTAATGAAACTTGTTGGAAATCTCTTGCTACATGGGCAAAGCTCCCGATGATAGTTTTTGTTCGAAGGTTGAATTCCCGGGTTCGATTACAGGAACTATCCTTCCCATTTCATTTACATGGGAAATCTGAAATCCATTGTGCATGGTGATTTTCTCTTGCACATTAAAATAACTTAGAATTGTAATATCGGAGCGAGTTTTGTACCAATCTCTGAGAAAAGGAATGAAGATTCTAATTTTTATTGTAGAATTTTCCTTATTGACTATATACTAGAATTTTGCGTTAATACTTGTGATTTTGCAGTTTTTATCACTCATTACGAGAGTGTTGCCATAGCAACAACTATTGTTGGACTCATTGTCAGATTCGGTATATTCTAATACGTTAACGCGTTATTTTTGGCGCACAAATACGCGTGATCAATTCAATGTTCCGTTCGAATATATTTGTAGTATTTTATAACGCTAAATTATGAAATGTGGGAACACAAAGAGCTACATATCCGCGATGACTTTAAAGTTATTGAAGCCAATATAAGTATTATATAAATGATTAAATAATAAATTATAATTAAATAAAAATTAAATGATATAATTCTTTGCTGATACGATCCCAGCAAAGATAGTCGTCTACGTTGTTCGCACTTTTATCTTATAATCTTCTCATTCATCTTACCGTTTTGCTATATCAACTTACGCTGTATTCATTTTAAAGGACATGAATTCATCATCAGACTTATCAGAGAAATATGGAGTCATATTTATCAATTTGGCCTTCTTACTTGAGTGCAGTAAGAGATTTTAGAGCAACATAAACTGTCGAACTGACTCTGTGAAACCTCCGGGCATCTGCCACGTTTATAAACGGTAACACGTAACACACTCTGAATATGTCGATTTGAATTAGGAAAAACTGTGGAAAATTCTCCTGTGAGACTCAGTTAGGTCCGTACATTGATCTGCGAGCAACACGGATGCTGAACAAGCTGCGAAGAGGAGGCAATGAGAGGTGGAGATGACAGGAGGATAGGTAAGGGGGTTGGAAGAGGAAGGTGGAGGGAGGATTGGGGGATGGGGAATAAGCAAAGAGAGAGAGAGGAGGAAAATGGGTTTGAAATATAGAGAATCTTGTCGAAATGCTCTATGTGGAATAAAAAGCGTGAGATGGGGCAGGGAGGGAGAGAGAGGAGAAAGAGGGAGAGAGAGGGAAAGAGAGGGAGAGAGCGATAGAAAGATAGAGAGGGAAGGAGAGAGGGAGGGAAGGAAGGAAGGAAGGAGAGAGGGAGAGAGGAAGAGAGGGAGAGAGAGAGAGAGAAAGGGAGAGGGAGGGAGGACAGCGCGGAGTAGGGCGAGGAAGAGAGGGGGAGGTTTCTCCGCGAAAATCGATGCCCAGAGCCCCAGCTCCCTCTCTCTCTCTCTCTCTTTCTCTCCCAGGAGCAGCCCTCCGCTCTTTCCCCCAGTCTACGCCGCCTCCAGCCTCATTCCTGAATCCATGCAGCCTCCCTCGAGGCCTTAAGGTGCCCAGCTCTGACCCCCTGACCGAGGAAGTGATTGTCAGGTGTTTACTGCAACAGTTGCTGAGGATGAATCAGTTTTCCAAATTTGGTCGTGGTTCGTGTTGCTGGAGCGTGAAATAGAAGAAAACCAAGAGAGCGCAATGGCAGCGGAGGCGGAAAAACATACGTGAGCACCAGCTGAGTCGAGGGACTTTTGTGTTTTGTATTTTGTTCGAAAAATGCAAGAAAATGTGTTAATCGATATATTACAATTATATCTGTGTGCACATTTATATATGAATTATTCGTAGATATGTGCCGGTATTTTCTGTTGGTGCATGTCGCAGTATAAGCTTTTTAGTTAAGTATTTTTCATTCGTAACGCTATATGGATAATGTGACTCCATTTCTACTTTTCGAAGAATTGTGAAAAAATGTTTATTTGACTGCGCATAAAAATCGTAAATAATAATAGCCTACCTTCAGGCGTAGATTGTTTTAGTTTGGTATAAAGAAATATCTGGATACCTTCAAAATTTACAAGTCGACATATTGTTTGCAATCAACAGTGGTTCCAGGTGTTCCCCGGGATTGTAATTAAGTGTGTTGTGGTCAATAGTGCATGAAACGGTGTGATAAAAAACGAACCAAGAGAGTGCGTGTTCGACAGACCTCCTAACATAAGCATAACAGTTATTTATTATAACGAAAAGTGAGTTCAAATGTTATTTTTCATAAATAAAAATGCCTTGTGATTAGAGGATTTCAACTTAATAGCATAATACAATAAACATAATTCATTGGCACATTCGGCGTTTCTTTAAATTTGGCACTACAAACGAAGACATGAAGCGTCTTGACATATACTTACATACATATACATTCATGTATGCATGAATAGAGCGATACGGGCTGGTGCCCGAGGCGCCAGTCTTGTGGTTGCTATTCCGATCATCTCTCTATGCATTACTTGCAAGTGAATAGATATTGCATATCAATTTATATCTTAGTACAGGTATCGCCAATAAAATCGATCCAGTAGAGCGCCGTGGATTCTGGCTTCCCGGCAAACTCCTGAGAAAATGTGAAATCTGGCAATGGTGTTCATGAGTGAGGGAGAGTACGGGAAAGCGACCATCGACCTTACAACCACCCAAGCCTCTTCCCCTACTTTGTCTAATATGTTGCTTTCCCTTTTTCATGAAAACAGAATGCGGAACTATGGTAGGAAAGCACGGACTCCCGTGTGTGTGCAACGGCTGTTCATTTTTTTCTCAAGATCGTTGGTTCGATTCCAGACGCGTCCCTTTCCCCCATAATGAATACCTGGGAATCGCTGCATGCCGTTTTCAAATTTCATTTTTAAATATGTTGTAATCGGGATACGAAATCTGGAATTTGACGTTATTAAATCTGAAAAATATTATACATTATATCCTTATTGTCAGTCCGTCGGTCCGTCCGTTGATTGGTCCGTCCGCCGGAAGACTCTGTTAGGACTAGGGTTACCAGACGTCCAGCAAAAGGAGGACATGTCCTCCTTCTTCACTTTCTGTCCTCTGTCCTCCCGGAATTTCAAATTTTAGGATTTTGTCCGGCTTTTTCTAGGAAGTGAGACTGTGACTCCCTTGTCACACATACGACAATTCTGCGCACTTATCGAGTGTTAACTATTGCTTGTCATCCCGGGATCTCGCTTTCCCGGGATCCCGGGGGTAAAATGGTTTTCCCGTTTCCCTGGAAATTAATTGAATATCCTGGGAATTCCCGGTATATCATAAAGAGAATTTTACTAGCTAGCTTTTATCGTCAATGCGGTTCCTAAAGGGACCACTAACAAGACTATCTTTGTTTCCGAGTTGCTTAGTTTCACTTCCATAGCAATAATACGAAGAAATTTATATAGAGCACTCAAAAATGCTTGAATTCTCATGGGAATATATACAATTTCACGTCCTAAGATTTAACGTTTTCCTTGAATTTACGCTTTTTCTTTCGGTCCCGGCGTTTGGTCCATAATTACAATGATAAATTTTAACGGATTTTACTTTTTTGCGATTTTCCACTTTCCTCAAAATTACGACAGGAATTTGACGTCCGGATAATATGTAAATGCCACAGATTTTATGTTTATAGTATTCCCAATTACAATTCAACTTAATCGTTCTCCATATTCCTTAATTAAAAATCTATATTAGTGTATTCTATGTTCAAAAATTATTTATAAGAAAACAAAACGGCTGAAGATAACTGTGCTATAGGGTGAGTTGACATTTATAGAGATTGTCTCCCAAATTGAGCATATTATAACAAATTGTTAGGGGTATCAAAGTTCAGGTTTTTCTCACGACTGCAGCTGGTATTTTCATAACCAAAATATGCACATCACTGTGCGATCGTAGTGTGAACACATTATGTTATCTTAAAAGTTACTATAAATCAATTACTAACAGGAAATAAGAATTAGAATACTGTCGTCGATATGATTTTGTATTTATATGATGAATGTATGCTAATGTTATAGATGTTTCAATTCATATTTTATTTTACATACCGTGTGTATTGGAAACTATATTTTTTAATCAATATAATGAGCAAATTTCAGGTCAATAAATAAATGCTAATTTCAATTATTTTTTATTTTATCCGTGTAACCCATATTTGTTAATGATTTTAAGAAATATCTTCGAACTTATCAGAGTTCCGAGATCGATTAAAAACCGGGAAACACAAGCACATCAATATGTAAGCGTTTTGGGTGTTACGAGGTTCAAATAAATAAAATGGAGTAATTTTCTACTAAAACAATATATAACCCGAATGAATTGATAAAAATTCCTAAATCTAGACTGAAATTACTTAATAAGATTCACCCGTTCACAAAAAAGTTGGAACACTATTTTTATTTTCTTCCTTTTTATAATTTTTAAAAGATTTTATATCTACCATGGGTCATAAACAAGCAATTGCTTACCTTATTTTTATTTTTTCTTTATTTTTAAATGGTTTTTAAATTGTTTATTGGAATTCTGAGAAATTCCCGGGATTCATAATTTTGAATCCCGGAATCCCGGGATTGTGAATGAACCGGGAAATGACAAGCACTAGTGTTAACCTCTTCTTTTGCTTCTTCATTTGGAACTCTTGATTAGGTAAATCAGCTGTAGGGCTTTTATGGGCTGCCATGATAAAAAAATATATAAACTGTAGAAGCGATAAACATTCAATGGCGAACAGCTGCGTAAGTAAGCGTCTCGCATCCTACTCTACAGGAGAGCTTCTTGTATTCATAGATATAAAGTTAATTTGTAACAAAAGTGTGCGCGCGCAATGTTGATTTTGAAATGAAATACTCCCTTTGTCCTTGCCATATCGTTTAACTCCGAAGTGCACCGCACTTCTTTTTTTTAAGTATCGATGAAACGTTACTTTGTAAATAATATGTATGCTCCCAGCGTTAATTTTCAAATGAGGCACTGGAATTGTCTTTGAAAAATCGTTCAACTCTGAAGTGAACCATTTATATCGATATTTTGGTTTTAATACGCGATTCGTTTAACTTCGAAATCGTTTGAAGCGAACTCGTTCAAAGCGAGGGAGACCTGTAACAGTAACTTTTGGAGCCTTCTCAGTTAGCTAGTGCACTGAAGAGCCCAATCCTTTCTTGTTCCCATTTTTAATTGAAAATAGAAACTCAAACTGAATTACTGTGGTACATATGTTAATGCTATGTAGATAACCGAAAATTACGATATTTATATATTCAATATGTTTACTAACGAGTTAAATATTTTTTTATTTTTTAATAGTAGTAAACATTCCAGGAACTCACACCTCATTAAGAATAGCATCACTTAAAAGGAAGTGTAAATTCTCTAGTAACCTACAATCAAAGTTTCCTTGTTTCGATATCGGGCGCAATGAAAATGATGTGTTCTGTTTGTGACTGTTGCGTTTCTGTTGCAAATAAGGGGTCCTTGGATTTGGAACGTCACATTCAAAGTGAAAAACAAAAATTGTACGAATTTCTTTTCCGTGCGTAAAAGTGACCTCCCTCTGTATCCAAAACAATCAGTCTTTCAATCTATCGACTGCACTGCAAGTCTGTTAAGAGAATTATATAAAGATTCGGAAACTGCTCTCAAGACAACATAGGCAAAACGAAAACTGACGCAATAGTGAATAAAGTGATCGCTCCTTATACTATAGATTTCATTTTGAAGACAATGAGTGAAATATCTTGTTTCGGAGTTGCAAAGGATGCCAGCAATTATGGCCCACTTAAGATCTTTCCAATCTTTGTGAAGTATTTTGATTTGAAAGAGGGTGGAATACAAACAGAAGTACTTGAATTAACTGCTACTCCCAATGAAACCTCGAAGACCATATCAGAGTAGGTGTTGACGACTCTGGAGAGATTTAGCTTATCTTTGAAGTGTGTTTCCACTACAGGTGACAATGCAATCGTAAATTTTGGAGGAGTGAATAGAAAGAAGGTAAACAAAAGCTTAGTTTAGCACCAGCCTTAGAAACGCTGTTGAAGTTATTTCCTGCTTCAAAACAGTATTTCCTGTCCCTTACTCGACCGCCAATACTGATAAAAGCCTTTTGTGAAAGTGAAATTTCTGAACTGTACCTTCGATTCTTGGTCTCGCTTACTTCTGTTTTCCAAAACCAAATTGAGGCCGCAGAAATAGAAAATAACTGTTTTAGAAATTGTGGCTTTGCTTAAAACAACATTAGTTTCTTTAAAAATAAGGATTCGGGAAATTTTTTTGTCATTATCAGTCAGGGATATTATTGAAACGTTACAAGCAAATGGTATGGGTGAAGAATGTTGGAGTTTTGTTGAAGAAACTCAGCTTGTTTATCAAGAATGCATTCATAATCAATTTGAGGAATTTCAATGTTTTTAGTGGATGAAATTAAAGAACAAAAATTTCAGATATGATACCGTGTTTGAGTTATCTCTAGAAATAGTAAACTATTATTGATGACGAGAAGTTACTTGATCAATATAACAATCTTAAGTTATCCATAGAAAACAAAGTCTATCTTTTCTTTGATGTCCCCTTTCATGATCATTGGAGCTCATTTTTTAGTAGCTGCAATAATAAAGATTGTTATTCTGAGCTTTTAAAATTTTGTGAATTTGTTTTTGCATTCAAGGACATAATACAAACGTAGAAAGGGTATTTTCTCTAATAGATGATCAGTGTACCCCTGAAATAAATAGGTCGATTGTCCATGAAAACAATAAAGGAAATTATTATGATCCAGTGTTATTAGCCAGTGTAATATGAGAAACTTCTCTTGTAAATATTTCCATTCATACCTTCTTAAGAATGAAGATCTTAAGAAGATAATTTCTTCTGAGAAGTATAATAATGAATAAAATTCATTCTTATTACACTGTAAAAGCATTTTGAATATTTTTGTTATTTCTATGGGTTCCTTGATGAATTAATTTGTTGCTCCTTCACCTTTCTGCCCTTTTTCTCGGAAGAGAATGCCCGACTTTTTACTCCTTTATCCTCCATTTTGCCGCATACGTCCTCCATTCTACCTTTAGACATTTGGTAACCCTAGTTAGGACTAACATCTACATCTATAGGATAACCTGCAAGTGACTTTTTGCTGGATAGCAGGGAGTGCCGTGCACCAAGGGTCCATAGTTTTCCTATGTCATCTTTCCCTATTATGTTCCCTTATCGTCCTAGGATAAATTGATACTCAATATCGATCTGTTCTACAATTGATCTCGCGAATCTTATCCTCGTGGTCCTGCCTTCCGAGATACGTCGGGCTTCTGCTAAGTTCTACTACCTCATTCTCAAATTCCTTTGACTTAAATGTTTCTAGTAGTTTAAATAAGGCCCGAAGCCTATGTTCTTCTAACGATGTCCATTTCAGATTTTCTATTAATAAAGTTACACTTTGTTTACTATTGTAATTTCTCTTTACAAATCTAGTTGCCCTGCGCTGAATCATTTCTATCTCGTTAATGACTCCCTTATCATAGGGATCCCACACAGCTGACGCATATTCGACCTGCGGTCGAACCAAGGATAAATACCACAATTATTTCACCTTTTCGGAGCTATTTAGAATTATTCTCCCTATAAAGACCAACTTTTTCTTTGCGGCACCTAACAATCGGAGAAAGTGTGTGTCCCACGGGAGACCACGATTGATCGTGACTCCAAAATATTTATTCGAGTCTGAAACTGTAATCTCTACTCCGTCCAACGAAAAATTATCATCCAGCAAAATACTCGTTCGTTATTAACTTCTTGTAAGGTACCTTATCAAAGGCTTTCCTACAATCTAAGAATACGACTTCAACCTGCGTATTATTTTCTCCGCTTCTCAGTTTATAATTCACAAAAAGACCGAGCTGAGTATCGCAAGACCTACCTTTCCTGAAGCCGTGTTGAGAATCATCTAACAATAAATTACTATCAAGAAATCACATTGTGTTGCTAAGGAGTATATGCTCGAGAATCTCATACGATATTGAAGTTAAACAAATCGCCTTGTAATTTACTGAGTTCTCCTTGTCGCCTCCCTTATGAATTGGGGTAACGTGCGCTAACTTTCATTCGTTAGGGACCTCTCAGCGGGAAATGGATTACTTGGCGCCTCAAAGCGCGGGTCCTAGGAGATTTTAAGTTCTTTTCAGGATTTGGTATCAGAGGCTGCTTGTATCTGAGAGGATTCGGGTTCTGATGTGCGGCTTACAGTTTGCAGTATAGTCCCTAGGATGGACCGCGTTTCTGAGGTTTGGAGTAGGGTTGACGGTCTGGACCGAAGGCTGTGGAATTTCTGTCGGGACTTCGCAATAGATTTCGATACCTTCGGCCGAATATCGAATTATGCAGGGCACCAATGGATCGCTTCGGTGCTCTCTACAAGGTAAAATCGGCTCAGAAAGTAGCGCGTAGGATTCATGAGCAAAGTACTTCTAAGTACAGTTTTGAGTAAGGGGATAATCGATGCGTTCGTAGAAATTTAGAATCACGATAGATTATGTAATGATAGAATATACTCCGAACGTGAGGTAAATGCACGTAATACAAGAGATACGGAGGAAGTTCATAGTAATACGCATCACAAATTTTTCTATAGGTCATTGATAGAATGTTCCGGATAAGGGTGCGGCGGGTCGCGATTCCAATTTTGATGCAATGCCAAACAGTCGTGGGAGTGCTTGTGATGGGACAAGGAGAAACCAGAGAATTACAGGCCGATTTGTTTAACTTCGAAAACGTGTAAGATTCTCGAGCATATACTCGTTAGCAACATAATGCAATTACTTGATAGTAATCCATTGTTATATGATTGTCAACCCGGCTTCAGGAAAGATAGGTCTTGTGAGACTCAGCTCGGTCTTGTTGGGAATGGTATACTGAGAAGCGGAGAAAATAATATGCAGGTCAATGCCATCTTCTTAGATTTTAGGAAAGTCTTTGATAAGGTACCTCACAGGAAGTTATTAACGAAATTAGAAACCTTAGGCGTTAAATCCAAAATCGTTAGTTGAATCAGTGAATTTTGATATCATAGGAAGCAGAAGGTTTTTAATTATAGGAAATCCTCGAAGTTAGTGGAGTTTGCCTCTGGCATTCCGTAGGGTAGTGTAATTGGTCCTTTATTATTTTTAGTTTATATAAACGATACCAGCTCAGTGGTCAGAATTAAAATTAGTCTTTTCGCAGACGACACCGTGATTTATAATGCAACCTTTGACCCTCTGTAAGTTTATCGAGTTCACCTTCAGTTTTTCGTGTTCGCCAGAAGTTTTTGTGTTCGAACTCAATCAAACGACGCACACCTGCAAACGCACGCATTTCTGCAAACGCTCGTACTTCTGCAAACGCGAGTACTTCGGCTTTGCGCGTACGTACAGAGTCTTTTCTTTTATAAGCGACTTACATTAGCCCAAAAGAGAACGCTGCCATCGTGCGATTTAACAAATAGACTTTCACGAGTGGTGTGCCCTCTTCCCGGAGAACAGACCGAACTAGCAGACTTCCGATCTGACAACGTCGCGGACAGGCAGCCGGCGGAGTCACGAGTGTCAAACCCGAGTGAGAGAGGGATAGAACGAGGAAGGCGACACGGAGAGAGAATAGCCTTGAACCGGTTTAGAGGAAGATTTCCCTGTTAGTCCATTACTTTTCGCATTGTTTGTTATCCCTTCAAGTGCACAAGTCGGCATGGATATTATTGAAGGATATATTGTTTAGAGGTCATAGAGATAAACACATTCCAATTAAATTGAAGGTCGACAATAAAGAGCCACGTTGGTGCAATAAGCAAGTTAGGAGTGCGCTTAGCCGTCAGAGAATAAGCCACGCGAAAATAAGTAATATGCCGTCTACATCATTCGGCGAGTATAGAGCAGCTATAGTTCAAACGTATAAAGAATTTCGCGATAAATCGAGAAATACTATCCGCGAGGCTTTTACTAACTTCAGGAATATGTTATTAAATAATTATTTGAAGGAGGACCCTGAAGCGTTTTGGTCCTATGTGAGAGAGGTCCTAGGTAGGGGTCTACGACAACACGCCGTCACCGATTCGCCGCGATCGATTCGCCGCAGGACGATTTGCCGATAATCCAAACTTGAATATACAATTATTTTGTAAAACTGTCGAATATAAACAAAATGTGCAGGTTGGTTGAATAAATAAAAATATGATGACTTATGCAGTAAAATAAAATTAAACAAACTGTAATATGGATGTATTTATACACTGTATATTTAAAAATACCTATCCTTTCACGAATCCTTTCTCTATACATTGATAGAGCATCCATACGCTCTCTCAACGTACTTTCGCTCTACCGTACTTACAATATTGCTATCTAGACCCCCGTGCAACGCACGGACAGGACGCCAACTTCGCTGTCACGTACAGTAATAATAATTTACCTTCTCGCCCAACCACAAATTTGATGCTTCGGAAGATGATGACCAATGTTTAGTAGTTCCGTCATCGATCCCCTCACTTTGCCTCTCCCCTCCCACATGTCATAACAACACACACAAATACCGCGTCCTAAGCTCTCTCTCTCTCTCAGGTGCTTATCGGGGTCTTACCCTTTTACTGAAATTAGAAGAAGAAACCTAGCTAATCATCAATGGCTAATCTCCAGTGTGAAAAAAAGAAATTTTGAGTGAAATGAATTTAAGAATACACCCGGTGGAGGTCAAAGAGGTCGTCCAAGATGGGGAGGTGCAATCACGCCCCGTGGATCCGCCACTGGCCATAAGGAATGGTGGCTGAGCAAACGGCGCTAATCCGTAACCCTTCCAATAATCCGCGTAGCTGACTACGTGCACTAATGCTCATAAAAATACATTTAAGCGCAATAGTCGCAATAGTTAGGCAAGAAAATGTGATTAGAAAATCCCGAGACTTATTGGTAGTTTACAATTTAGGAATAAGGTACTACTACTATATATTACCGTAGCCTTACAAATTTATTTTAGTCTAAAAGTAATACCCATCAACATCTACATGTTACCCTGTAATTCACCTAATTAGTGGGTGGCAGGGGGTACAATGCACCAAAATCTAGCTAAAGATTGTCTATTGCAGAGTGAAATTTTCTATGGTGATCGCGTATTGTCCTCGGAAAGAACGAACCTAGATAACGATCCGTCCTACAATCGATCTCACGTATCTTATCGTCACGGTCGTTCTTACCTATATACGTTGGTGCTTCAATTATTCCTACAACCTCGTCTTTTAAACATTCCGATTTTTATTTCTCCAGAAGCCGCAACCTTGAGTTCAATCCACGATCCTTCAGTGGCACCCTGTTCAAATCCCTCAATAATGAAGTGACGCTTTCTTTATGTTGGTACTTTTTTTACGAATCTGGCTGCTGTGCGATGTACTCCTTCTAATTGAATTATACAACCCTTCTCCTCTGAATCCCATATGCATGAGATGTATCCCACTTGTGGTCTAACCAGTGATAAGTGACATGTTTCACGTACTTTTTCGGTACTATTCTATGAAAGCTAGTTTATTGTTGGCCGCGCCAATAACTCGACGAGAGTGCATGTCCCACGAAAGATCTCTACAAATGGTTGCTCCTAAATATTTTACATACTCGTCTGCTGAATATTTATTCCATCTATATTATACTCGATACATACTTCTATGTTCTTACTTTTCCAGAACGTTACTGCGGCACATTTAGTGTAGTTAATTTCAATTTGCCATTCTTTGCACCACGCTAAAATGGCTTTAATGTCTTCACGCAGTGACTGATTTTCCTCCTTTTTTAATTCTTTATATTATTATTATTTCAATATACAATGCAAGTGGGCGCCTGACCCGGTGGCAAGGTTAGAAAATAAACACATAAAAAACATAATTTAAACATATTATATTATATAGAACGGTATCATCGGCAAAAGGTCTAATTTTCTACGAACTACCGAGCAGATATCATTCACATAAATTAAGAAAAATAGAGGGCCCAATACACTTCCCTGAGGAAAATCCGACGCAAATTTAACGGGGGACGAATATATCCCATTGATGACAACTATCTGTTCTCTATTCGAGGAGAAATCTTTCACCCAACTAACAACTTTCGGATTGAAACCATATTGTCCTAACTTCGCAATTAAATTATTGTGAGATACTTTATCAAACGCCTTCCTAAAGTCAATGAATATGGCATCGACCTTAGTATTTTTTCTTCGCACGCAACAAATCATCCACGAACAGGCCGAGCTTTGTTTCGCATGATCAATATCTACGGAATCCGTGCTGGCATCCGCTAAGCAATGTGTAACTATCAGTATAGCGCATTACAGAACTGAAGATTATGTGCTCAAATAACTTGCACGATAATGAAGTTAAGGAAATTGGACTATAATTTTCGGGGTTCTTTTTGTCGCCGCCCTTATGGATGGGCGTAACGTGTGCAATCTTCCAATCTTTAGGATCGACACATTTCGTAATGAATTTGTAGAATATAATTTTCAAATACGGCGCGATTTCATAAGCTAACTCTTTCAATACTCGCGCGGGTATTTCCTCCGGCCCAGGAGATTTATTTGGTTTTAACTGAATGAAGTTGGAGCGCGATACTATTTTCGGAAAATATCAAATCTTCCATCGAGTAGCCCCGATGCATAGGAATAGGGGTTTCACATTCATCGTCATTAGGAGTAAAAGCTTTCTGAAAGTGTTGATTTAATAGATTTTTTCCTCCGAACTATCGTAAACTGCGTTTACAGTTTCCGATCTCAGTGACGTAATAGTGAGTCCTCTACCTTGGACTTCTCTGACGTAAGACCAAAATACTTTCGGGTTCTCTTTCAAGTTTTCCGGTAAAGCTTTCTTTTTGTAATTGTTAAACACATTACGCATTGGCACTCTGGCAAGGGAGCGCGCCTCCTTGTATTGCTGCCTTAACGTTGCACTTTGTTCGACCGTAGCTGTTGAGGATGTGTTATTTACGCGAGCGTGGAGTTTTTTTTTGCCTTAAGAGAGCGCACCTAACTTCCTGGTTGTACCATCTAGGTTCTGCATTTTAACGCTTCAGTTTGCTTGGAATAACTTTATCTGTGCACTCTTGCATCATATCTCTGAAAATTCACCAGGATTCTTCCGCGTCTGCAATATCTGTTACCTCCCAGAAATAAGTATATTTATTTCGAAGAAAAAGCTAAATCTTGTAAAATTGGCTTTGGCGAATAAATAAAGGTTTCTTTTAGCCTTAACCTGCTTCTCAATGTTTAGCTGAAACTCCACTTACACGGCGTTGTAATCGCTTATTTCCTAAGCAACCGAAACCCTATTCATACGCTTAGAAAGATTAGCAGCCAATAAATCTAATATATTATTAAATCTCGTCGGAAATCTCCCTAACTGAAACAATGAGTTTCTGCCGAAAGTTTCAAGTAAAGCCTCGCATGATTCACGCTCTCTACCACAAGGATAAAAGCAACTATGCTTCCAATCAATTGACGGAAGATTGAAATCGCCCCCGATTATAATGGCTTTATCTTTATTTATCGAACTTAGCGTCGCCACTTGTTTCTCTAGATATTAAACAGATTCCTCGCTCGCATTTGGTGGTCTATCAAAGGCGCATATATTTACGGTTTTACAGTCACTCCCTTTCACACTACACCAAACACTTTCGACTTCGTCGTCATTAATCTATATTGGGTAACTTTCGTATTTATTGCTAACTGCTATAAAGACTCCACCTCCCGACCGGATACATCGATCTTTTCTAAAAACGCTATAGTCACGAAAAAAGATCTCCTGACTGGCAATGTCCGCCTTTAGCCAATTTTCTGTACCCATCTCTATATCAGCACGCAGACTACTAATAAGACGCTCAAGTTCGGCCTCCTTCCTACGAATGCTGCGACAGTTAACTGTGATAATTTTTAGTTTATCGCTATTTCTACGTACCGATGCCTCGCGCGCTATTGAACTATTATTATTATTTACTGACACCTTATCCTTATTATGTCGACTATTTCTACGCATAGAATGTATTCTACTGTTCATTGACATCGCGTTTATAGTGGTATTACGGTCGAACCTATTACTACTTATGACGTGCATCTCAACGCATGGTGACTAATTACCACTCCTTAAATCTAACCTAAAAAAGCCCTAGCAATCTCAAACACCTTACGCGCTACCGCCTCCACAGCCTCGGTAATGTAGTGCACACTAAAACCGTTTAGGGATGCCCTACATGAGACAAGGACCGTCATCAGGTCAATGAAGTTTACTCCATTGCCCCTACAAAAGTCTCACAGTCTACGGTTCAGGCCGACCACGCTGCTCCAAACCATAGCACCGCAGTCCATCCGAGGAACAACGCTACAGATATTAAGACGCACATCAGCACCCGACTCCTGTCGGACACGAGAAACCTCAGTGGCCAAGTCCTTATAAGAGCTTAACACCTCCTCGGACCCGCCCTTCAAAGCGTCGTTAGTCCCAACATGGGCCACCACCCGCATCGAGTATCAACCCGTGCCCAATACCGACGCCCTGAACTCTTTCCTCACCTGGGGGACCGAACCTCCTGGTATACACCTGGAGAACACCCGCTCATGAACTCCGTCCCGGCGGGCCCTTGACAGTAAAGGCGCTACCACACGTCGGACGTTGGAGCTTACTATCACTAACAGCCCCCTCTTTCCCCCTAGCTCCCCCTGGCCCGGTCCCCACCGAGGAGATGGGATCGGGTGCGTGCGTAACGGCAGTGGAGTTGTCCTCCGATAACACCGCAAAACGATTACTAACAGAAAGACAGTCCAGCGAAGCGTTCCAAACTCCCTGCCTCCGCAGCACCACCGCACGATCCCCACGAGTGGACCCCACACACCACTCATCGGGTTTCTGCACCGGAGGACCCTCGACCCCGGAAGAGGAGCCATGAGCCTCCCCGATCGCTCTGCCGGCTTCCGCACCCAGGCGAACCCGAGCCGCCATTTTGGCGCGGTTTGCTCTCAGGGAAGAATCCGCACCCCTTCCACGCGCCAAGGCTGCCTCCGACCTTTCCACCCTCTGAAGGAGGTCCGCAACCACCCTCTTCAGCTCCGTGATCCGAGACCTCATAGCCTCGCAACCAGCGTCGCGCAAGATGGAGGAAACAGTATTCCTCAGAGCAGCCATCATATCCTCTTAACTAATCTGTGCTATCTATAAATTATATTTAAACTAACGTAAATACGCGACTAGCTACTTCGTTGACTGGCCTCAAGGTTAAAATCTAGAGTCGAACGCAGGTGATTCACTACGGAAACCACGTTCGTAAACAGGCAGGAAATTTTGGCACAAGAGCAACGTAGATCTAGAAACTAAAGAAATACGAACGCAAGGACAAATAGTTAAGAACGGAGAAGGTAATAAGCTACTGTAAATAAAATTACATAAAGATTACTGATGGAGTGTAAGAATGGGTATAGCGTTTCGTTCAGAGATCAGTTAACTAAACTACTACTCAAATAACGTAATAAGATGGTAAAAATAATAACAATATTTAATAAAAATAAATAAGGAAAGAAATACTGGTTCGACTTAGCACAACAATACGGCTACTGCTGAACTACTGCTACTACTACAGGTGTCGCTCGCAGGCTAGTCAGCGCTCGCAGGAGGGAGTGAAAGGCATTTTCGTCCTCTTCGAGAGCCAGGTAAAGAAATGAGATGGCTCATTTATCGGAACGAGGTCGTGAAAAATATCTGTATGACGGTTATTTGTACGTGTTCGGCAAGTTATTCCATAATCGTAACGTCAAGTTTTGGCGCTGTGAATACCGAGGCTGGTGCAAAGCTAGGATCCACACGCAGAATTTGAGGATTTCTCAAAATATAAACAATGTAGTGAATACAGACTTTATTATACTATACCTTATGGTATACAATACGTTTTTACATATATTGCAGAATGTATTAACGTTCTCAATCTCATTTGAATATTTTATTCAGGAAATTAAACATCAACACAAAAACAAATGCAAATATTATTCGTTTGAAAATTGAAATAATACTTCAAATAATTTATTTATCATTTTTAATTAAACTTTAAGAGGCATAGAGCTTTAATTTCCCTATCAGACAATCGTGATCTTTGCTTTGTAACAAATATACCAGATGTGGAAAATTTTCTTTCATTTTGTGTTGACGTTGGCCGAATTGTTATGAGTGCGTCTATAAGCATCTTCAAGTTGAGGGTGAGAGAATGCGTTGCCTCATATAAGCTAATTTCCTTCCTTAGGGAAGCAAATATTTTGTCTGCTTGCATAGAACTAGGTTTTGATATCGAAATTGATATTGCTTTAGCCAATTCTCACTTCAAATCAGATTCTGATTTAATGTCAGAACCCTCTGTAAGGACATCCATTTTTTCTTCTTTTTGCACTTCTTCTGTTGTAAATGTTCATTTAAAAAGTCTTTCCAATCTTGCCAATCGTGCAATTTCATACTTGCTTGACAAGTCAAAAAATTCATCCTCTTCCATCTCACATAGGCAACTAAACGTTGCTCAAGTACTTTGAGAGAGACACAAGATCTTTATTTTTACGTTAAACCAATTCAAATTTTATTTCCTTTAAAAGCCTTTTGCTCATTGGAGAGTTATGTTTCTCTAAATTACTGAACAGGAACTTAAAAATTCCTTCGCTTGTAAGAATATTAGCTTCTCTATTGCTTACAGCCTCAACTGCTAATCGCACAGGTTGTAAGCAATTCAACATACCTCTCACAATTTCATAATATTCTTCTTTCCACAAGTGATCGAGTATCAGCTCTCGTAAAACAACCTTAGTCGGATTTAGGATCTTTAAAAATCTCTCAATCGTTCTCTCCAGTGTGTTCGAGCGTGTTTTACAGTCCAAAATGACTTCTAGTTCCCATTATTCTCTTTTGATTATTTCTTGCTGCAAAAGAGAATTTACTACTGGAGAATATTTAAACAGTTTTACAATTCTTTGTACACTGCTAATTGCCGAAGATACATCATCTTGCAAATCATACTGATGGGCTCGGGCCACATCATCTGATTCAGAGTCATTGCCATCATCTTTCTCGTATTCAGAATCTGTATTGAATTCACTATCGCTGCTGCATGTTTCTGTTGCTTCACCTTTAAACTTTTTAACGTGAAATACTTTTGTTACAGCTAGATGTAGTGCATGATTGTAGCAGAACTGTTGAACAGTCGGTGTCAATTTTCCGAATTTTTCCATAACAGCTGCACCATCACTAGTTGTTGCAACCACATCTGTTTCAAGTTTTAACTGAAAGTTTTCTAATCTTTCCTGAAGTAAGGATAGCACTTTTTCTGCAGTACACTTTCCATGTATTCTTATTATACCAAGGTTCAGTGGAGTCTCATTGCAGTATACATGAACATTTATGTGTCTGCGATTCTTACAACTGGTCCACTCGTCTATTGAAATATTCAGTTTTTTATTATCACATTTGAATACACCAAATTTCTGGATGTACAGTTGTTCCACTTTACTGTAATAATTATGTATTTGTGTCATAACTGTAGATGGACTTCTTGGCAACTGCATTCCTTTGCTTGTGAAACTTTCCCTAATAAACTCACTTTTTGTGATGGTGTTGATTGATACTCCATCCAAGGCTGCTAGTTCGCCTACGGTCTCTTCTAAATCCAGTCCCTTGGTATACTGGAAATTGTGGTTTGTCTCTTAGAAGATGAAGGCTTTGGCTCATCATTATTAATTTCCGAGTGTTTTTTCCTTTTCATTCCATGAATGTATTCTAGGTGCATATGTAGACCACTGGTTGATGATGCTTTCCATTGCAAAGATTTGGAGCATATCTGGCAACGAGCTGATTGATTTTCTTTATCTTTTCTAAAATATTCCTAACATTCTATAATCTTTACTCATTGTGACGGTAATCTATAAAAAAATTTAAAAATGTGTTATTATTAAGGAATAAGAATTAATATAATTTATAAAGATCTGTATTGTGCAGCGATTATTCAAATACTAAAAAGTGCCATCAAGTATTATGATGTGATATTGGAATAATAAAATATAAGAAATTTCTAGCAAGGTTAACATTACTACGAAGAATCAAGTGTGGAAATTACCAATACATTTCCATTCTTTTTTGTTTCTCATAAGATTACGTAAAACATACTACACGCTTAAATGGAGCAATGTATATTGTGTTTTAAAAAATGACTCACCGGTAGCAGCTGAGAGAGCCACGAACACACTTCTTTATCAAAATCATTAGCTGATCAACTGATCGGTTAAGCGACTGCTTCGCTTCCCGGCAGGTCTGTAATCTGCAGCGAATATTTAAATACAGAAAAGCGCCGTCAAACATTATGGTGTAATATTGGAATAATATAATAGCAATGTAAATTGTATTTAAAAATAGACTGACTTACCGATAGCAGCTGAGAGAGCCAAGAACACTCACATACGTCACAATCATAAGCTGCAAACAAACTGATTGAATGTATTTTACTTGGCAGAACTAAAATTAGCTGGCCATGTGATAGCTGATTCTAGTATCGCGCGTGCATGTCTGGCGGCGTTCTTCTAAACTTTCCCTGGGGAGTTTCCCTGGGATTTTTTCCGGCAGTGCTGGCAATGTAGCTGTTGGATCGTGATAATTAGGAAAATAATTAGGAAAATTTCTAAGAGATACGTTGCGAGTAGTGACGTTTATTTCCCATTGTGGGTACTCCCTGGTTCAAAGAGCAATTTTTCCCGTTTTCCTGATTTTCCGACCAATTTTTATCGGGATTCGTGAACCGGGAAACCGTAAAAATTTCCCGAGAACGGGCGGGAAGGAGTTACCGCCCGGAAACACTAGTACAGAGTATAAAAGTTCGTGCTAACGGAACCATGGAAACCACTAGCCAAATAATAAATCATTGTCTAAGGAATATATCTGATGCTGGAAAGGGATCACTCCCTAATCGGGATGCTTTAAGAAAAACAGTCAAGAGACAACGTGCCGCTGCCAACCCCGAACCGCCTATTCCGACTGATCTCGCAGCGCTTGTTATACCAGAAGAATACAATATATAGGTTCCTCGTCCTGGGATACAAGAAAATTTTTTATTGGCGGATTCGGGCCCAGGAAATGACCGAATATTAATTTTCGGAAGGCAGATAGATATTGAAACACTAAGAGAGTCAACTACATGGTTTGTGGACGGAACTTTCAAGATAGCACCTGATATATTTTCTCAAGTTAATGTTGTGATGGTAGAAAAATATGGAGGGGTTCATCTTATACTCTACGGCTTGCTTCCGAATAAGCAGCGGGTGACATACGATAAATATTTTGACACAAAAAAACGCATCGAAAATAATGTAAAACCGACATCCATATCCTGTGATTTGAATTGAGAGCAATTAAAAGTATAAAGGAAGTATTTTCTCGTGCTGATATTCGTGGTTGTTATTTTTATTTAAACCATAACATGAAAAAGCACATTGGCACACTAGGTTTAACTATGATGTACAATACTGATAGTGATATTCAATTACACGCTAAAATGATAGCAGCATTAGCATTTGTACATCTACATCTATATGATACCCTAAAAGTCACCTTTTTGGTGGATGGCAGGGGGTGCAGTTTTTTCCTACGTTGTCACTTCCTATTTTGCTCTCTTATAGTCCTAGGGAAAAACGATCCTCTATATTGCTCCCTTCTACAGCCGATATCGCTAATCTTATCCTCACTGTCCTGCCTTCCGAGATACGTCGGGCTTCTGGTAAGTCCTACTACCTCATTCGCTAGTACCTCCTACTTAAAATTTTTCCAGTAGTTTATATCTAGCCTGCAGCCTATGTTCCTCTAAAGATGTTCATTTCAGATTTTCTATTAATGATGTTACGCTTTGTTTACTATCATAATTCCTTTTATACCTTTTCTATCTCGTCAGTGAGTCCCTTTTCGTAGGGACCCCACACAGCTGAAGCATATTTGACCTGCGGCCGAACCAAGGATAAATAACATAATTCTCTCCCTATTTTGGAGCTATTTCGAACTATTCTCCCTATAAAGGCAAGCTTTTTATTAGCGGCACCTATTAATCGGCGAATGTTGGTGTCCCACGAGAGATCACGACGGATTGTGACTCCGAGATATTTAGTCAAGTCTGAAACTGAAATCTCTACTCCGTCCAACGAATAATTAATATCCAACGAGACAATCTTGGTTCTCCAGAAGTTGATGACGAAGCTATTCCTTACACCATGCAAAAATAGCTTTTAGGTCATTTTGGAGATACTGGTGGTCTTCCGGATTGCTTATTTCTCTATAGATGACGGTGTCGTCCGCGAAAAGCCTAATTTTACTCCTGACTACTGAGCTGATATCGTTTGTATAAATTAGAAATAATAACGGACCAATTACACTACCCTGTGGAACGCCAGAGACAACCTCCACTAAGTTCAAGGATTTCCCATCTATAACAACCATCTGCTTCCTATGATTTAAAAATTCACTGATTCAACTAACGATTTTCGAATGAACGCCTAAGGTTTCTAATTTCGTAATTAACTTCCTGTGAGGTGCCTTATCGAAGGCTTACCTAAAATCTAAGAATACGGCATCAACTGCCTATTATTTCTTCCGCTTCTCAGCATGAAATTCCCAACAAGACCGAGCTGAGTACCACAAGACCTACCTTTCCTGATTCCGTGTTGACAATCACATAACAATGGATTACTATCAATAAATCGCATTATGTTGCTAACGAGTATATGCTCGAGAATCTTACACGTTATCGAAGTTAAACAAATCGGCCTGTAATTTTCTGGGTTCTCCTTGTCGCCGCCCTTATGAATTGGGGTAACGTGCGCTAACCTTCAGTCGTTAGGTACCTCTGCGCGAGAAATGGATTTCTCGAAGATTATCCGAGGAAATGGTCCTATTTCTTCAGCTAATTCTTTTAAATGATGATTTTGATGAAGCCTTGGATGCATTAGGTGGAGATTTGCCAGAAGAATTGACGCCATTATTGGATTGGTTCGACGACACATATGTTGGAAGAATTAATCGACGAGGCCAAGGAAGACGTGCACCTCTTTTTAGACCGTAAATTTGGAATGTTTACTGGCGTACTTTGCGTGATGATGCAAGAACAAATAATTATGCCGAAGCAGCACACGGACGCCTGGAAATAGAGTTGGATATAAGTGAATTTGAATACCCAGCCGATTCGCCTCTGTCCTACGCACTGTGGGTATCTCAGAGGTAGTGCAATGAATAGCCGGGGAAGGGAGGAGAGAAACCCGATACCGGAATTTGCCTGCTCTTACGAAGAACACCAGGGGGCCAACAGCTTAACGTCCCTTCCGAAGGACCTTGGGAAAATCCTACTTGCGCAGGATTCGTTCCCGCTACCTTTTCAAGCAGCAGGCGAGTAGCATCCAGCGTCCTAACCACTACACCACCGGCATGGATGTAAGTCTTCCGTCAATTTGGAAATTTATAATTGCGGACAGTGCAGAAGGGATGTGATGTCTTCAATGTGCAACTTGTCGCCGGTCATCGCCCACCGACTAAATCAAGAAAATATCGAGAAGATGATGAGCGAATTAAGAATATAGGTAGTGATTATCAGCACCGGGAAAAGGCTGGATATTTAAGAGGAATTGACAATTTTAAAATTGGTTAAATTGATAAGGCGTATCATTGTCATTTAGTGTGCGTGTGTGTGACTTTAGTTTGTGTTTACTTTAATTATGTTTTTTTCTTTGTATTTTTTATTAACAAGCAAATATATTTTTTAATTTGATTCAGTAATATTATCTTATTATATTGAATGCAGTAGCATGTTTGTTTTTTTACATATATTGTGTATAAATACATCCATATTGCAAATTTTATTGATTTTTATTTTACTGCATAAGTGACCATATTTTTATTTATTCAAGCTACCTGCAGTTTTTATTTTTATACTACAATTTTACAAAATAGTTGTATATTAAAGTTTGGTTTAGCGGCGAATCGTCTTGCGGAGAATCGTCCGGTGGCGAATTGTCCTTGCGGTGAATCGGTCGCGGCGAATCGGCGGCGGCGAGTTGTCCCATCCCGCCAAGGTAGAGGCCCTAGCATACCTTCCCTGCGTAATGACTCTGGTGCCGTTATTCATGATAGGGTAGTGAAAGCCAACCTGTTAACCCTGCAGTACTCGCGGGGTTTTTTGTAAAGCGAGTACTCCGTGGGGTGAATTTTACACCCCACTGCCGCGCATGCTTATTGTAACTCTATTTTTTAATATTTACTAAAAGTGAATCTTATTCAATAAAAATTTATAAATATGATGTTTATGCCTTTATTGCAATGATATTTAGGATTTTTTGATACAGAATTGCATATATATACATAATATTGTTTTTAGATACATTTGAAATAAAATAGAAATTTTTAAAAATATCACAATTATTTTTTCGTAAAATATACAGTCTCATTATGATTGTTTTCATTGTTTTTCATAGCACTCTTCACCCATTTTTATCATATGCTTTGCACACATCCACCTAGCGCAAACTTAACAAAAAGTTGTCGTTTTTATGTCCTTGTTTCTCGGACATACCGCACACCTTCTGGATTCCCCCTTTCTTAATTTTTTCTCACCTGATGATGACGTGGACGGTTATACATACATCTCTGCCTTCCTTTTTAATTGCTTCGGTATCATTTTCTGTGATAATCGTTTTTGTATAAATGGGGTCGTGAATTGAAGAGCAATCTCTCGCAAGAAATTTCATCTTTTTAATTTTCTTTCAGGATTTATTTCACTGTAATTGATCATTGTAAATGATGATGAATTGATTCCTAAAAATTTATTAAATGAAAAAATACTACAATGGGCCACCTTCGTGTATTTCTGGCGATATAATATGTACCACACATTTGATCGACAGTGTTTTGTGTGGTTATAAAAAGTGACGATTTCCGGTTTGCTCTCATCACCCGTTGACTCATCAATACTAATCTGATGATGCATTGTGAACAAAAGAATTACATTTTTTCCTTTCTTAGGAAAATATGACACGAGAGTCACCTTGTCACGGAAAGCAAACAAGCTGCTTCTCAGCTCTCTGTGATTTATTCCTACCATCTGTGGTGGCAACTCTCTCTTATTTTTTCTCAGTGTTCCCACTAAGCTAATTTTCTGTCGAAGTAAATCTTCTGCAAGGGGCACACTAAGAAACCAACTGTCACGTTTCTTCCTGTTCCCGCAATCGGACCGACCATACATTTTACAATCACTCTCAGGCTATTTTCCAATTTGTATGGCCCTTGGGGTTGCAAGCTGACATTTACCTCCAAGTTAAGGTTGTAGAAAATCCTTGAATCTACAAGGGAAAAGACCTTTATGGCACATTTTGTGGATTTGGATGGCAAATACTGCTTGGAGGAACATCAGCCTCGAAATGAAATAAGCTGCTCATCCACCATAGTGTATTCACCCACAAGGTAAAAATTTTGGAAGTTATTAGCAAATTGCTGAAATATCTCACATATTGGTGCAAACTTATCGGTCACCTTTCTCTCAACTCTACTATTTATATCGTCGAATCGAAGGCATTGCATTAGGAATCTAAGGCATTGATAGTTCATCGAAGTATAAGAAATTTCAATGCCTAGACCAGAGGTCGGCAATGCGGCGACTGCGGGCGCCATGGCGCCCCCAAGACATTTGTGTGTCGCCCGCCAGCCAAAAAGAGAACTCAAGTTAAACAATTACGGAAAACTCTCAGAAGACCAATAAGTTGCGGAACAAGATGAAGAATAGAACTTTGTAACTATCTTAATCTTACACCACCCCGAGCCGAATCGTATGTCTGTTACAAAATAACATCGTCAAGGTCAGGACTTATAAGCGAACAGAATGGGGACATACATTGTTGGATAAAGACATTGTTGTCATTAACAGAGTTCTTTTCATAATGACTCCTCCGCTACCCCTCTCTTGTTTATCCATGTCCCTTTCCCTTCTCCCTAACCTAGTATAAATACATCCTTCACAGGGTTTTTCGGAGATTACTCGCCGAGAGTATGAAAAGCCGCTATAGTGTTTGTGTGATTGCCGTGCCTGTGCTGACAATTCACACAAACGTTCTCGTACGAACTGTACGAAAAGATAGGGAATTCTCCGCCCCTAGTTTATGCTAGGTGAAGGTGTCCTGTGGCCTTCAATCGCTATTATGGGCGCAAGGCTGATATCTTTGTTCTCAACCCGTCGTGTACAATAGCTCTGTTAGCCGGTTCAGGCTATTTGGAGGTAGGCGCTCGATACGGGAAAACTATTTCCCTATGTCGCGTGAAACTCCCAAGTTCCTGTCAAAAGTCGTTAGTTTCGGAGTTCGGTCCTCCGTCTTGTAGCATAACTTGCCTCAAGTCATTGTTGAAAGTCGTTGGTTTCGGAGTTCTGTCCTCAGTCTTGTAGCATAACATGGCTCGAGTTATTGTTGTGAGTCGTTGGTTTCGGAGTTCCGCTCTTCGCTTAATATACAAAGTACAGGGTTTGGGAGATTTTTCTTCGTCTCTTACAATATCAGCCAGTGATAGCTCATTTCCTTCTTCATTGGTTAAATATAAATCATTTTAAATTGACCAACATTTCACAATATTTCTGATATTTTCCCGATATTAAGTGTGTTTATCAATTCATTTGTAAAAAATTTCATCCCCATTATGAGTAATAAGAGCAAAGAACATATTACTTCAATGTTGATTGGGAAGAAAAATACTGTTTTATTGATTTGATAGGAAAGTGTGTTTGTTTATTGTGCAATGCTTGTGTCGCACTTTCAAAGAAAAGTTGTTGAAAGACATTTTAATACGGTCCACGGAAATGTTAATACTAATTATCCGTTAAACTCTGAGATCAGGAAAAAGAAAATTTCTGGTATGAAATCTATTTTGACTAAACAGCAGAGCATTTTAGCAGACCAGTGCAGCAATCAAAAAGAGCAACGATTGCATCACTTAAAATTTCGCATTTGCTGGCCAAGAGGAAAAAGCCTTTTGAAGATGGCGAGATTGTAAAAGAAGCCTGTTAGCAATTGCTGACTCGCTTTCGAAGATTTTAAAAATAAAAATGAAATTACCTCAGCAATCATCACGATTCAGTTATCAGCAACAACAGTTACAAGAAGAACTGAAGTTATTGCAACCAATATGGTGAAAGAGTTGGCAAATGATTTACAAAAATGTATTTTATTCTGGTTGCAACTGGATGAGTCAACAGACATAGCAGACACTTCTCAATTGGCTATGGTTGTGAAGACGGTGTTGAATGATTTTTCAGGAAAGGAAGAATTTCTTAAATTTCTTCCACTAAAGGTACGAACAATAGGTGAAGACATTTTTTCAGCTTTTAAAAAATATGTCCAAGAAAGTAATATACCATTAATAAGAAAATGTGCCCTAAATATATATTCTTACTGTGCTTCAACATACACCTGCGAGTCCATTTTTTCAAGCATGAAACACTTGAAATCCAAGTACCAATCGAGACTCACCGATTACCATTTAGACAACTGCCTTAGATCAGGTATCTCGAGTTATGTGCCAAATTATAGCAAGTTGGCTGAAGATATGCAGTCCCAAGTTTCACATTGATTCATTTTTCATGTTTTTATAATAAATTCTTTAATAGTTTTTCTCTTATATATACAAAAATATCATTTTAATAAATATTGGTACACATCTACTATTGTTACATCACTTCATGTCCCCAATAATTAAAGTTGCGTCCTCATAGATAAAGAGATTACCGACCACAGATACAGAGAGATATCAACTGATTTTGCTTATGCGCCCTTCTCGTCCTTAGTAATATAAATTGCTCCCTCGTAGGTGAAAAGGTTGCCGACCCCTGGCCTAGGCCATTCTGATCCCAGAGATCTTTTAGGATTTGTTTCCCTGATCTAATAACTCCTGCGAAAATAAGGAGCCCCAAAAGACATTCTATTCCTAATGCATCGGTAGGCCTCTCTTTCACGTGAATAATTTTGAGGTACTTGGCCGATTTGAATGTTCGTACATTTTACAATGATTTTTACGATTTCTTCGCACAACATTATGAGAAAACATTCTGATGGAGTTCTCACATTTTCTTTCGTTCCTGTGAAGCCAGGAAGTTGAGAGAGGATATTATGACGAGAAATTCTTACATTTTCTCTTGGTTCCCCTTTTCTCCACCTTATTATGTCATTCTTTCCAATGAAATCGTTCTCCTCTTCATTCTATGCATCAACAACGTGAGAGTCGGAAATCTCTTGTTCCGTATCAGAATCATGCGCCGATTCATTTGTGCTACTTCCAAAAGACCCATCGTCTAAATAAAAAATATCCTCAATACAAGATTCGTTCAGTAGACGAACAATTTCTTTCAGGTTTCTGTTTGACATATAAAAGGGTAAGCATGAATTTTACATAAATATTTTCATGAGAAAACCAAAATACACACGTTCAATATCAATGACTGCAGGAAACGTAAATATAACTTAAAGAATATTCATACATCTACATTTTACCCTGTAATTCACCTAATTGGTGGGTGGCAGGGGTTGTAATGCATCAAAACCTGCCTATAGATTGTCTATCGCAGGTTGAAATTTTCTATTGTGATCTCGTATTGTCCTCGGAAAGAACGAGCCTAGATAACGCTCCGTCCTACAATCGATCTCACGTATCTTATCATCACGGTCGTTCCTACCATATTGTCCTAACTTCGCAATTAATTTCTTATGAGATATCAAACGCCTTACTGAAGTCAATGAATATGGCATGGCCTGAGTAATTTTCTCTCCGCATCGAACAATTCATCCACGAACAGGCCGAGCTGTGTTTCGCATGATCTACCTCTCCATAATCCGTGCTGTTATCCGCTAAGCAATGAGTGACTGTCTAAATAGCATACATCTACATCTACATTATACCCTGCAAGTCGCCTTTTTTGGTGGATGGCGGGGGATGCAGTGCACCAAGGATCCACAGTTTTCCTACGTTATCTTTTTCTATAATGGCCTCTTATCGTCCTAGGGAAAACTATCCTCTATATCGCTCCATTCTACAGTCGATCTCGCGAATCTTATCCTCACTGTCCTTCCTTCCGAGATACGTCGGGCTTCTGATAAGTCCTACTACCTCATTCGCTAGTCCCTCCGACATAAATTTTTCCAGGAGTTTAATTCTAGCTTGCAGCCTACGTTCCTCAAACGATGTCCATTTCAGATTTTCTATTAATGATGTTACGCTTTGTTTACTATCGTAATTCCTCTTTACAAATCTAGCTGCCCTGCGCTGAACCTTTTCTATCTCGTTAGTGAGTCCCTTTTCAAAAGGATCCCACACAGCTTAAGCATATTCGACCTGCGGGCGAACCAAGGATAAATAACATAATTCTTTCACTTTTTCGGAGCTATTTCGAACTATTCTCCCTATAAAGGCCAGCTTTTTGTTAGCGGCACCTATCAATCGGCGAATGTGGGTCTCCCACGAGAGATCACGATGGATCGTGACTCCGAGGTATTTAATCGAGCCTGAAACTGGAATCTCTACTCCGTCCAACGAATAATTATTATTCAACGATATACTCTTGGTTCTCCAGAAGTTGATGACGCAGCTTTTCTTTTGGTTTATCTCTAACTGCCATTCCTTACACCATGCAGAAATAGCTTCTAGGTCATTTTGTAGAGTCTGGTGGTTGAACCTCGAGAATGTATTGTCGTCCTTATACTATATGCGTAAGGAAAGCGTGCTTTGAATGCTTTAGTACGAGAGAGAAGGGGTGGGGGGAGAGGTAGAGAGACAGAGAAAGAGAGAGACAGAGAGAGTGAGAGAGGCAGACAGAGAGACAGAGAAAGCGCCCGAATTTTTTATAATTAAAATCGTGTTTTTCATTAATTTCTTTTCAGTTAATTTCACATTGAAATTTTAGGTATTTAACTTTTTTATAGTTATTTGCAGTTCATCTTATAATTACCGAAGTTATTAATTCGCATTGCATATATGAATCACGCAAAAAACCACTCCTTGACATGCAGACCATTTTCGTTTACATTTTCAAATATTTCAAGAATGAGGTATTCAACTTATTGTTAGTTATGCGAAAGGAAGATTTCAAATCTCATACGTAAATATCGAAAATTCCTTTTTAATACGATTTATTTACGTTTTCGCGCGTTTATCTAAATTGTTGAATACTATTCTTGGACTCATAAGAAATGCACCAACTTAGTGCTTTAACACGGATCAGACTTTTATACATGGGTATAACGCTTTTACAGAATCTTTTAGGCAATTAGACGGAGGAAGGAAAAGAGAGTGGGAATGAGGAGAAATTGAGAAAGAGGACCTAGCATTTGTTTAGGATTAAAAGGAGCTGCAGTACAAAAATAACAATAATAAATTAAAATTGATTATCAAAAATTTTATACTATCAAATTATGCGCCATTGCCATATGTTGAGAATTCATAAAACTAAATATAGGTCACGTAATTTTCAATGAATATCTTTAACTGATAATACAACAAATATTTGAACCGAATTTCAAATAGGGTTGAAAAATAACATTTTATGACTTTTATTTAAATTTCTTTAAATAAAGTGATTTTTCTGGAAAATTTTCAAGAAAATTTCGATATTAAAATATAGGTAAACTCATTGCAGTTCATGTAAGTATATAATTAATAGTAAGTAAGTTGCTATAAATTTTTTCTTTGATGGTAGATTGACAGTTCGTTCACATTTTATCCTGTTTTTTACGAGTATATAAGAGTAAAATAATTAATTTATTAAGTTTAATTCAATACGTTTAAAATAACTTATAATTTGCTCAAATATTTCAAGTAAATTTTAGCTACTTCTTTGTGCATTATATCTTATTATTTCGATTTTCCTTTTATTTTCAGCAAATATTTGGATAATCATTTGAACTCTCTGATAAAAATTATTTAAACAATACAATTAAAACAAAGATAACTTTCAAAAACATTGATTTGATTGTGCATGAAAACCAAACCAGATCATATCATATCTTACTGATTTTTCATAACGAAATCATATATATTTAGAATACTTTTATGATGATCCCGTCATGTTTGACGGGCAATTACGCTAGTAGTTCATATTATACCTTTTCATTTATCTTCGCGGCTGAGAGAGAGCGAAGAAGAGAGCTTTCCAGTACGCGATCTTACGGGAACCAATAGGAATGAAGTAGGCCGAGCCTCCCCCGTCGAGAGCTCATTCTCTCTCTGGCGTCCGTTGAACATACATCGAGTCTCTCGGTGCTGTGTTGCCACGCGCTAATGCCTTCGTTGTCCGAACAGTCAATACCATCCCGTCCCAGTAGATCATCGGTAGCATCTTTCTCTTTCTTCTGAGCTCTCCGCAACGTACTCCAGTTTACTATATATGGCAGCGCCGATTTTGAGTTCTTCAGCGAGGAGACGACTCCTCTCTAGGAGGTTGGGAAATGTCTCTCCATCTCTAAGCAGCGGAAACACGCGAGCCATCCCGAGTACGTACGAAATGTCAGTCGCAAAGATAAACGAAATCCAGTATAGTCGAGCGTGCCCGGATTTCTTAGCCTATTATTTAAAGAGGCTAGCATAGTTACCCGTCAAATATGACGGATATATGTAGATTATGTATACTTCCCATTCTTCCTCTCTGTCTCCCTCTCATTCTCTTTCCTCCCTCTCCCCATATTCTCTCTCTCCCTCCTATTTTCCATCTGTCTTCCTTCCGATTCTCCATCCCTCTCTCCCTCCTGTTCTTCACCATCACTGCTTCTCGTCTTCCTCCTTTCTCCTTCACATTGGGTGCGTTGGAGTTGTGTCGCAAGTTCTTCTGAAAGGTCTTTTTAAGGAATCTCGCATTAACCTAAATGGGGGCATACAAATGTAGAGAGGAGATGTTTTACCAGGGAAAAAGTTTTTTAGGCGCGTGAGGGAATGGAGAGACTTGTTATAAAGCAAAAAAAACTGCGTCATCAATTTCTGGAGAACCAAAAATAGCTCGCTAGATGTTAATTATTTGTTCGACGGAGCAAGGATTCCAATTTCAGATTCAGTTAAATATCTATCAGTCACATTAGTCGAGTGATAGGTGCCGCTAACATAAAGTTGGCCTTTATAGAGAGAAAAGTTCGAAGTATCTCTGAAAAAGTAAAGGAATTATGTTAGTTATCCTTGGTTCAACCGCAGGTCGAATATCCGTCAGCTGTGTGAGATCCTTGCCAAAAGGGTCTCTAAAGAGATAGAATAGGCTCAGCGCAAGGTAGCTAGGTTCTTTATGAAGAGAAACTTCGATAATAAAAAAGCGTAACGCCGTTAATAGAAAATCTGAATTGGGCTTCGTTAGAAGAACGTAGACTGCAGGACAGATTTGAACTGCTATAGGCCATTTCAGAATTGCGTACGGGTGAGGCGTGTCTACCGTTAGATCCGTGGGGTGTTAGGATCAGCCAATGAGAGATCGTGAATTTCCCTCGCCCTTCAAAATTTCTTGACGAGCGCTGTTCACACGATTTCTCACACTTTCCTCGATCAGTGTTTCAGTAACACTTGTGCTTCGTGCATCCGTACTGGTTTATTGGCGAATATTTTTAAGTACATAGTTCGGTTTAGATATTTTCTTTTTTTATTTATAGTATCCGTAGATTACATAGTTATATATTGTACCGGTTATTTTTCGTCATTCCATATATTTTAATTATTTCTTTTTTTAGTATTCCCAGTTATTAACTTTTAATGTTTTGTTCTATCGATTAGGTTGGAATCGTTTAGCTTTTTTCATTATAGGTCAATATTTCTTATTTTCACTTAACTAAATTGGTTATTATAAGCGTAGTTTTATCATTATACTTAAATATAAATTCATATTTCACTATCTTTTGTCATATATAATTCTAATCCACTTGTTTCGTTATATAGGCATAGTTTTATCGGTATCAAGTCATAACAGCTCATGAATAACAGCGAACGTCATAACAGCGAACCTCAAAACAGCGAAAACAAAAACGGCGAACGGACAAAACAGCGAACGTCAAAACAGCGAAAAATCGGAAAGTAAAAAACAGCGAACGTCAAAATGGCTGAAGATAGTTTAGCAAAAGTCAGTATTGTAGTTATTATAGGTAATAAATAATGGGTGGTTATTAAATTTTAAATTGCCGGAAATGTTAAACCATAAAAGTATAGTTATAAGTGAATATTTCAAAAGTGCGCTGAATTTACTGGAATTACTAAAATTAACATAAGAAACGAATCCTACATCCTATAGAAAAATTTATCAGATTTCTTAGTGGTAGTAGTATATTATCAAAAACTTTTTAAAGGTTTATTGTTGCTCCAAATTCGTTTAAAAAAATTCATTCGTATTACTTAGATCTAAATTACATTAGTTATACATAATGGGCGACTATGATGCAGAGTGCACGAAAGAAATAGAAAATATGTAGTTAATGAATAAAGACATATATTTACATTAAAAGTCAAAACTAATACATTTTCAAATTACTGTTAAAAAATTACAAAATATACTTGAAAGTACGTTTTATTTGAAGGTATGTCAAAAATTGTAAGAAAAATATTACAAGAGATAATGAATTCAAAAAGCCTTATCAACATCTACATGTTTCCCTGCAATTCACCTAATTGGTGGGTAGCAGGGGGTGCAATGCACCATAACCTACCTAAAGATTGTCTATTGCAGGTTGAAATTTTCTATTGTGATCTCGTATTGTCCTCGGAAAGAACGAGACTAGATAACGCTCCGTACTACAATCGATCTCACGTATCTATCATCACGGTCGTTCCTGCCTTTATACGTTTGTGCTTCAATTATACCTACAACCTCGTCTTTTAGACATTCCGATTTTTATTTTTCCAGAAGCCGCAACCTTGAGTGCAATCTTCGATCCTCCAGTGGAACCCAGTTCAAATCCCTCAATAATGAAGTGGCGCTTTCCTTATGTTCGTACTTTTGTTTTACCAATCTGGCTGCTCTGCGCTGAACTCTTTCTAATTGAATTATGTGTCCCTTCTCGTACGGATCCCATATGCATGAGACGTATTCCACTTTTGGTCTAACCAGTGATAAGTAACATGTTTCGCGTGCTTTTTTGTAGTGTTCCGTACTATTCTACCTATGAAAGCCAGTTTCTTGTTGGCCACGCCTATAACTCGACGAGAGTGCATATCCCACAAAAGATCTCGACAAATGGTTACTCCTAAATATTTTACATACTCAGCTTGTCAAATGCTCATTTCATCTATTTTTTATTCGAAATGTAAATCTTTGTTCTTACTTTTCCCAAACGTGACTGCGGAACATTTAGTATAATTAATTTCAATTTGCCACTCTTTGCACCACGCTGAAATGGCTCATAAGTCTTCACGCAGTGACTGATGGTTCTCCTGGTTTTTTATTTCTTTATATAGAACGGTATCATCGGCAAAAAGTCTAATTTTACTACGAACTACCGATTAGATATCATTCACATAGATTAAGGAAAGTGGAGTGCCCAATACACACCGATGACAACTATCTGTTCTCTATTCGAGAGGAAATCTCTCACCCAACTTTCGGATTGATACCATATTGTCCTAACTTTGCAATTAATTTCATATGAGATACTTTATCAAATGCCTTCCTGAGGTCAATGAATATTGCATCGACCTGAGTATTTTTCTCTCCGCATCGCAACAAATCATCCACGAACAAGCCGAGCTGCGTTTCGCATGATCTACCTCTCCGGAATCCATGCTGGCATCCGCTAAGCAATGAGTGACTATCTAAATAGCCCATTACAGAATTTAAGATGCTTGAAGATGAAAATTTTGCGCAATTTCTTTCAAGAAATCTAATCTATCTCGATTGTGGTAATCCTTTACGAGACGTTTGTATGTATCTCGGTAAATTTTTCGACTTTTCGAGGGTTTTTTGCCGGAAATATATTGTTCAATTTTTACTTCATGAACATTTTGTTCTTTTTCTAAGCATTCAATGAATTTCCATATGGTTGGATGACTGGATCCAATTAACTGGCTGAATTCACTGTGCCAACCTTCCAATGCATTATTAGTTCTAAGCAAACCTAACTTAACAGCCTCATGACAGTTCCACAATATAATAGGAAAGTTTGACCCACGACGTCCATTTCTGCGGTTCCTTCTTCCAATCCAGGTATCTTCAAAATAATCGATCAATGGCTGAAGGATCTCCTCCTTATCAACGTAGTACTTAGAATCAATAAGAACTTCAGAATCATGGATAACATCAGATTCAGGAATGTAAACAAGGGCTAATTTCAAGAGAGAAGTCAGGATCGGAGATGTACATCTGCCGCATTCCTTCTATTTGTTGGATTTTCCTCCACAAGCATTGACTCAAATGGAAGAAACAACCTCGTTGAGTTGCTTGAGGAAAAGCTTCTTGAAATGAATTAATTGAACTTTGCTCGAAATCTGTCATAATAGAAGCCGGATTTCAATTGGGATTCAATCTTTTTAAAGCTGATAATAAACTGTCATATGAAGACTTTGATTTGTGCGACAACAATGCAAACACTAGTGGAATTACAGTCCCATACTCCATTGCGTGAATGGTATATATCTGCGTGAAGAGTCGCGGAGCCGATTTAAACGTGCCATCGGCAAACCAATGCTTGCATCGCGCCAACAAATCCAAGTTCCGGTGAGTCGAAAAAATAGGAATACGCTCGCCTGATGGTCCGCTGTCATAGAGCAAGAAAGGATGTCTCTTAACAGTTTTAGTGAGTTCTTCTGGAAAATGTAGTTCTGTCAGGCATCTCGGGTTCGAAGGCGGAAGATTTTTGTTTGCGAGTCCGTTGGATCGTGCGTTTCAAAAGGGGATCCGACAAGTAGCTTCTTGGGTTTCTCCAGCTCTTTCTCTGATATCGTTCATTACAGATCTTGTGTGAATCTTCGAAGAATCACCCACATGGTTATGACTAGTGTGATTAATAACTCTCCCACCCATAACACTTGCACGTCAGTCACATTTTTTTACTGTCATAATCAGTGCATTTCCAATAAGTAATGCCCTTGTGTTCACGTTCTCGACGGAAAGTGAATCTGTTATAAACTAAAAGATCGTAACCTTCTTGTCTCTTCATATAAACTATCGCCATCCCTCTAAAAATAATCAAAATGAAAATATTCAGAAATCGCATAAAATATTGTATTAATTAAATAAATGAAGGTGTCGAGACATAATACAAAATCTATAAAATGTTAAGTTTCGATTAAAGTTATGTAATTTTAATATATTGAACTCTGAAACAGATTGGAATACTAGAATATGGTATGTACATACATTTATCAGATGTTATTGGGTAATTTAATTGTAAAGTAAAAGTAAAGAACATTATAGAAAACATTGACAATAATGCAAGATAGGAGATATTTAAAAATATACCTTCTCAATATACGTGAATTGCAATAGTACAATGCACCATAACAATGAAGACTCGACGTTACACCAGAAATTCCACATTAAAATGGCGATATGTTCGTTGGTTTTCTTCTTTTAACACTGGAAGAATTAATTTTATAAGGGCGTAGATGCTAAGTCAAGTCAAGTCACTTCATAGGCAAAAATCGCACCACCTTAATGCCTGCATAATTCCACAACAGTAAAAGAGAGAACTTTAACAGAAGAATGTTACTCTGCACTCCTTAAATACCTCCAGGAAAGGATAGAAACAAAATAACTTCTCATTAGACGACAAGTAATTAAGAGCATAGCCAATGGTAAGCGAAAGGGAAGGGATTATTATCATGGGCGTGGGCAGGTGGGGGCAAGAGAGGGGCAGTTGGAAAAGTGGAAAAAGAACGAGATCGAGTATGCAGCAGAAGTATGGGACCATTATGAGAGGGCCCGCGTACTTAAGATGGAGAATGTTCAGAGAAGGGCTGCCATATTCGGGAAAATAAATTACGATGCTAGGAAAATCGTCTCTCCATTAATTGAGAATTTGGCCTGGTGATAACTCGAGGATCGCAGACTACAGGCTAGACTGAGACTACTAGAAAAGTATCGTTCGGAATGATTAGCTAAAGAGGTGAATTCATTAAAGATCCCATCTATATCGGTAGAAAGAACAATGAAAATAAGTTTCGCGAGATCGATTATAGGACCGAACGATACAAAGGATCTTTTTTCCCAAGAACAATCAGGGAAAATATTCGAATAATGAGGTCGCAACTGAGTTTAAAGTAATTGTGAAGTGTTATGCACGCCTTGCTATCCACCGGACTAATAACTTACACGTTATGTAGATTTATCTTGCACGCGAGAACCGTGAAGGAGCGCTCTGCAACTGGAGTGACGAAGTGCTACGCTGGACTTAGGCGAGAGAAATAAAGGAATTTGTAATTCTTGAGCTACAAGTTGATTGTGCATGACATTCTATTATTATGCTGTATTTGATCTTTAGGATGCACCTAAAAAAATTCGAAAATTAGAATTTCTATTTCAAATCCATTGAATTTTAAAGATTTTTGATAGAATTTATCACTTTAACCTCTGAAATATTCGCATATAATTATAATCCCCCTGCCACTCGCCATTGGCGGCTTGCAGGGTATATATGTAAATGTATTTTGCTATATTTAGTTCAGCCATTTACACGTTCGCTGTTTTTTACATTGCCATTTTTCGCTGTTTTGACGTTCGCTGTTTTGTCTGTTTGCCGTTATTGTTTTCGCTGTTTTGACGTCCGCTGTTTTGACGTTCGCTGTTCTGACGTTCGCTGTTTTGACGTGGAACCAGTTTTATCATTATAGAGTTAGATTTTTTTCCTTTTTCATTGTTTCTTATTAAACTTTACAAGCGACGACCCGTCAAAAATGACGGGATGATAATAGAAATCTAAAAATTGAAATTCGAGTTTGTGAAAAATTTCTCCTGAAAAACAGACCGAATGAAAAAAATTCTTTTTTAATTTTTCAAACAAAAACTTCTTTAATTGTTTTGTATTGTTTATTTTTGGCAAAACCTATTTAATGATTTAATGATTAGTGTAACAGCTGTTTTAAGACGATGTTTTTTGTGAATGTGCGATCCTCGCCTGGAATTTATTTTTCATGATATGGTGTGTTGTGAACATGGACTCTTAAATTTTCATGATTTCTGCATCGTGTCCATTTTATGCATATATAAGAAAGCATACAATAATGATGATCTCGAGTTCAACAATCTGTTCTGTCGTCATTGGAACCTTTCACAAATAATGCAATATTTTCATGAAATTTTGAACTTTTATGCAAAGTTCGAGCGATTTCGAACCGAAAGCAAAAATCGACGATAAGAAGATTCGAAGATCGTATGTCAATTACTTCTAATTTAAATTTGCTAAGGAAAAAAAGCCTGCAGGTCGAAAAATCGATTTCTATGGGTTATGTTATGGGGAATGTATCACCAGCCATGGACTCGAACTCTGGACGTTTTTTTACTTATGAGAAGACTATTTTCGCCAAATTTCATTGTTATATGTACATATTTGAATAAGTTATTCGTCTTTTAATGTATTTTTACTACCAGTTACGCACGAATGAACGAACGAACATGGGATTTTATTATATTTGGATAATTACAGGCGTAGTTTTAACATTTTATCTGAAATTTCATTTCATTTTAACTGTTATTTACCTAAAAGAATAGTCAGGGGAAGAAAAAATCCGCGTTGCGTAGGGAAGGGAAACGGTGAGTGCACAATGTGTTACAATATTTTAAATAGGAAGCGAAAAATGGAAAACCATGCAGTCCACTGCAACGGTGTCAGCGAGGACTTCAACTGCTTATTAGGCAAAAGTCTTTTAAAATCGTAGATCCCATTACTGACACGTCGGCGCCTGTATCTAGCTTGAATTTCACCCTTGTTCCATACATTTCAACGGTAACCCACCACGCCTCATTTCCAGCGTGAACACGGTCCATGAAGTACATGTCTTCTTCTTCATCGTTGACTGCTGCCGCAGTCTGTGTCGACCTACACACCGCAACCCAATGACCCTTCTTGTGACAGGTGTTGCAAGTCGACAGCCGCGCCGGGCATGCTGAGGTGATCGGCCGCATCTCCCATACCGCTTTGTCTGTTGATTAGCATTCTTCTCCATTTTGATATTTTTCTTGTATTTGGGAAGTTTACGTTGGTGCACCGCCTGTACTTCCATTCCGGAGGACTCCGGTGGCGATCTGCCGTTCACTCCTTCCCGCACCGTCGACTGCTGATGACGAATCTCTTCGACTTGTCGTACTTTCCGCATTGCCTTTGCCAGCGTCAATTGCGGGTCCATTTCCAGCGCCAGTGATAGCTGCTCGTCGCGCACGCCGGCTACGATGCGATCTCATAATAGTTCGTCTTCTAAGCTTCCGTAGTTGCAATACTGCACCAGTCGATACAGCTCGGCAATGAAGTAGTCTACCGCTTCTCCGTCCATCTGGTTGCGCTGGTTGAACTGGGCCCTCACGTAAGAATGCCGTCTGCTTTGTTACCCATTGTGTACAGGGACATATTTACTTGCTCGTCCTCCGCCTGCCGGGAGAGTCACGAAGCCTTCCGAAATCGCTCCCAACGTTGTGACCAACGTGGACAGTCCTCGGCAACAAAGGAGAATCGGGAGGGCGGCTGCACAATCGCCTGTTGTGTAACGACGACCGTTGACTTACTTTCATCCGGCATGGTCTGCTCCTTGGACTTAATTCTTCGGAACGGTTCGTTCTTCTACGCTACCACCATGTAGCGGTAAATAACAACTGTAATTTGTATCGGGGTATTTCCTTTTATTATCGTTCACAATACAGGCCGTACTCTCGGGGTGTCTCGTTTCGTAATCCCCCAACCTCGCGCGGGTGCGCTCTTTTTATTCCTACTCTGGCTAGTACCCGAAACTTCGCCGCTTCTCTAGAATAGAGGGAAATAGGAGTGGGAAAACGGAATAGGAGGGGAAGATAGAGGAAGGAAACGGGAAGGATCGAATGCTGCGCTTTAACGCACGCGCACACAACAAAAATAAACTAAAAAATATAGATTCTTGTAAATTAAACTTATACATATATTAAAGAGAATTCTGTCATTCTTTCTGTGTGTGTTGCACAGATGCAGTACATTTTTTATTTGCATTTAAAATTACTTAAAATTGCAATATGAATACGGGATTTGCACCAAACGACGCCTAAAAGAACGGATATTCATTTTCCAGCCATCGATTTTCGAATACTCGTCGAATATCTTGTTTAATCATCGAAAGAAATTAATCATAATCATTGTCAATATAGTAATTTGCTTTAAACTGCCCAGTAAAATTTGCAGACGAAGAAGTATTTTCAATGTACGCGTGAAGTATCTTCCTATTTTAAAGGTTGAGTTGTCCATCATTACAATGCATTGGAGTCGTTTTTGACTAAAGTTTTTACGCTACGTGTTTATTTGTTTTAAATTTACATGAAACTTTTCATATAAATTTTCTATCGGTTTTTGTCCTTCATGAATTTGTTTCACTGCAATCTCTTTATGAAATCTAAAAAATCTAATATAAACTTAAAATATGAGGGAAGAGAATGGAAGAGAGAAAAGGAGGAAGAATGGGAGGTGCCATAAATTTAACATTTAATCCACGAATACCCGTCATATTGACTGGCTTTTGTACAGGTATAAATAAAAATATCTTGTCAATTTACAATATTTGTTTTTTATATCAAGTTATGAGTAGTGTTGCATTAATTTTATTACTCTGTATGGATAAAGTCAAGTGCTGGTAATATTTGATTATTCTTATGGAATTACATTATCTGTTTACGCTTTAAGAAAGAAAATCTTTTTTGCGTTATAAATGAAAGAGTTGTCGTTTTTATAATAATAAAAACGAAATGATGACATATTTTGTTATATAAAGTTTCAGTAATTCATTTCTCTAGGAGTCTAATAATCTTTTATAGTTATCGTAGTTATATTAATTACAAAAGTTTAGAACACGTGTATTGACGTCTACAAATATAATCTATTCAATATTTGTTACATTGTTTCCCTTTATGCCTGTTTTTGTGACAAAAATTATGTTGCGACGAAAATTGTTTCTTAAATGCTCTTTAAGACCAACTTTAAATTATTCTGTCTTTTAGAATGATTTGTTATCCGATCGTAATTCGGTGACGGCAGAAAGCATTAACATTTCACTCGGATCTCTCGAGGCGTAGAACTACACTCGTCCGGAGCTACCGTTCAACTGAGCGAAATTGGAAATTTGGCAACATAGCGTCGTAGCCAAAGCGAAATATCTCGAACGCGAGAGGAATACGCCTATTCCTAGCCGTACGAGCAGTAGAAACAGATTATAGTCAAAGGAGAGGAGATAGAGGTGGAAGGGTTAAGAGAGGAGAGGTTAGAGTTATTTAACAAGAGAGAAGGGAAATCATAGGTTAATGCTGGATGGTCGAGTTCTTAGGTTTTATAGCGAAGTGTCCCATACCCTTCCCCCTTTTTCCACTCTCTCCCTCATACCATGAACAACGTTGCCACATTTATTTTCTCAAGTTGCTGGGAAGCCTGAATTCACGGGGCGATTTATTCATAGTTCAATTTTTTTTATAATGACTGTACAAGCAGGAATATTGATGTCATTCCTTTTATTTTACCACTATCGATAATTTTTAGAGAGCGATAAATAAATTAAGATTTACTTTGAATGTATCTCAACAAACATTTACGTGAGAGGAAAGATAAATATATATATATGAAAGTTAAATAGATATATGTACGGCATAAATAGATATATGAAAGTTATATAGATATATGTACGGCATAAATAGATATATGAAAATATCGATAAATAGATATAAGGAAAGATAAATAGATATATACATGGCAACTAGGGGTTGAAAGGAGGAAGCCTAGTATACACATACCAATTGCAGAGCCTCTAGAGCAGTGGCTCCCAAATTTGGGGGCGCGCCGCCCTGGGGGGGGGGGGGGGGTGACGTGCTTACAGTGGGAGCGTGAGGTCATGAGAAAAAATTTATTTTTCATGTGAAGTTCAATTGAAAAACGCCTTTTTAGCCGCATTTAATAATTTATTTTGTTAGCACCCGTTAGAATTGTTAATCTATAGTCAAAGAAAAAAATCTAGCGATAATTGGGACTCACTGCATCATCCACAGACAAGCCTTGACTGCTAAGACCCTTCCATATGACCTGTTTAATTCGTTAAGTCGACTCTTGTAACACAGGTATGAAGTAAAAAATTTACTCCAAAGTCAGACAAAAGAAGAATTGTACAGTGATTTCAAAGACGAGACGTTTCAACTTTCACTGGCGTACATTGTAAATATTTTTGAGGCTATCAACAACTTCAATTTAAAGCTGCAAGGAAGAAACGCAAACATCACTACCCACTACGATATCATCAGAGCTTTTATGGAGAAAATTCAGTTTTAAAAGTGCCGACTTCAAGCAAGAAACTTTAAATTGTTCCTTCATCTCAACGAACTCCTAGCAGAAAAGGAAGATTTTGATAAGCATTGCCTGGATCAAAAGAACAAAATTGTCTCATTTGCATTGCCTTATTAAAGAGGTAATGCACTATTTTCTAGATGCGACCTTGAATAATCCTGTTTGGAAATTGGTGCGAATCCATTCATCATCGATTTGGATTCGTTGCCGGACCCTTTGCAGGATCAGGCCATCGAATTAAGGTGTTGCTCAAGTGCAAAGGATAATTTCGAAACCATAAACCTGGACGAGTTTTAGGTTAAACACCTCCCCATTTACCCAAACTTTGGAGAAGTAGCACTGCGTTTGGTCATTCCCTTTTCTTCTACTTATCTTTGTGAATCTGTTTTTTTAACTCCCACCCGAATAAAAACAAAACAGCGCTATCTACTGGAACTGGAGAGTGACTTGTATTGTTCATCCTTCAAACCTTGAATTTCCGAGCTTGTAAGAGAAAAACAATATCACTCGTCCCGTTGCATTAATTTGATTGAAATTGCTTATATTTACTTACATTTATGTTTTATCTTCAAAAGTAATTTACTGGAAAAATGTTAGTTACTAAAGTTTTGTCGTTTTAGTTAGGTTTGAATTGTTTAGAATGTGAAGTATTTTTGTTGTATATATGTATTATTACAACTATTACTAGTGTTATTTAAAAAAATACTGACATGTTTTGTTCATTTGAAAATATTCAATAAAATAGTAGTTTTATGCGTATTTTTCAATGCACGATATTTATTCATTTGATATATGGGTAAATAAGTACGAGTTAATTGATCATTAACAATAATATAAATCCCTTACAAAATATGTTATAAAATGTAACAAATAAATAAAATCCATATAAGCAATAAGATAAGTATGCGTGCAAACGGTTGCATTTATTTCAATCAAATAAATTAGGTGGGCATCAGCTTAAAGAGAATTCAGGCTTCTGTGGTAGATACTTATGTGGAATTCATAGAACATTTTATAAAAGAGGAAAGCAGCATTCCACATTTCTGAGGCTTCTTCCGATTTTAAACTAAACCTTTCTCTTAAATCTTAATCTTCAACCTTTTAAGTTTGCCTAATAAATTACGCATGTCGTCTTTGATATAGTTCTTTCTTTTATCTTGCTTTGTGGTCTCTTATACGTGATTATTTTGGTTTTTATCTTGGTTTCTCTGTCCATTTGTTTGTTTATGTCCGACGGTCCTCGTTAATGTCAAATCATCGCGCTACAATTGATTCTTTCAGATGTGGGACCCGAACCCCATTTTACCATTATTTTATTAATTCTTCGTTCGCGGCTTTATCCAGGACCGGCCTCATATTGCTTTCGAGTCGGAATGTAAAAATTTCTGAGAGCATGAAGTTACTCTTTGCTGCAGCTGACCGCTCCGGACCTAGCCTGGCGGCGCACAGCTCTTCTAATGGCTCGCGTGCTCAAAGAATATACAGTAGGGTAGGGCGGGACTATTTGGATCGTTTAATTAAAATTTAGTCAGTAATTACAAGTGGTCCAATATTTTTTTTAGAATTCAGTAATTATTTTTCATTGCATTATAGTGTTTTGAATTAAAAAATATAATACTAAGTTTTAAACATCATGTTTATTTTAAAATACACCACAAAATACAAAAATGAAGAACATTAGTTTTACAAATATTGTGGGGCAATTTGGATCAGAGGGGGGACTATTTGGATCGCATATTTTCTTGTAAAAAGCACTGAAAATTAGTCTTATAAAAGTTAGAAACTATATAAACAATGCATTACATTTTCAGACCATAGTCATTCGTATTTATTACGGATTATACACATTTTCTGCACTTAAATCGTTTATGTCCAGCAGTCCCTACTCATAGCTCGTGGTACCAAGTTTTGCATGTTTCGCAGCTTATCCATTCACTTTTTGTGAGAGATTTCCGATCAATATACTTGATTCCGTAAAAACCACACGGTACATCTTCATCTCTATGAAGATTCTTCACTTGAACTGCTCGAGTCTATTAGTTCTCTTCGCACGCATGTTTTCTTACTTTTCTTGGCGATAAGCAGATCTTCTGATTTATTTTATTTATTTAAGTTTTTTTCCCTTTTTTCCTTTCTTCAAATGTAACTTTCTCTTTACTTTTGTTTTTTCAACGTTTTCAGGAGATGCCATATGACAGGCAGAATGCTTTTCGTTTGATTTTTTCTTTGGATTGACTTTGGTAGGAGTAGGTAAAACAACTGAAACGTTTGTTCCGGAACATGACGGTTTTGTGAGAACTTGATTAGTTTTAGGATGAGAGTTATTTAATTCAGCATTTTGGTTTAGGTGAAGAGGGATTTCTTTTGATGAATCTGTAGTTACATTTGATGGTCCGGCAGATGAATTTGATGGTCGGCTTTTTGCATTTGAAGATCGAAGGTTCTCATTTGACTGTTTAGGATTTACACTTGAGGGTCCAGGAGGTTCATTGGAAAGAATAGGGGTTACATCGGAATATTCACAGTCGAAAAAAGTCTTTCCCAGTACACGGGTCAGAGAAAAAGGTGTGTGATGGCAGGAATTTGTGTTCAGGAATCTTGTTTGAGTTGAAAGAATAAATTCCGGTGCATCCAAATACTTTTACTGGATTCCTTTCGTTGGCAAACTTTCTCCAGGCCCTACTAAAAATAACACCAATTAAAAATTTTGTTACTGAACGTGTTGGATTACTATGAACAAAGGAATTTGCCTCTAAGTGGTAAAATGCTTTCAGAGGTTTAAACACAGTTCTGTCAAGACGCTGCATAACTTGGGTGGTGTAAGGTAGTAGGTATACTAGCTCAATCTGATGTTCTAGTCAATAATCAAGACTTTAGAGGGAATGGTGGGATATATGACCATATAATATAAACAAACTCCTGCCTTGAACACATATTTTGTCAAAATGTCGAAGACAAACCAAGAACAGATCTTCATTGATGTAGCCTGCTTCGGATATTAAAACCGTGTAACCGGGAGGAATTCATGTTTGTATTCTTCTCGCATTCTTTGGCCTTTAAAAATTACCAAAGGAGGAATGAAGATGACTACTCTACTATCACTACAACATGCCTCTCTCGGGTCTTAAATGTGACCGATGTTATTATTTGCTGAATGTAAACGCCTTCTTGTTGTTTCTCTCTTTATTAATACCTAGACCTTCATCTTAATTTCCATAAAGGCTTAGGAGAGAAAGTAATGCAATGTGAGCTGGAGGGAAAGGCACATAGTGGGGGAAAAATGCTTGGCACTTCAGTGCAGTGGCGTGCAGAAGGGGGGGCCGAGGGTGCGACGGCCCCGGGCATCTCCATATCGGGGGCATCCAATCAAAGAGTGAAATAAAAATGTAGTTTTTGAAATTTGAAATTTTCTCTGTTAACTTTTTTTGTCCTAATGCGGCCTCTTCGTGTGGCAAAGGTGTTGAAAGGAGCATAAGATGCCCTAATGAATGCATTTAATGAATGCATTATTTCGCGCCAAGAGCATTGTAAAATATTTGCAGTTATATTTGTTTATGGTTTATTTTGCTTCGTAGCATGAAATGAAAGTGTTCGATATATTTTAATCTGTATCAAATATTTTTGCGCATGCGCATAAAACGATTATAGTATCAATGCGTCATATTGGAAACGAGAGATTATTACAAATCTTATATAAAGTCAAACAATATCGTCCCACATTATTTTTACTTCTTCCATTGAATTGTAAACGTAAACTAGTTCCTACAACTGTAAACGTAAACAAGTGCCGAACTCCCAATCTTACAGTTATTTAGTGATTTAAATATACAATGTACGCAGGGGCTCGTAACAGTTACATATTGTATTTATGAAACATGAGTGCCCTCCGTTAATTAGAAATCCCGTCACCAAGTAATGTCATATAAATGCCATATAAAAGCATAAGATATTTGTTAACATTTCACAGACAATTTGAAGCATGTTATGCAATTGCATACAATCAAGGAATTGGCCCCGGGTATCAGCAAACCTCTGCACGCCACTGCTTCAGTGTTTTCTCACGAAAGAAATTTGGCGCTTTGAGAATGAGCCGAGATAAACGAAGAATTTATTAAAACCACTCCATAAACACAGAACATGACTCAACCTAAGTGACAGATTTGAGTTCATTAAGCATCTGCTGCCCGGCTAGTAAATCAAAGCGCGCGTATGTGTATCTCTTGGATTATTATAGAAAATAGAAGCGCAAAAACTAAACATCAAATACAGAGAACTTGGAAGAAAGCTGTAAGTCTCACATGTTCTAATGCTCCATGTATTCTGAAATGAAGACATTGACGTAGGATTGCACGAACGATTGGATTTTCATTTTATCATTACCAAAATAAAATCTCATTCTATAACCTAAATAAATCGACTACGAACGCGAAAGTAGATGGATTATAATGTTATGTCATATCTATTGGTGTCTTATACGTAATTATGAACAATCTATCAACTTATGAAACGTATTTTGTTGAATATCTGAAAAAAGGTCAGTGGAGATATTAGTGATGAGGCTGATAACCCCCGCCTTGAAAAATTCCTGGATACGCCACTGGCTGTAGGTAAAATGCTTATTTTTATACCCCATCACCACCTTACGCTAGAACCTCGTTAGTACAAGTTTCGAGGAGCTTGAAATTTCATAATTTGTACTAACTACGTTTGTAAAAACTATTTCGTTGTAACAGGGAACATATAAATAGGTTTTGCAGTGGACCGAACTACACTATTAATAAAGGAGCAATTGGCATCTATTAACCGAGTTTATATTATCGAGGTTGAACTGTATTTTGAGTTTTCGATAAATTCAAAAATGGAAAAAACGCAAAAAACATATTCGAGTTCAAGTCTTCCACTAAGTTTTGAAAACATATTATTGTGGTTGTTTCCATTGGTCAGTTTAATAGCGTCTCTTCCTTTTCTCAAGATAAAACTGTTTCTTTTTGGTAGGCGTACGGGTCGTGTGGAGTCGAGGAGGTGAGGAGAAAGGAGATCGTGAGAAGGAGAGCGAGAAGGCAGAGAGAGAGAGCAGCCATGGCCGACGCCCACTTCTTCTCTTGCCCCGCGAGAATGGTGCTCATACTGCTATGCATCGCTCAGGTCACGTGGTGAGTGCTCACACATACACAGATTACATACACTCTTACCACCGTCTCTCTCTCAGAAATACTGAGCATCCAGTGCGAGAGCAGAAATCTTACGACACCTGCGGAGATCGAGACTTTGGAAATCTCAGATCGAAGCGATTGAAGGGAAGATGTCTTCTGCGATGCGCATGCGCACGGCGGAAAACCCGAACGATGACCCGTTCGCTGAGAATATTATGCTGGGCTGGATGGACGACGAGGTGGTCCACGTGATTGCACCCACGGCTGCTGAGTTAGAAGGCGACGGGAGAGAGATTGATTGATTGATTTGGTCTTTATTTGGAGCGAGATTGAGACTAGGAAGTCCCATCTTCCACCTAAGCCCTCGTCATGAAACAGACGTAGGAGGGGAGGGGAGAGGCGGGAGGAGCAAGAGATGAGAATGGGGGAGGGAGGGAGGGGAGGAAGTGGAGAGGGAGGGAAAGTCCGACAGAAACAGACAGACAAACGACTTTATTAGGGCGAAATTGAGACTATGTAGTCCCTTCTTACATTTAACCCTTTCGTCATATAAGTAATTACAATATTTATAAAATAAGAGAAATTAATTACATACAGATTTTAACAAAATACAAATTAATTACAAGTTAATATATTTGTTAGTAGATGACAGAGCATTACCAAAGAATGTTAGTTTTGTGGGTCATAAAAAACTGTGTATCAGTTATGTTTTAACACAGAAAAATTCCCACTACGGAAAACACCTACGAAGAGAAGAGAGGTGTAAAAAACCGCGAAAATTTCTAAAATAGTTCAGGGAAAGGAAAAAAAAATTCCATAATATGAGAAACAGAGAAAAAAAATCATTCAGAAATACAAACATATGTACATACATTTATATTCATATACGGGAGGGGGGGTGAGAGGGGAACAGGGATTGTAGGGTAAGATATGCCTGGGAGATTACATCGTCATTATGATACAGGAAAATAAAATTATAAATTTATGCTTAATAAGCGCATTCCTTTGACAACCTAAAAGAAAAGATAGAGTGTGGTTCAATGCATGGGGAGTGAGAGGAGATGCTTGTAATACAAGCGTTTAAAATTGCTTAGAGATAGAGAGTTTTTTATTAACTTTGGAAGGCCATTCCAGAGTTTACAAGCAGTGACGGTAAAGGATTTGTTGTAAATTTCTGTTCTATGAAGTGGGGTTTATCACATCCTCTGGTATTGCAATGGTGAACTGTATTAATGGTGACAAAATTAGATGAAAGATAACAAGGGATGTTGTTATTTAGAATTTGACACAATAGAGAGAGAAGGTGAAGGTTTCTTCGGGAATCAAGTTTTAGCCAGGAGAGTCGACGGAAGTATTCTGAGACATGGTCAGATTTTTTAAGATTAAAGATGAATCTGATGCAGGCGTTATGAGAACGTTGTAGCTTAATGGCGAGTTCCTTTGATATGTCCTGGTATACAACATCACAAAAATCGAAGTGAGGAAAATTTAGGGAAGTCACTAGCTGTATTTTTAGTGACGAGGGAAGAATGTTAACGAGAGGCCTTAGAGTGTGTAAGGAGGAGTTTACCGTCTTGCAGATTTTTATTATATGATTATACCAGGTGAGCGTTTCATTAATTAGAATCCCGAGATTTTTTACGATTTTGCAATAGGGTATAACTGAGCCGTTCAAAGACAGAGGAACTGAATCTGCAAGGTTTATAGATGCCAGTAGTTTTGGATAACCGATTGAAATGGCTTGAGATTTCTAGGGGTTTATGGTGAGAAAATTATCGTAGCTCCATTCTTGAAGTTGAGCCAAGTCATGATTTATGTTAGCTATGGAAAGAGATAAGTTATTGGGTTTTGTGTCTAAGTAGATTTGGAGATCATCGGCGTACAAATGATGCTTGGAGTAAGTTAAGTATTGAGAACAATCATTTATGAATTAAGGGAACGATAGAGGACCTAAAATTGAGCCCTGCGGAACGCCTTGGTAAACATTAAGCCGAGAGGACGAGGAATCGTTGTAGATGACTTGTTGGGAACTGTTGCTAAGGTACGAAGAGAACCAATCTATTGAAGGTGAAGAGAATCTCATGCAGCGGAGTTTTGCTAGGAGTATATCTTTATCTACTGAGTCAAACGCTTTACAGACGCTACGGACAGACTACCTATTATGATGATGTGTATGCTTTCATATGCGTCTAGTTTGTTTTGGTTTGTTACAGATTTTACAAGAGTTACGTTTTCTATCATGATTCTATGGTGGTGTGTTGGATTAGTGTTGGTACACTGGAGTTGTTTAATCTGTTGTGTTTAAAATGAGCTATGTGTTCTTAGAATCGTGTTTCTATCGTACGTTTTGTTTGCCCAATATATATTTTGTCGCATCCTCCACAAGATATTTTGTACATGCCGGATTTGTGTAAAGAAGGAATTGTGTCTTTTGGGTTGTTTAATAAATTGGAGAGTTTATTGTCGTTAACAAATACTGTCTTATAATTGAATTTTGAGAAGATGTTGTATAGTTTGTTGGTGAGCCCAGGAGCGAAGGGGATTTTAATGTATTTTGTGTCTGTGGGGGAAGTGTCAGCTAGTGTTGTGTGCATTTTTATATGGAGCCTTAGTATATGTTAAATAGAAATTAACTCAACCGTAAAAGGGAAGAAAGGAAGGAAAAGGCGAAAGACAATGAAAATTATAAACTTTCAGGTTTAGGGGGTGTTACTCCACGCCCGGGACCTGATGTCACTCACATATTCACTCACTCAATCGCACAAGCACTAATCCAAAAGCTGGAAAGGAAACGGGACCGGGTTTGCGAGAAATTACTCTGCGCCAGGGATCCCAAAAAATCTCACCGTTGCTAGTGAGTCCCATTTCTTAGGGATCCCACACAGCTGAAGCATATTCGACCTGCGGTCTAACCATGGATAAATAACATAATTCATTAACTTTTTCGGAGCTATTTCGAACTATTCTCCCTATAAAGGCCAGCTTTTTGTTAGCGGCACCTATTAATCGGCGAATATGGGTGTCTCTTCGAAGGAGGTCGGGCCCAAGGGAAGTCGAGTTGGGAAGTGGGGGTTGTTAGTGTTAGGTAGCTCTAACGTTCCACGTGTGATGGCACCCCTGTTATCCAGTGCCGGAAGGGAGGGAGATGAAGAGCGGGTCTTCTCCAGATGTATATCAGGAGGCTCGGTGCCGCAGGTGACCAACACGGTGAAAGATGCGGTAGTGGCTACAGGTTACTCTCGGCTGCGGCTGGTGGCCCATTGGGACTAACGACGCCTTAAATCGCGGGTCCGAGGAGATTTTAAGTTCTTTTCAGTACTTGGCCTCTAAGGTTGCTCGTGTGCGGGAGTCGGGTTCTGATGTGCGGCTTACCGTCTGCAGTATAGTCCCTAATATTGACTGCTCTTCTGAGGTATGAAGTAAGGTTGATGGTCTGAACTCGATGCTGTGGAATTTCTCTCGGGACTTGGGAGTGGACTTCGTCGACCTACGGCGGAATATAAAATCATGCAGGACACCATTGGATCACTCTGGTGTTCACAACACTCCCGAATCGGCTCAGAGAGTAGCGCGTAGGATTCTTGAGCACAGTAGGGATTTTTTAGCTTAGAGAGTAGGGCAAGGTGTAGGCCAGTTTTGGGTAAGGGAATAATAAATGCGTTCGTAGAAAATAAGAATCATAATACATTATGTAATGATAAAATATACTCCAAGCGGGGGGTAAATGCACGTAATACGAGAGACAGGGAGGAAGTTAATAATAACATGCAGCACTAATTTCGCAAAAGGTCATTGATAGAAGGCTCCGTAAAGGGTGCGACGGGTCGCGATTCCAATTTTGATGCGATGCCAAACAGTCGTGGAAGTGATTGTAATGGGAGAGCATGTAGTTTTAGAGTGGAAGAGAAAGTCAAGGGTGAGATTTATACTCGAAATGATAGTGAGAAATTAAACGTCGTCGCACTGAACTGCCGCAGCATCCGTAGGAATATTACTGAGTTCGTGCATATTATTCGCAGTCTGCACGCCGACGTCGTGATAGGCACAGAAAGTTGGTTAACGGATGAGATTCATAGTCAGGAGATATTTCCTAGAGACTATCGTGTCTATAGAAAAGATCGCGCTACTAGATCGGGCGGGGGGATTTTCATAGCGGTTAGTGATAAGTACGGTAGCAGTGAGATTCCGATAAGTGACGAGGATATCGAGAGTGTTTGGTGTCGCATAGGTAAAGAAGGCTCAAAAAGGTGTTCTTATACTCTTCTCATGGGCCACCTAACGCTGTTGTAGATTGTATTTTAAATATCGAGAAGCAACTATCAAGGCATAGACTGATAAATCAAGACGGATTCATTATAGTTGGTGGTGACTTGAACTTACCCTCTATTGATTGGGAAAACCTGTTTGAATCTAGATATAAAGAACGCAAATCCTGCGAGGCATTAATCGAAACATTCTGCGAGCACTCTCTCCTTCAATTAGTCAGAAAGCCAACGCGATCTAGAAACGTACTAGATTTATTAGCAACCAACGTCCCACAAAAAATGAACAAAGTCACCATTGAAGCTGAGATAAGTAATCATCTGGCCGTATATGCAGAGTGTTAGTTGAAAATCGATTGGCACCCTAAGCCTCAAAGAATATTTTATATATTTTCTATAGCAGACTTTACAAGCTTCATGTCGCACCTAAGATAAATACTACCTGGCTTCCGTGATATGACCGGACGATCAGGTGCTGAGTTGCATGGACATTTTCAAGGATATTGTGCTCGAGGGTATCGATAAATACATTCCAATTAAATTGAAAGTCGACAATAAAGGGCAACGTTGGTACAATAAGCAAGTTAGGAATGCGCTTAGGCGTCAGAGATCAAGCCACACGAAAATAAGAAATATGTCGTCTACATCATTCGACGAGTATACAGCAGCTAAAGTTCTGACGTATAAGGAATCCCGCGCTAAAGCGAGAAATACTTTCCGCGATGCTTTTACTAACTTCAGGAATAAGGTATTAAATAATTATTTGAAGGAGAACCATAAAGCGTTTTGGTCCTATGTGAGAGAGGTCCAAGGTAGAGGTCCTACCATACTTTCCCTGCGTAATGACTCGGGTGCCGTTATTCATGATAGCGTAAAGGATGCCAACCTGTTAAACGGTCATTTTGTAAAAGCATTTACAGTCGTCAGCGACTATTGCGTACATTATACACCCGCTATAAGGATGATATAGTATTTTCTGAGGTGTTAATACTACGGCAATTAATTTCTATCGGTCACTGGCCCCGAAGAAATTCCAGCTCGCGTTTTAAAAGAAATAGCTGAAGAAACAGCACGTTTTCTTCGGTTAATATTCGAGGCATCCATTTCTCGCGCAGAGGTCCCTAACGGCTGGAAGTTAGCGCAGGTTGCTACAATTCATAAGGGCGGCGACAAGAAGAACCCAGAGAATTACAGGTCGATTTCCTTAACTTCGATATCGTGTAAGATTCTCGAGCATATACTCGTTAGCAACATAATGCAATTTCTTGATAGTAATCTATTGTTATATGATTGTCAACCCGGCTTCAGGAAAGATAGGTCTTGTGAGACTCAGCTCGGTCTTGTTGGGAATGGTATACTGAGAAGCGGAGAAAATAATATGCAGGTCAATGCCATCTTCTTAGATTTTAGGAAAGCCTTTGATATGGTACCTCACAGGAAGTTATTAACGAAATTAGAAACCTTATGCGATATATCCAAAATCTTCAGTTGAATCCGTGAATTTTGATATCATAGGAAGCAGAAGCTTGTTATAGATAGGAAATTCTCAAAATTAGTGGAGGTTGTCTCTGGCATTCCGCAGGGTAGTGTAATTGGTCCGTTATTATTTTTAGTTTATATAAACGATATCAGCTCAGTGGTCAGAATTAAAATTAGCCTTTTCGCAGACGACACCGTGATTTATAATGCAACCTTTGACCCTCTGTCAGTTTATCGAGTTCACCTTCAGTTTTTCGTGTTCGCCAGAAGTTTTTGTGTTCGAACTCAATCAAACGACGCACCCCTGCAAACGCACGCACTTCTGCAAACTCTCGTACTTCTGCAAACGTGAGTACTTCGGCTTTGCGCGTACGTACAGAGTCTCTTCTTTTATAAGCAACATACATTAGCCCAGAAGAGAACGCTGCCATCGTGCGATTTAACAGATAGACTTTCCCGAGTGGTGCGCCCTCTTCCCGGAGAACAGACCGAACTAGCAGACTTCCTATCTGACAACGTCGCGGACAGGCAGCCGGCGGAGTCACGAGTGTCAAACCTGAGTGAGAGAAGGATAGAACGAGGAAGGTGACACGGAGAGAGAAGAGCCTTGAACCGGCCAGAGGAAGATTTCCCTGTTAGTCCATTACTTTCCGTATCGTTTTTGTTATCCCTCCAAGTGCACAATTTTATTAAGTATCTTTGTATATTTCTGCTTTGTATAACGTCACTCCAATATAGTTGTAAGCATTTCCTTGTAATTTTGCCATTGATTTATATTTTATACCTAAGAGGTATCGTATCGTTTTTCTATTCCAAGTACTTTGCGAATTACGACAGATTAATGTGAAATGAGACAGTTGCGTCTCAATAGAGATTTCAGCAATCGGAAGGATCATCAGTATCTCTAAAATGATCTAGAAGCTATTTCTGCATGGTGCAAGGAATAGCAGTTAGAGATCTGCCAAAAGAAAAGCTGCGTCATCAATTTTTGGAGAACCAAGAGTATCTCGTTTGATGTTAATTATTCGTTGGACGTAGTAGAGATTTCAGTTTCAGAGTCGGTTAAATATCAAGGTGTCACGATCCATAATGTTCTCTAGTGGAACACCCACAGTCACTGATTGATAGGTGCCGCTAACAAACAGCTTGCCTTTTTAGGAAGAATAGTTCGAAATATCTTAGAAAAAGTGAAATAATTATGTTATTTATCCATGGTTCGCCGCAGGTCGAATATGCATCAGCTGTCTGGGATCCCTTCGAAAAGGGAATCATTAACGTAATAGAAAAGATTCAGCGCAGGGCAGCTTCATTTGTAAACAGATATTACGATAGTAAACGAAGCGTAAGATCATTAATAGAAAATCTGAAATGGACATCGTTAGAGGAACGTAGGGTACAGGCCAGATATAAACTACTGGAGAAATTTATGTCGGAGGGATTAGCGAATGAGGTATTAGGACTTATCAGAAGCCCGACGTATCTCGGAAGGCAAGACAGCGAGGATAATATTCGTGAGATCAATTGTAGAACGGAGCGATATAGAGGATCGTTTTTCTTAGGACTATAAGAGAACATAATAGGAAAAGATAACCTAGGAAATCTAGGGACTTTTGGTGCACTACACCCTCTGCCATCCACCAGAAAGGTGACTTGTAGGGCATCATGTAGATCTAGTGTTTATTTTTTCTGCGCTTTCAACTTATTACTGGTGATTTGCGTGCTATGTGCAGTATTAGTTGTTATTGATATCTGTTTATTACCTCAAACCTACATCCAACAAATTGCGAATCATATTCATAATACTATGCATATACCCTAAGGGGGTCCGGGGCCCTGAGCGATCAGCAATGCCGGACCCCTTAACAATCTATATCATCAAGATTTAATTCGCGCACTAAAAATTTTTAAATGAATTATATATTTTTGAATATGTATATTTTATTGTATAATTTAAATATTCCTGTATTTCTTATACTGTTTTTTTAAACTAGAAATCGCTTCTGGAGTTCAAGAACAAAAACAATTCCTTAGTTAGGAAAGCAAACAATAATTTTATCATTTGCGCTTGATTATTTATGCCCATTATTCTGTCTCAAATGGCTCTGTAAAATTGCATATATACCTGCAATTCGGATATGAATATAAACAAACAGAAATCTCAATTGAATTGCAACATACAATACGTGAGGTCAACTTCATACTAAAGATGAATATAAACTCATTGTTTATTGCTTTGCCTACTTTCTTAAATTCAAACTCCTCGACTTTCTTGCAGCAAACTCTGCCATTAGGTCATTGTAATCAAAATCTGAGGCTATTTCTCCCTCAATTGACAGCATAGCCAATCCACTCAATCTCTCTTGGAACAAGGCTATCCTAAGATAATTTTTTATTATTTTCAATTTCAAATAACCTCGCTCTTCTGATGCAACTGTGACCGGAATTGTTAACTAAATCCTATGCCCTATCTCTGTTTATGGAAAGGAACCATTTAACGACCTCAGAAACTCCAGGATTTCAAATACACTTTTCGTCGAAGCGCACGCAGTTCTAAGAAAAGGTTTGGCCTCTCGATGTTGTATTAATTGTTATTACTCAATATTTTATACAAATTTATGTACTGTTTTTTCATTTCGCCTTCTGTTAATTATCAAAGTTTTTTAAATCTTATAGGAAGCCGAAATTAGCTGCGTACTCTTCCATTAGTTCGAAAAGCGGTGTCAGCGACATGAAAGCCTGATCTATGAAGAAATACCTTTTTATTCTTTCAAGTCAAGTCAGTATTTATTTGATTTTACGATTCCAATATTCAAGATTCCAATATAAGCAGATACTGTCATTATCATAATCAATTTACTCTAACAGTACTCATGCACGTACTTGAACAGGTACAATAATACTAATTCAAATTTTAATGTAGAATATAATTAATTCATAGAGTTGTTCAAAGAAGATCTACTAAACTATTTTTAAATGCAATCATTTAGGTGTTAATATTACAAATACCATACCATAGGTGACACACAGTAACATTTACTCCAAGCAACCAAAATTCGATCCAATTAATAAAATGTCCTCAAATTGAGTATTGATTTATAGGAAGGAATGGATATAAGTGACTGGTAGGAATAACGACGGGAAAGAGATGGTAAAGAAGAGCATTAGGAAGAGACTTAAGAGGAAATGTGGGTAAAGGGAAAGAGATGAGGAGACGAGGGATTGAGGAACCATTGAGTGAGAGGGGATGATTTGAAACGGTATATGCATATTTACATAGAAATTAAATGCACCTATATAGATAAATATATTCATTCCCGTTGCCGTCATTTTGGACGAGTACTTGCGTTATTATGCACATAATATAGAAGATGTCCGCTGAAATTCAACTGGAATCAACCGAAATAGGTGCTTATAGAACAGTAGAGGATCCAGAAAAACGTTTCCAAGAAGGAGAAATATGAAGCTCAAATAAAACAACTGCATTTATTATGTACGAGCCTAGAGTTGAATAGCATATTATATTCTCATTCTCATTCTGCATTATTCCCATTATAACTTACACTCCCCTCCCTCTCCCTACTTATTCCGTCCTCCTTCACAACTCGGGGAGATTCATCGAAGACGATTCGGACGATTAGGAAATAAATAGTTGCTTTTTTAAATGTATGCATGTTAAGTAGGAGAATGGTGAACACAATAGAATCCAATATACCGGTTATCAAGGACCTAAAATGATAAAATCGCGAATCTATGAACAAACGCATCTGAGAAATAAAATTCGATGATAAGGAAATTAATGTACAATCTTTTGTCTTTATGGTTATGCAAATATCGCGCCAATATCTTAGATATTTAAAATAATAACCAAAGCATTCTGCATGTCAGGACAGACTTTTACGTTTTTCCATGGGAAATGGAGACGAAGCCGAATTTACGTCGCTCTAATAAATATATTCTTGAAATCAAACACACAAACAGAAAGAAAATTAGACATGTTCAGCCCATCATGAACTATCTTTCTTCAAGCGGAGTCTGTAAAGTGGATTTTTGCAGTCGGAAAAATACTTCACTCAAAAAATTGATGTGGCCAACACATGACTTTCTCCATACCTGAGATATTTCCATAAATTCCAAATAGGTTAAATGATAATAAATATTTGGAGGAACTGCGAGAAAAATTTAAAGACTACAAAGAGCAGAAATAAACTCATACCTTCTGATATTGAATATAGCCCGAAGCTCCAACAATTAAGAAAATAAAAACTGGCGTAAAGTGTTTACAATATTCGCCGGTAGGTGGTGTGGCGGTGGCAGCTAAATAATTTTGTTTTTAAAATATCTTTTCGACAATGCATTATATGGGAATATGTTTCCAACAAGCATTGTAGAAATCAAATTTCCTGCACTTTTTCCTTTAAGAAAAATGTGAAATATAAAATTTCGTGTTCATCTGATTAATAGTTTTTAGTTAGAGCACCCACAAAATCCCGGTCACAGACATCATCGAGAAAATAGTCAAAACCTCAAAGAGTTGAGCCTGACCTCATTATTGATATAGTCAAAACCTGTTCATGGGACCTTAAAATATGTATTTCCATTGAAATTTCGAATTCGATTTTTTTCATGAAAACAATACTTTATACTTCGTGCATGGAGAAAGTAATGGATTGCATTAATCCTTAACCCATCTTCAGTTTTAAGCAATGAATGCTAATATGTGTGCACATTTTGTTTAAGATGCACCATATAAATAGAGATTTACTAATCTGTAACAAAGGATAACAGAAGAAAGAATACCTCATAAGGACTACTTCGGTGCGATCCTTCTTGGATAAGTTTTAGAGAAATACTGCCATAATATTAGGGTTCACTGCATATGGAGAAGGGATGAAAGCTTATGGGGACAATAACCTCCAACTTTAAGCAAAATCCAAGTTAAGAATCGTGAAACATTCTTATCCGGAACACTCCACGGGGTAGGCTCAGGGGAGGATACCAAGACGATTAGCGGCTGTCTTCGAAGTACCACTAAGTTCCTTTTCACTACTCTCGTTTAAACGGTTCTGGGAAACCTCAGAAGGACGTATCCTTCACTTTCTCTCTATGTATTGAGATTCCCATGGAAAATCCCACCATTTAACCGACAGATATCATCACAAAGATGCATCTCTCCAAAGGCTAAAAAGCATGCATTCTCAAAAAAACCGTTAACCTTTGCCATATTCGGTGTTGAAAAGTGAGGCTTTCAAAATCACTGATAATAAAGCAAAAAGTAAAAAGGTGAAAATAATACTAGGTTTACGAAAAATATAACCTATTTACCTATTTATTCTTTCATTAAATTAAAATTTATAAATTTTATTTGGAGGAAGTACAACATATCTTCCCCCTTAAAATTGCACAGCAAAAGGACTTTTATTTCTTAAATTGCCATGTCAACCCTGAACAAACAAATTTTCATTAGCTCATTATATAAATTTCTGCCAAAATTTCAAATTTTTATCTACATCATTGATCGAGTTATTCGCCTTCTAATATCTTTACACTCAGACCAATAGACAGAAAACATAGCCATCTATTATTATGCGTTCTTGGCAAGAAGTGAATACATATAGGGGTGGTCTTTTCCTTCCGTCCGTCCGTCCGCATGTTAAAACTCAAGAATCGCTGAACGTATTTTGATGAAATTTAGTAATAGGGAGCTATACTAAAATTTGTCTACCGATTACAATTTTGTTTAAAATCGGACGATAATGACGACCACTTTATATGAAGAGATTGCTACGTGTTTTCAATTCGAGAACAGTATGACGAATTTTGATGAAATTTGGTATTGGGGAATTTTACTAAAATTTGTCGATCTCAAATAACACATTTGGATAATCTGTGTACTTCGACATGGAGTACTCCTTTCCATACTTGTTATTATATTTGATTCTTCGATTCTTTAAAACCTGTCTTTCTCTCCCTATTTTCGAAACCGTCCTCAAGTCCTTCATTCTTATATCTAACTCCAGTAAACTATCGTCCAATCCTGTATACATTTTTTAAATGCTCGGTTTGTTTATTAAAACGCCCAGCACGATCCTGATATTTTCATTCCGTTTCTATTTCTAAGTTATTTAGCTGATTATTACGATTGTTAATCTTTTTTAATAATATTTCAGATCTTTAGGTATTCCTTCTCGTAAATCACGCTACGAATGTTGTTTACATTGATTTCTATGAAAATCATTTTTCTCTCCATCCGTCTTTCTTTCCATTTCATACTAAAAGTTTTCAAAGTACACCATCGCCAATAACAATAGGATTTCTAGGTTTTACAATGTAACCGATAAGCAATGCAACATCCCGATAAAATGGCAAGATTTCGCCAAAATATGTAAACATTTAACATGAGAGAGTTCGAACTGTAGACAAAAAAGGGGAACAGAAAAAAAATTTATAATATTATCTTTGAAACGGTCCAGATCCAAAGGTCGTATGTCAATTTTTTTATTTTAATTTACAAAATAAACAAGTTAGGAAAGTGTGCAGTGTATCACAAATAGTGGCGTTTCGTGCGATGGAGTACTTGAAGCTATACGATATAATTTGAATGAACGAACACTGTAAAACAACTATACACCAAGAACCAATTGTATCTCCCTCTACTAAAAATTTCTTCTACAAACAAGCTGATGCATTGATAAAAATTACCGTAATTTTAATGACTAAATACGGCAAAACTATATATTAGACATTATACTAGGAAAATATTAAATCTTTAATTATTTATCTATTTTCTAATCAACTTCAACTAATCAAATAATCGAAAATTAATTACAACATATCTTTTCTTCTTCATATCATCTTCGTCGTAGACAATTCATTTTCTTTTGTTTACAAAATGCTGCATGCACACGTAATAAAATTTCACGTAATTCATAATTATAGCAGATCTTATTTACTTCAGTAACCAAAAATATTGCATTCGTGGACAACAATTAGGTAGCTATGCAAGAAATTTTTTAAGTTCAAAGCGAATTACGACACTCTTGTTCGATTTCCTTTATTACGGCTGCTCCTACGATAAAAATATGTAGGAAAAGAAATACTCTACATTATTATATCTACATCTATATTTAAAAATTATTTTCATAAGACGAATAATTTACGAGATATAACGGAGAGTTCATTTATTTGTCTCCAGTAAAGTGGTACTCCTGATTAGATTACATGATTCATTTTTTGTGATTATCTTATTGGCTTTGACTGTAAGTCCTAAATATCAAATTCAATGAAAGGCCGTTCGGTAGAAGCCGAGGATGCACATGCAGACGGACGTACAAACCGAAGTTTTTTAAGTCTCGGGAAACAACTATCAAAGCTTAGAATCATAAATCAAGAAGGAATCGTTATAGTCGGTAGTGACTTTCACTTACACTCAATTGATTGGGGAAACCTATGTTTCGAATCTAGAGGTAAAGAACACGCATCCTGAGAGGCATTAATCTAAACATCCTGCGAGCACTCTCTCCTTCAATTAGTCAAAAAACATATTAGATTTATTAGCAACTAACGCCCCACAAAAAATAAACAAAGTCACCATTGAAGCTGGGATAAGTAATCATCTGGCCGTATATGCAGAGTGTAAGTTGAAAATCGATAGGCACCCTTAGCCTCAAAGAAAGTTTTATATATTTGCTAAGGCAGACTTTTCAAGCTTCAGGTCGCGCCTACGAGAAATACTACCTGGCTTCCGTGATATGACCGAACGATCAGGTGCTGAGTCATCATGGACACTATTCAAGGATATAATGCTAGAGGGCATTGATAAGTACATTCCAATTAAATTGAAGGTAGACAATAAAGAGCCACGTAGGTACAATAAGCAAGTTAGGAGTGCGCTTAGGCGTCAGAGAATAAGCCACGCGAAAATGAAAAATATGCCGTCTACATCAACCGATGAACTAAAGTTAAGACGCATAAGGAATCCCGCGCTAAAGCGAGAAATACTATGCGCGAGGCTTTCACTAACTTCTGGAATAAGATATTAAATGAATATTTGAAGGAGGACCCTAAAGGGTTTTGGTCCTATGCGAGAGAGGTCCAAGGTAGAGACCCTACCATACCTTCCCTGCGTAATGACTCGGGTGTCGTTATTCATGATAGCGTAGAAAAAGCCAACCTGTTAAACGGTCGTTTTGTAAAAGCATTTACAGCCGTCAACGACCATTACGTACATTATGCACCCGCAATAAGGGGGGCCTGATGGACGATATAGTATGAGGTGGGAATAGCAAAGCAATTAAGTTCCATCAAAGATAACAAAGCCACTGGCCCCGAAGAAATTCCTGCTCGCGTTTTAAAAGAATTAGCTGAATTTCGAATCTCCAGCTCATCTGGAAGTGCCTAAATATTGGTATCCTCCTCTTCATCCTCCTCCTCCTCTGTAAGGAACGTCTATCATTATATATACACGTTCCTTACAGAGGAGGAGATAACGTATAACATATAGGAGGAAAGGAGGAAAAATATTTAGAAAGTTTTGAGATGTGGGTATGGAGAAGAATGGCGAAAGTGAAATGGACAGAGAGGAAGAGAAACGAAGAAGTATTAGAAATGGTGGGAGAAGAAAGGATGCTAATAAAAACAATCAGGAAAAGAAAAGCAAATTCGATAGGGCACATATTGAGAAGACAGTGTTTATAAAGGACGATCTTAGAAGGAAAAATTAGTGGAAGAAGAGGAAGAGGGAGAAAAAGAATAGGAATATTAGATAATATAAAGCAGGGATATAATACTTATAGAGGTATAAAAGAGGCTTCTAGGGAGAGAGAGAAATGGAGGCAGCGATTCAGTTAAAACCTGTCTTCGGACAGAAGCATGATGATGATGATGATATAGGAGGATACTAATGTTTAGGCACTTCCAGATGTGCTGGAGATTCGAAATTTTTTTCTTAGGTAGGATTTTGTGCAAAACCGACTAGAAAATACGAAAATCTTGGAAAAGTGCAACAATGCGGCCGCTAAAAATTCGCAATTGTTTAAACAAGTTTTCCAGATTTATGAATTTTCGCATTAGCTACGGTGCTGAAATTTTTTTTAGAGGTAGCATTTGCAAAAAACGAAGCAGGAATTATAGAAATTTTGATATTTTAATTTGTTTTGCAGTTAAAAATTCTTAAAGTTTAAAAAAATATGTAAATGTTTAGATACTACGGGGCAAGTTAGACTTCTGAAATTTTATAGATATTGAGAGTTCAATCTATATAAACGAAAAAACATTTCATTGTGTCCATGAAGTTGTTATTGCGGCTGTTAAGAATTATATAAATTTAAAAAATTAGATAACTGCTATTTCACTTCTAATTGTGCTACAAATTTAAAATTTTGCAGAAATGTGTGGCATTATTAACCAAATGAGGAAAAAGTATAATATTTAAAAAAATTGCAAAAATTAGTGATTGTTTAATCTATTAGTGTTCCATAAGGAAAAAACGAAAATCGGTCCAGAGGAAAATTTTTTTCTATTAAAGAAATATTCCTCATGATGAATTATCTCTCTGAAAAATTAATGTTTTTTCAAGGTGAGATGAAATGCTTGCAGCATGCAAGCACCTTTTACTATATATATATATATATATATATATATATATATATATAAATATGGATGTCAACAAGGTGTTGTGATGAGGAAACCCAGTGAACACTCACCAATCAGACGACTTCAGGTTGGCGAGGCCCCGGGGATGTCGAAGCGACACACGTAAAAGCACACTAAAACACAGAAACATCACAAACGTAGAAGCTTTCGGAACTACTCCTTCGTCAGCTATATATATATATATATATATATATATATATATATATATATATATATATTAGGGTGGTCCTTATAATGGGGGAAAAACAAACGATTTATTTTGATCAAGGGCACCAGCCTATCTTATTTCAATATTTAAAAAGATAATATTCCCAAAATTTGGTAAATTTTAGATGAAATTTAGAGGTTGCTACCAAAGTTTGAAGCATTAAGTTTTCTTTATTTTAAACAAAATGCAATGCAGTACAAAGCATATAAAATTTAAAGTTGGTAATTTTTATGCTACATTGTCACATGATGAACATAACAATACTGACACAGTGGTATATTAATTGTTTGTGGCAAGTGTTCCCTTCGCAAAGTTTGTATATCTCCTCCGATGATCGCTGACAACCTGCAGAAGATATTGCTTTTGCTGTTCACCCTGGGTGTATAGTCGATTGTATTCCTTGATCTGGGTAACTCTGCGTTCTGCGGTATCGTTAATGCAATTGATGGACCTGATGCGCTTTTCTGTGGCAATGTAGTTCCCATCAGAATCCCAGAGTTCGGGATCCAATTCTATGAATTTCGAGTCAAGACCAAGTATGTAGAAAAACCTCAAAGTGTTGACTAACACAAAATAGTGTAAAAATTTCCTCCAAGATGCTATCCAGATCGACAGTCACTCTTTTTAAGTGGTCCTCATTACCATCATTTTGGAGAGCTAGAATCAATTTGGCTTTTGTATCTATTGATACTTTTTTATCAAAGAAAGCAAGGGCAACCAGCTCTTCGCTGAGGTACCACAGATGACGAGCAAGCTTCTTCAGAGCAGCGTTGGCAACTATTGAGTTCAAATAGAATCTCACAACAAAAATTGTTATAACCCTTATCGCAGCTTCCTCTTTTGTCTTCAATGGAAACTGTCCTTTGAACATCCAAAGTTTGATAGCATAAATGGCTTTGGCCATCCAACGAGCCTTATGCATTGCACCAGGAGCAAAAGTGATTATTTCGTCTTTAATATCGGCAACAGCACTGGCAGTGACCTCATCATCAAGTGCAGTTCTGTATTCGGACTTATCCAGTGACACCCAATGAGCTTGAAATCGCTTGAAGATTAGTATTTTTGGGCTCGCTGATGGACTTACGATGACAGAGAAGACAGCTTCCAGTACCAGCTCCAATATGTGGTGCCTGCACGGAATGTAGAGAAGGTTCTTGTTTAATATCTTTTCAATCCAAAGGCATGCTCCATTTTTTCTTCCAGTATTTGACGCAGTAGTGTCAAAACACATTCCTTTCAATATATCTGCTAGATTCCCCATTTCCAAAGTTTCAACAACAGCTTTGCCCATTTCCAATCCAGTTCCAGCCGCAATTTTTGGAACACCGAGCAGTTGTTCTACTCCATCACCTGTGACTAAAATAGGAAGATGATCAACTACTTCCATTCCAGTAAGATCTGGCAGCAGCTTGCCATCCCAATGCACAACTAGCGGAACTGTTGGATTAAATTGAGAGATTATTTGTTTAGCCGTTGCTTCCCTTTGCTGAATGCGACTTACACAAATTGAGGAACGATTTACGATTGTTGATGAAAGTTCTATAACGTTCTGGACAGTTCTAGATTGTTCCAAAAGACCGGATATGGACTATTACATAACACAAAGAGTGCTCCTGCAAATGGACTTACGCAGGATTTCTGAGGGTCATATCTATTGCAATATTGCGTAATATTGACCAATGGGTGCTGCATCACAATTTTCAATACTAAGTATCTACAATTCACAATTCAATTCAAATAAGTTTAAAATTAAAACTAATTTTAAAATGAGTGCACTTATGTTCAGCATTATGATATACTACGATTTCAGATCTTGGTTGCGACCGCTAAATATTATACAAAACTAACCTAATTTTAGCAAAGTTATTTTTTTTCATAATGAAACAAATTCAAAACGTGCCCCATCCAGTTTTCCAAAACTTTAAAATAAGGAGCACCGTAATATATACACACACACACACACACACATATATGTATATATATATATATATATATATATATATATATATATATATATATATATATATTACGATGGCCCTTATTTTTAAGTTTTGGAAAACTGGAGGGGGCACGTTTTGAATCTGTTTCACTATGAAAAAAAATAACTTTGCTAAAATTAGGTTAGTTTTGTATAAAATTTAGGGGTCGCTACCAAGATCTGGTCACTTACAGATACTCTTTCGCTGAAGAAGGGCATAGGCCCGATAAGCTTGCGTGTTTTTTAGTCTTTTTGTGTTCGTGTGTTTCACGTGTCTCTTCGACGCCCCCAGCAGCCTGCCAGCTTGGTCCTCGACTTGGTGGGTGTCCGCTGGGCTTCCCTTAACACCTTGTTGCCACCCTCATCACTACCTTTTCTTTTCTTTAGTTTATATTTATATATATATATATATATATATATATATATATATATATATATATATATATATATATATATATATATACATACATAAATTAATACAGAAAAATCCAAGGTCATTCGGATATCAGGCAAAGAAGAGAATCTGAACAAAAGTATTGTAGAAATGCCTTTAGAACAAGTTTCAGACTATAAATACCTTGGAAGCATCAAAACAAGAGAAGCAAAATGTACGGATGAGGTCAGGACTAGAATAGGAAAAGCAAAAGCGGCTTTCAGAAGAAAGAAACATCTACTTACGGGGAATATAAGGGATGATATCCGCAAGAAGTTCATAAAATACTATGTATGGCGTATAGCTTTTTATGGAGCAGAAATATGGACGCTAAGGAAAAATGACATCAAATACTTGGAATGCTTTGAAATGTGAACTTGTAGGAGAACTCCGAAGATAAAATGGGCAGATAGGATGAAAAACGATGACGTTCTACGAAGAGTAGGAGAGAAGCGAATGATTTTACAGAGTATTAGAAAGAGGAAGGTAAACTGAGCTGGGCATTACCAGAGGAGAGAGTATGATTATAGACGTGTTAGAAGGAAAACTAGATGAGAAAAGGGAAAGAGGTAGGAAAAGGTTTCAGCTGATAGATGATTTGAAAGGGAAAGAGAGTTATCAAGATATGAAGAGGACAGCGGAAAATAGGAGTATATGGAGGTTTAACCAGGAATAATCACGGGCCTGTCTACGGATAGACTACCTAGTTTTCTCTAGCCTAACCTATAGCTTTAATCAGTTATTCATTTATTCTTCAGCGTTTCATCTACATCTGCTGTCTAGGTTTTTCCGTCATCTCCTGCAAACCATTTTACAGATCACTTAAGATATTGTGATATGTAGTTTGTGACACAATATCACTCATTTTTATCCATTTTCGGCGTACAAACTCTGCCTTTCTAGTAACGAATAGCAGCATTTTGTTATAAAAATTTCGATATAATATCAATAAAACAAAATTACTAATAACAATCGCTTCCTATGATTGCTGTTAATTAAAATTTGTGATAATATTTAAATTAGTTCTTATTAAATGTTTTCAAATGTAAACATTCGAACTTACCCTAGACGATAAAAAATTTTTCTAAATTTGCACAACAAAGGATACGATAAATTATAAACTGAATGTAGAAATGAGTTCTAGTGTTTCCAGCCGGGTGATGGTTGGGTTCACCGACGTTTCGATAGCGTTCTCTGCCATCATCCTCAGAGTGTGCTGAGATACTGTGGGTGATTGTAATGAAATTCTAACCTAGTGAAGGTTGGCCCCGTCGCATTGCCAGCTTTGCTGCAAATGCGGTTCGATGCTTGTAAAACCTTTTGGTCCCAAAAGCTATCAACCCCTCCCTACAGGCGGGGACGCTTGTTCATAGAGAGGGCATCCTGCGAATCAAGGCTAGCAATGGGTTGCTTGTAGCGATCCCACCATATAGCCTTGATGTCGCCTAGCTTACGCACTTCTTCGTGCGACTATGCTGCTGCCTTGTAGTAGAATTCCCTGGGCATCCTCGGTAAGAGGACGTCCAGCGGTTGTACCTCCCACGACCGAGTATCAGCCGGGGTGCATTGTTTTGCACGATCTGCAGAGGGTGGTCTTGGACACTCTAGGCCAGACAGGAGCTGCGTATGTCAAGATGAGCCTCACCGAGCTCAGGTAGATGCGTCTCTTGGTGTCGATCGACAAGCCATCCAGGCGCAGAATCGGACGGATTCTTGATAACGCCCCAAGGGCCTTGCGGCGGACACTCTCAACCTGAGGATTCCAAAGAAGCCTCCGGTCCAGCACTATTCCCAGGCAGGCGACCACCATCACCGACAGGTTGACTCCAGGCGGCGCTCGTCTTCCAGGATAGAAGACGACGGCCTCGGTTTTTAAGAATTAACTGAAATGCGCAATCGACGATACCAGGTGATCATATCGTTGACGGCGCACTGAAACGTCTCCACAGCTGCGTATTCTTGCTAGAGCGCGACAGGAGCACCGCGTCGTCAGCGTACAGGGCGAGCACGTGTTTCACCCAAAATCGTGGTGGGGGATCTTGGGTGAAAATGTTGAACAAAGTCGGCCCCAGGACTGACCCCTGCGGAAAGCCGAAGCAGATGCGTTGCAGTCCAAATCCGACCCGGAGCCAAAACACCCGGAACGTCCTGCACTGCAGGAACGACTCTATCAGCCGAACGAGCCAAGCTGGGAGCTGGAGTCTAACCATCTTCAACAGGAATGCTGGATGTCACATGCGGTCAAAGGTCTTCGAGATGTCGAAGAAGGCCCCCGCGACCACGTGGTTCCTGTTGAAGGCGTCGGTGATAAAGTGCGTCACCCTACTCAGTTGCTGGGTAGTGGAGTGCCCACTTCGGAAGCCGAACTGTTCATCCGGGAGAATGTTCTTCTCTCGGAGAATGTGCTCAGTGGCTTCTGGATGAGACGCTCAAATATCTTCCCGTATCCCGCCAGGAGAGAGATTGGCCGACTGTCTCCGGGAACAACCTCCGTCCCCGGCTTCTTCGGGAGGCAGATGATCTTTGCCCCCTTCCAGGTAGACGGAAAATATGGAATCCAGAAAAAACCGTTATAAACGGCGTTCAGAAATTCTACTGCGGCGACTGGAATCTGTCGCAGGACGACATATGGGATGTTGTCATCCCCCGTAGCCCTCCTCGACCCAAGGCGGCAAATCAGTGCAATAATATCGCGCTCCGAGAAATGAGGGATCGCCGCAGCCTGCAGTGGACCACGATCAAGCGTCCTCAGCACCCTAACGATGTCTTCCTCCACCGCGTTCGACTCTGTGGTGGCCGAGTTGGGTCGAAATAAATCAAGAGGTATCTAGGGTTTGTTTATTTTCGTTGCTAAAACAAATACCCTATATACGTATATCCTACATTCTTTGAAAAAGAAAGAAATGATATATTATATATCTGCTGAATTCTGATTCGTAAATATGTTTAATTAACCTTCATGTACATACTGCGTTTCATAAGTGGAAAGACGCGGAAAAATGATACGAATAAAAGCTAAAACGAAGAAGAAATACATATATTAAATAAATAACCATAGTTTTAAATATATACTGTAACGAGACCAGACCGATAACGGACTTTGCTCTTCATTTTATTTTGTTTTTGCGCGCAGCCAACAGGGTGCGCGTCACTTCTCTCTTCTCTTGTGGAAGCTTACAGAGTGTAGTGTGCGCCCCAGGCGATTAAAGGTGTTTGTGTTTTTACGTGTAACTTTCATTTGTGCCCTTTCCTCTCCGAGAAACCCTAGCCCGTCACAATACATATTTTAAATATGAAAATCAAAAGTTTAAACCGAATTTTAATTTAGCGGTGAATTAAATTAATTACTAAAATGCTAATTATCAAATAATAGCAATAATGTTGCAATCGATATTTTATTCTACCGATTGACAAAATTAATGCTCTGAAATTTTATGAACTAGGTTTGTAGATTTGGTTTTTTTTCGTTGCCACAAACACTTTCCCTCATTTACTATCTATTTAAGAATTACCTCAGTGTTACAAATCGGTAAATAGAACTTCTCACTTAACTTCACAAAAGTATTTTATTGAACGCCAATTTAGTAAATTGAGACAGTGCAAAAAGATGTTATGGCTACTAATTTTAATATTCTTAACATACACGTTTTCACAACTTCATTTTCCCAATAATTCTGCACGGATTTCAATTCTATCTAAAAGTTAAATAATAATTCGTTGAAACGTTTAAGTCTAAGTTCGTTGCTAGTTTATTAACGATTTGAAAATTACTATTTTAACGCCATATTTTATTTTATTTTCTAGAGGATAATAGCAATGCGCTTTGACCTGCGACATTTGGAGAGCTGAAAATTCAGTAGTATCATTTTGGAATCTTTAAACTTCTAAATCCCAAGTGTTATCCAAATCAATCGTCGTTCTTGACTCTAAAAATACTGACAGCAAGCATTTTTATAGACACGAAAAGAAAATTGTATAGATGTTGTCGGCTTGTAGCAACAATAAAAACAATATAAGTATTATAGAATCAATTTAAGTACCAAAACTTTGGATAATTCAATAAAATTTCGCTTAATACAATGCCACCTCAAAATCGCTTAGTCTTATTACGGCGCTAACGTATGCTATAGAATAGCGGTGTCCAACCGAATTTCGATTTTCGTCATAAGCTGGCAAACATCCCATCAGCTTCGCCACTCAGTTTAAAACATATGCAATATCAGTTAAAGCATTACACTTCTATGGCTACAAACGCACGTAGCATAGTAGTCACACAGAGTACTGCTCTCTGTAAGCCATATTATTATCTAACTTTTAAGGAGGTAATGTGAGTTTGCATTTAATATTTCGTACAGCAACTTGTTTAACTATTAGATTTAGGTATCTGGTTAAATGATCTGCTGGGGGCTTTAGTTCAGTTAGATCAAAAGAAATTAATGCTGTGAAGGCGCATGTCGTTAGCGGTCGAAAAGGTATTCCTGACGAAGAGGATCAGTTGGCCAACTGCATGTGTGTGGGGTTGAGTGAGCATCTCCTCCTTAGGGGATCTTATAGCATTTAATATATTGTGCTTTCTTATTTTTTACTGTTGTAGTTAGCTTGATTTTCTTGTGCAGTTTTCGATTTTTATAATATGAAGTTCGTACCCCTGTACGAGATATCCTATGGACCAGAATCTTTATATTTCGTAGCCGTATTTTACCTATAATATCGATATTGTTTCCTTAGCTCTTCGTTTTTCCAGTCTTTCTTCGTAATTTTCCATATTTTTCTGCTTTCTCTATGTGTATCTTAACTTGGCGAGGAGCGCGGTTTCACACGAGAACATGTATTTCTCTTACAGTCTGCCTTCCTCTCTCTCCAGGGGCAACCCGCCCAAACCCAACTACCGGGAAAAGGAGAAGCAAGTGTTGGACCAGATCTTGGGCCCTGGCAGATACGACGCCCGGATCAGACCTTCCGGAGTCAACGGAACGGGTGAGGGACACCAAGAGAAGGATTTATGGCACACATTTGCCAATCGAGAGATCTTTTTATCTGTGGGTCGGTTGGGATGCGTTTGGAGGCGGCTTCGGCCATTCAAACCTCCTGAAAGGACGTTCGTTCATAAGGTTTTTTTTAATTTTAAAGAGGCCATAGCTTGGTATATTTGTGGCTCGCTTTGTATACACTCACATTAAAGCCTTTATATTCAAATACGTTTGTTGAAGTGAATTATGAAACAAATAGTTTTCAAAACTCGTGGCATCAACATTTCGTGACTAAGTTGCATTCTTTGCTATGATAGTTTATATAGATTTTTCCTTGATGTTTGATTGTTATTGAGTGTACGACCGAGTGTATACGAGTGAAATATGAAGCGGCACACAATTTAAATATCAGTCTCTCTTGTCTTTATTATAATTCGACAAATTATTGCTACAAAACAACTGAAACCGTTTCCTCTTATCTGGAGATCTCGATCTCCTCAAATAATAATTTTTAATATTTCTTTATTAGATAAATACCCCATATATTTATAATTAAATGGTTATTGTACACCAGAAAACAGGGTTGCAGCCTTGTTATCATTATCACGAAAACGATGATTCTCAGCATTTTCTCGTGTCCCTACAAATTATAACGCTCAGAAATGCGTCTCAATTCCTTATGCTTTATTTTAATTCCATTATAAGCAAAATATATCAGTTTAAAAAAAATAAGAGTATTTTAGAGGAAGATGATTTCATCTGGTTGTCTAAACAAGAGATGTTAAAATGGAGGGTGCACCTGTAATTTGAAGTTACTGAATATTTTAAAGATTTTTGTGATAAATTCATATATGGAATCATGCATCATTATTTTCATCGTTCGTTTAAATCGATCGAAGAAGTACCTCCAGTCTACTCTAAAAAATATCTTTATTTGCGTTTTAGGGCTTCTGTAATGTTACTTCGAAAATCTAAGCATCACAAAATTTGTAATCAACAAAAAATATTTTAGTAAGCGTATTCTAATGAAATCCCTATCTATGATATATGAAGTTATGAATATTATACACTGGTTCCAATACTGGGTCCTACTAATGTCGTTCATAATATGATTAACATCTCAAATAATCTTTTTGTGTGAATGAGTAGAATAAAGTACTTATTATATCTAAGGCTCTAAAACTCACAAATTAAGCGCACATTAATGAAAATTTGATGACAAATAATGAATTAATCAGTTTAATTCACAATCAAAACGCGTCTATTGAATGAGTAGATGAGTAGACAAAATTAATCAATCGATAAAACATAATTTCACTAAGCCTCATTAATGAAGATTCAGATCTTACATATAAATTATTCAAAATATTATCTTGGGAAAAATTAAGGAAAGTTGCGAAAATTTAACATATAACAGGTTTATTTTAATTTGAGCTATGACGTTTTCTAAAACGTTTCTTTGATTTAACTGATCTCATTGCGATGAACTGTTTAAAAAAATTCTCGCTAAAATCCACTTAATTCACATATTGAAATCGATTAAAAAAAGGTTTTGCACGATATTTAAAATTTAGAGAATTTTATTATAGGAAATAACATACAAAAATCGTTCTTTGAAAAAGAATTTTGATTTTAACATCTTTATAATCATATTAACAACGTTAATTTTTGCGGCCGATAACTATAGAAAAGGTTTGTGCTACTGGAATGAATAAATTATAGAGAGCACAAACTCAACTTGGGAATGCTCCGCTTTGTGGAAAGATTTCATAATAGAAATAAAACAATTAATACAATTTCAATCGAAGAAAAATTTACTCGACCGGCTTCGCTTATTACAGCATCAACAGGTTAGAAAAGTGAAGAGATGCGCAAATGGATTTTTCACTTACAACAGTAGCTTTTCTTACGTCTAAAATACTATTTCCGCATAACAATGAACTAGCAGAAGATATTCAACATTTATATCGCAGCAAAATTTATTAATTGAGCACAAACACAATGTAGTTGAATAGTAATTATTTTCTGAAAAGATAAATACAATGTTTACATCTTTGTGGGACATAGATGCATATCAAATTTTTCTTTTGAACTAGCTACTTTTGAGTATAGGTTTCCCTCTCTTTATGCGGGTTCGCTTTATGCGGGTTTTCTTTATGCGAATTCGCTATTATGTGACAAACTTTTTGTTGCCGGAATTTCTTTTTATGCGTCTTTGATTCGCTCTTATGCGGTTAGGCGGCCAGTGCAATACATACGAAAGAAAGTTCTCCACTACACCACAAGGCGGCCATTCAGTCTCTCATTGTCTCTTATGCTTTGCGTATTAGTAAAAGAGATGAGAGTGGGGTAGATATTGTAGAGTGGAGATGAAACGGAGATTTCGTGAGATACTTTTTGAGCCCACTTGAGAAGTTTTGTCTCCTTGCCCGCGGAAATTAAGTTGGCCCAAGACAACCTTCCAGCAGTTTAAACCTCCACTATTGTGCCAGTCACAACAGCCATCACTTGTGCTCGTCCGCTTCCTTTTATTGGCGAATATAATTTAGTGTAAATTGTTTTAATTTTGTATTTAGCGCATAAGAAGTCGTTATGGAGCAAAAGAAGAGGGTCATGGAGGGGAGTTAGAATTGCTTGTGGAACGTATCCCTATCTTTTACATGTAAATGTAGGTTCTGTTTATGCGAATTCGCTTTATGTGCCACTTGCCTGGAACGCAACACCCGCATAAAGAGAAGGAAGCCTTACATTGAAAATGAAAGCAAAGAATCTGACTCTGATCTCGCACAAAACTTCCTCACTATGTGTCAAAATGAAAATATCTCGAATTGTAGTTAAATATGTGATATACGTATATGTGACAAAGGTTTAATTGGAATATTACTGATGGTTTATGATGATAGCGAAGATAATTCCTTCGGTAGCAATGTTCTGAATATAGTTACAAATTTATAGCGACGTTTAAAATGAAGGGAAAGGGTATAGCTGAGAAATGGGAATTAGCAGTGAAGATTCAGAGAGAGAGAGAGTGAAAGAGAAGTATTTTGCGAAAGGTAAAGAAGGAAGATGGAAAACGGAGATACGGGCAATATATCTTGAATAACGAGGAAGGAGACGATTGGAAAGAAGCACTCTCACCTGACGCCTGTGATGAGAGCAATCTGACAAAGACATCGACGTAGAGTGGGTTTGCCTGGATAGCGGGCGAATAAAAAACGGCAATTGTAAAATTGTTTACTCTTAATAGAACTTAGTTAACCAGGTGAAGTTTTGGATAACAAACTGTTCAAAATATATCGCGAGAAGATAGCTTAGAATCTTTAGTTGAATAAAAATGACTTCAATCTAGGACAAACTCCTACGTGAGGTCTATCTATGACATCAAAGATATTTATTTTTACTGGAGAATTCTTAGGAAATATATGTATAGTATATTTTACAAGAGATCCTGGGTATTTAGAAGAGCGAGAACAAAACTATTGGCCGCAGAGAACAAATGGCTATTGCTTGAGTCCTTCGGGAAACAAAAGATGTTGGGAAAGAGAATGGAAAGTGTCGAGAGGGAGGGGAAGATATCCTGTGAATAGGAGGGAGAAGAAAAGGAGAAATAAAGGGAAGGGGGAGGCAGACAGCGGGAAGAAAACTCAAATTACATTGAAAGAGAAGAAAAATTGGGATTTGATGCAAGGAAGAACATATCTGATAAGAGTTAGAGATATTTTGGAATTGAATTATATTTGAGAATTCAAGTAAAACATAATTTTTACTAAAAAGCTAAAAACACGTAAAAGTTATTTATAGATAGTATTACTCAATAAAAAATGAAACGTAAGCGTCTCGGTAATAAGGCAGTATGAAAAATATCCAAAAATGGCATTTAACACGGTTTTTGCTTTGCCAAAACTTCCACTCCACTTTCCATCATTATTCCTCAACACTATTCAACGTTAATATTCTCCTCCTTTCCTCCAACCTCTTCTCCACCCTTCTGGCACCTACCTCCCCCCTTCCTACATCACGATCTCTTTTCTTCATTCATCACCCTCTCCTATCTTCATCCATCACACTCTCATCCCTTCGTCCATCTCTATCTCCTCCCTACCTCCATCACCCTCTCCTCCCTTCATCCGTCACCTCCCTCTCTTCATTCACCCCCTCATCACACTTCATCCAACACCTCTCCTGCCTTGTTCAATCATTCTCTCCTCCCATCATCCATCACCCTCTCCTCCCTTCATCCTTCACCCTCTTCTCCCTACATCCATCACACTCTCCTCCCTTCATCCAACACCCTCTCCTCCATCACCGTCTCCTCACTTAATCCATCCCCTCTCCTAGCTTCATCCATCCCCCTCTCTTTTTCTCTACTCTCCTAACTTCCCTTACTCATCCCATTCCTGCCCCTCCCTATCCTCTCTTCCATCACTCCCCTCTCTTCCACACCTCCAATCCTCTCCCTCCTCTTCTTCCTCTCTCCTATCCTCCCTTGATGTCTCCTCTCCTAAATTCCCTATTCTCTCCTGCTTACCATTCATCCACATCCCCTGGTACCCTTCTCTCCTCCCCTCTCTTCCTATCGACTCTTCCCTTTGCTTCACTCTACACCATGATCTGTGAGGATGTTGTGAAAGTGAAGTGGAGATGGTGATGCCAATTGTGGGATTGGCGCAGGTTTTGCAAATTATTATCAATAAAAAGAGCAGGAGAAGGTGATGGAGAGGTTTTGTATCAACATATTGAGGTTATGAGTACAATTTTCTTTAAAATATAATAAATCACGACTCGAGAGATTTGCAAGTACAATCCCCGAATTGAGAATACAAAAATCACAATAACATCTAAATATAACAGCGCTTAAAATTTAGAGTAGCATTAAGGGAGATGAGGATTTAATATAGTATTCGCTGTGTAGGGAACATTATGCACTGTTTGCAAAAAGACGAGAAAATAAACATCAATTAGAGAAAGAGCTTGAAGGGAAGAATTGGAAATGACAGAAAAGAGGACATGCCTTCTGAGGGGAGGTTTAAGGGTTGGTAATTTGCATCATAGCGAAAAGGCCAATGAATGAAGGGAAGCGGTTGAAGGCAGAAGAGAGAAGAATAGATGGAAGAGGACAGAGGGAGGTATTGAGGAAGAGGAGAGGGGGAAGAATGGAGGAATAGGAGAGAGGGAGGGATGGAGTAAGAGAAGAGATTGAGGGATGGAGGAAGAGGAGAGACTGAAGGATGGAGGAAGAGGTGAGAGGGCTGGATGGAGGAAGAGGAGAGAGGGAAGAATGGAGGAAGAGGAGAGAGTGAGGGATGGAGGAAGAGGAAAGAGGTAGGGATGTAGGAAGAAGAGAGAGGGAAGGATGGAGGAAGAGGAGAGAGGGAGAGATGAAAGATGAGGAGAGAGGGAAGAATATTGGAAGAGGGGAGAGGGAGGGATGGAGAATGAAGAGATAGGGAAGGATGGTGGAAGAGAAGGAGTGATGGTGGAAGAGGAGAGAGAGATGGATGCAGAAAATGGAGAGAGGGAGGAATGGAGGATTAGGAGAGAAGGTAGGATGGAGGAAGAGGGGAAAGGGAGGGTTGTAGAAAGCGGAGAGAAGAAGGGATGGAGGAAGAGGAGAGAGAGAGGGATGAAGGAAGAGGAGAGAAGTAGGGATGGAGGACGAGGAGAGAGGGAATGGAGGAAGAGGTGAGAGGGAGTGATGGTGGAAGAAGAGAGAGGGACGGATGGTGGAAGAGGAGAGAGAGAAATGGAATAAGAGGAGAGAGGGAAAGATGAAGAATGAGGAGAAAGGGAAGGATAGTGGAAGAGGAGAGAGGGAGGGATGGAGGATGAAGAGATAGGGAAGGATGGTGGAAGAGAAGAGAGGGAGTGATGGTGGAAGAGGAGAGATAGACGAATGGAGGAAAAGGAGAGAGGGAGGGATGGAGGATTAGGAGAGAAGGAGGGATGGAGGAAGAGGAGAGAGTAAGGGATGGTGGAAGAGGTGAGAAGGAGGGATGGAAAAAGAGGAGAGAGGGAGGAATGGGGCAGAAGAGAGAGGGATTGGATGAAAGAAGAGTAGAGAGGGAGAGATGGAGGAAGAGGAGAGCGGGAGGGATGGAGAAAGAAGTAGAGGGAAGGATCCTTTAAGAAGAGAGAGGGAGGGAACCTGGAAGAAGAGAGAGGGACCGATGGTAAAAGAGGAGAGAGGGAGGGATGGAGGAAGAGGAGAGTGGTAGGAGTGGTGAGGAGGAGAGAGATAGGAGTGGTGAAGAGAAGAGAGGGATGGATGGAGGTATTGGAGACAGTAAGTGAGGGAGGAATTGGATAGAGGATGGGATGGTAGAAGAGGAGAGAGGTAGGAGTGGAAGAAGAGGATAGAGGGCCGGATGATGGAACAGGATAGAGTGAGGGGTGGTGGAAGAGGAGTAGAGACGGAAATATGGCGGAAGAGTAGTGAGGGAATGATGATGGATGAGGAGAGAGGGAGGGATGGAGGAAGAGGGGAGAGGGATGGATGGAGGAATAAGAGAGAGAGAGGGATGGATTAACAGTGAGATGGAGGGATCTAGGAAGAGGAGAGAGGGAATGATGGAGGAAGAGGGGAGAGGGAGGCATGGTGGAAGAGGAGAGATGGAGGGATGAAAGAAGAGGAGCGAGGGAGTAATGGAGGAAGAGGAGATTGGGAGGGATGGAGACTGAGGAGAGGAGTAATGGTGCATGAGGAGGGAAGGAATTGAGGAAGTGGAGAGGAGGAATAATGTACGAGTGAATGAGAATGGCTGAGTTCAGAGGATAGGTTATTGTGTTTGGGTAGCTGGTTTGGAGAGGGATGCGGTGGATATAAAAATTAAGCTGTTGAAATATGAGGAGTAGGAATTGGGATACAGTTGTTAGGCTTGCACTTTTTTGGTGTAAGTAGATTTTGTGGCTTATATGAAAAGTACAGATGGCTTTATACTACCAAAGCTTGGAACGATTTCGTGTCTGAAGCTATCTTGAAATAAGTCGTTCAATGAAATATTATCCTCATAAAGATTCTTATTCGGCGTATCGGATTTGATATGAAACACTAAAATATTATTTTTCTTTTTTCTTATATTTAACAAATATTACTCCCTTTTTTAAAGCAGTGACAATCCTTCTAATTAATTTTTCTATTATGAATTAATATCAATAGAAATGCACTTTTACTTCCAAATGCAATAGGACCTTAATTAACGCGCGTATAGTTAATACGTTTTTGTCGATAGATTGTTTTCAATTTGGCACCTACTTTAATCCACGAGTATTAATTTCTTAAAACTTTATGCGAGCTAACGCGATATACGTGATGTTAGCACAGCATATATTCTTATTTGTTCGAAAATATTATGTCTAGTTTTTAAGGTATTTTGTTGTTATTAATTTCATGAAATATATATATTGACCGCCAGCACACACACGCGCGCACACACACACACACACACATATATATATATATACTATATATAATATATATAAATGCTTACGGAAGACAAAAAGTAAATGGGATAAATGGATGGATACAAGTTGTTGGGATAAGGGAGCCCAATGAACACTCACCAATAAGACGATTTCAGATTGGATAGCTGCTGGGAGTGTTGAAGTGACACACGTAAAACAAACACAAAAAAAGATCACCCCTAAAGCTTCTTTCTGGGTGATCTCTTCGTCAGCACAGGAGAGAGACAACTGATGGCAGTGACACTTGGTGGAGGCATGTGGTTGGAAGAGTACTGTGGAAAAGTCGGGGATTGAAGAATACGAAGGGGTTTGGGGAATGACAGAAAAGGAGTGAAATAGTAGCAATGGTTCAGGCCAGGGGTAGTAAAGGAGTGTAGAAGATTGATATGTGCAAGCTCCCACTGACGGGGTTGGGGAGCCGAAGCATTATCGGGAAGAGTGTGAATGGTCCTCACCATGAAGCAATCATTAAACTTTAGGTTGTGATTGTTTGCATGAACGGCCACAGGCAGCGGTCGTTTAAGAATGACGCCGTTGCGGTGGCCGTTCATGTGGATGTTGAGGGGATTTCTGGTGGGGCCAACATAAAAAGCGGGACATTGGGTGCATCTCAGGAAGTAAATGATATTACGGGTGGTGCAATTGGTTGAAGAAGTTATGGGGTAGGTGATGTAAATTGTGGGGCTGGAGAAGGAGTTGCAGGAGGGGTTTATTGGGCATGTGAGGCATCGGGGTCTACCGCAGGGGTGAGATCCGGCGGGATACAGAGGAGTGGGTGCTGAGAGTTCTTTTTTCCATAAAATGTTTGCCAGATTAGGGAGTCGGCGGAAGGGAGGTATCGGTGTTCTAGCAAATGGAACCTTGTTGGTGGAGGATGTGAGGATAGGTTGGGCGGCTTTTAACATCCATTTATCCATTTTAACTTTCCATTTCCGTAAGCTGTTATATATATCACATGTTTTCACATGTCCACATCGGACCAATATTGCAAGAAAAGTCGAAAATTCCGTAAAAATTTATTATTTTCCCGAAAAATGCTGAAAACTCCAAATTTGAAATCAAAATCTGTGCAGGGCTTCATAACATTTTCATTTAAATTTAGTTATATTACGATAGAAACTGGGGGCGAAAACTGTTCTACAGCTGAAGGAATATGGTTTATTATTTTAAGACTAATCACAGATCGGTGCCTATTTGGCGTATGAATTTCTTTTTAATCGGAAAAAGGATACTTTCACAATGAAAGTTTTCAGCTACTATGGCAACTAGTACGATGCTTTTGAATGGGAATTTATAATCTGTATCACACAATCATCGATTAAAAGCATTTTAATTGGGAATCGATTTGAACCAACGACGGACACATATTGTGACGTCATACTTATGAAACACGTTATACCGTATTAAATAAAAACACATTACTCCTTTTAATTATTTGGATTGATAATCAATATATTTTAATTGAAATGATATGGTGCTTTTTATGAGAATCGTTGGACTATACTACAATGTCATTGGTTTTAAACTACAACGTATACATATGGTGACGTCACAAATTTGAAACACGACATACATTCTTAAATAAACAAGTAGTCCAAACCAGGCTTATTGCAGGCTTGTTTCCCAAAGTTGACGTCTCGAATTGATTACTTATATTGACAGGAAATGTTTCAGTATGTGTTAGTCATTCCAAGGAATTCTCATACCATAAACACCACTTGTAGTTCCGAGTTTATCAATGATAGACAAAAATTAGAAGATAAATTAATAGACCATTATCAGGTTTAAAATACTAAAAGCAATGTCATAATCTCTTTTTGGCATTATATTTTGCATGTACTTTTCAAATATAAGATTTTAATAAATATTACTGTTTATACGCTAATATGTATGTATCAACTGTCCATTGTAATTGTAATATAGCGGAAAAGAAAATAACTCAATTGTTCATTTGTCTATTTTCAACCCAAATTCGGTAATAATCCGATAAAACGCCATTTAAAACGCAACAAAGGTATGTTTTAGTATAAATTCAAGAAAATACGATAAATTATCAAAATGTGTTTTTAATAATTAGAATTTACATTCTTTTTACCTTAGAACAGTACAAACCTCGCCCCGATATCATAATGTTAAGATATTTTAATGCATTAAAGAAAACATTTCTGCACGATGGATTTGAGGTTTCCTATGTAAAACAAATAGGGAAAAAAGTTCATGGTATTGAACCCGGGACTTCAATCTTCGCCAAATAAAATATATCCCGGAGGTGGACTCTAGCAGCACAAATTTTATACCAAGTTTCATGAAAATCGGTCCATTGGTGCAAAAGTTGTTAGTAGGGGACACACACAGACAGGACCATTTCATAAGGCTATGCTTCCTTTGGAAACCAGCCTAAATACACATTACTACTTTTAATTATGAGGATTAGTTTAGATCTTGGTGTATGGTGATATATTTAAGCACTTGCAGTATGCAAATTACTGGTTTAAACCACTGAAATCACTAAATTGGTTTTTCTTCATTTCGTGAATATTTATTTTTCGAAAATTTCCTGGGTTTTCCAGCTTAATAAGAGTGATTCCAAGTCACATAATACTCTCAAAATGAATGTTATCTATACCGCATAAGATGTGAATCCATAACCTTCTTCTCACCCCCTTCGTCGTTAAGAGATGCTTTTTTGCTCGAATGTGTTATTTACGTTTTGAATCAGACTCACGATACCTTTGAAAAATTTTAGTCTTATCTCACGGTATCACTCATGGTGCAAAAACTTTACTCTTTAGTCAGCATATCTAATTACTGCGTTTATTAAGGTCCTATTGTAATATATGCATTCGCCTACAGGCTTGCTTCTTAAACACAATCTGGTTTGGATGCTTATTTCCATTAATACAATAAAAATATTCTCATCCCACCAAATTTATCAAAAATGACTTAAATTTAACATTTTCTAAAGAAATGATGCGTTGAATGACAAATTAATTATTATTTGGTAATCCTAACGGTGAGGTTATTTACAACCTTTTAAAATTGTAAAATAACTCATAGCATCAATTTCTGCCATAATTACCTCCGTTAAAATAGCCTATTTATTCCCATATCCATTTGTAGTTATGGGTATTGAGATTTTTTGGATAAACCTAACACTTTTCTTGATAAAATTTCACATTTCTGATATATAGCTACACACCTACTAAGAGTTTATTTCGTTGCTGTGACATTGATAAGAGTGCTTATAGCCTTATGCCATGACCTTCCTTTTTGCTAACTTATTGAGACATTATTCACCTATTTGAAAAGCATATCGCAGTTTATCCGCAATCAACTTTTGAAATACTTGAAAACGCACCTATGCATTGGGAGTAGCTGTTTGATGCGATTTCAGTAGAGAATATTTCTGTGAATCTCCTGGAAGGCTCACTTACATTATCTTATAAAACCTAGGTTTTGTTAACTTCACACGTGTCACTTTTTAGGGCAGAGTTCACTTAGCTCAGTAGCTATGGACACGCACGCAATTCACGTATCACCGCTTCTTACTCTTGGCTTACAATATTAGCACATGATATTTTTGAATTAATGCATACTTTTCACAATATTATGTTGGCACATCGCAAAGTCATCGAAGTTTCTTTTAACTAGAGGTCACTGTTATGATGCTTTGAACTTAAATCTCGTTCTTTAATTTAAAAACTTTATTAAATTGTTCTTTTCTTTTTCCTTATCTACCCAAATAAATAAAAGTTTTCATATAATACTAATCCAGTATATGAGTAAAATATTAACTTCAAGTTACTGTCGTACATTAGATTCAGCTTTCAAAATATCAGGATTCGAAATTTACTTGAAGTAAAAGCTTGGCGGCCTCTACTATATGATTATATTGGTTTAAATTATATTTGATTTAAAGAATTGAGAGTTTTGTGCCAAGTGATATATTACGTTTATAGTTTAATTTTTCCTAATGCAAGTTTTTACGGCATTACAGATTGCTATCTTCTTACACAACTCCTACTTTTTTTTGTTAAAAATATCCATAATAAGAAAAAATAATTGATCCAGACGGATTCCTAAGTTAAATATTTATGACATAGATACTTTTGGCGGGCTCACGAGAGGAATCGGGAATGAAATGTTAGCATCCATCGAAGAGAGAGGCGACAGGTACTCTTCATTTCACAATACTTTTGTAAAATCCAACCTTCCCTCGAAACTAAATTTGTAAAGGAGCTCCTAGGTGACGATTCTTTGTTATCTTTTAATGGACAAATTTTAGAGAAATATTTTTCTTTTCTATTTAAAGCTTTGACTAACGTCACCGTAGCGTATGTGTAACTTTCAATAGATTTTTCTGAATTTTTCGCTGTTTTGTTATGCTGACGTTCTTTTTCATTGGCCCCTTTTAAAATGAGGGTAGCATTAATTTTTCTATTAAACAAACTTCTGTTGATTAAGAATGCGAATTATACCTTTTCCCAAAAAATACCGCGTCGCTAACCGCCGGACTAATCCATTTTCAAAGTCCTTCGCTTCAGTCTAATCGCAGTTATCTCCTTTCTGAGAGACTCGAATTAATGCGGCGACGCTCTCGTGGCGTCCTCGCTGGATCTTGACAAGAGTACCTGCCGCTTCCGATGTCAGTTGCCACAGGCACCGCGGGCGGATTTTCCTCTCCTCTCCGTTGCCATTGACACATCTTTTGGGTTTCTCGAGGGAGGAGATGTGACGGTCAAACGCACGCAAATATGGAAGCGAATCATAGCACGGGTTCCTTTGACTACCTACTGCTAAAGTGCATTCGATTACAATTTGAGATGTTGTTAATATGTTTACGTCTTGGTTCAATAAATAATTCGCTTTTAGTCACCGATTCATCGATAAATTCAATTTTCACATTTATGGCTCAATGCCTAAATTCTAATAATTAAATGCCTACGAACTATAATATAATGTTAATTCTTTATTCTAATTAAGTTATATCAAATTAATTACGTCGCAATTGACGATTGAGAATTAATTAAAGCAGCAATTTTTCATTTTATAACGGATAGATAAATAACATAGAATATTGTTTTCATCACAACATTTTTGTCAATAATTAAACGCCTTTATATGCAAAAAACAATACCGCCGTGAGTTTTTGCGGTGGTGCTTTGCTTCGCTTCCCCGCCGTAGTAATGTGGCCCCAATATGTAACAACCGTAATGAATAACCTTTGGCATTTGTTTGAGAGGTGAAGACGCTCACAAAAATGGAGTAGTTAGACATTAGGACTAAGATTTTTATGTGCGAGAGAATGTATTTTTCTGACCTTCCTTGCCAAAACTTTCAATGTGGGAGGTATTATTTTTTAATCTCCCAATGAACACGATAACGAGGACAGAACCTCTCAACCCGTCCATTCTCTCTCTCTCTCTCCATTCCTATCTTTTTCACTCTGTCTCTCACTCTTTCTCTTTCTCTCTCTCTCCTTCCTTCCTCTCTTCTTTCTCTCTCTCTCTCTCTCTCTCTCTCTCTCTCTCTCTCTCTTCCCCACCTCTATCCTTCACGATCCTTTTCCCTTTCACGATGGTACGATCCTTTCCGACGATCCCCGTTATCACCTCTTATAGATGGCCCTGCAATCGTCAACGTTAACCTCTTTGTACGAAGCATAGCAACAATTAGTGACATCAAGATGGTAAGTTAGCAAATTTACAATACAATTCCTTTTTTGGAACCGGCATCTAATATTTCTTTCACGCCAATTTCTGTATAATTTTCATTTTTTACTAGAAAACTTTTATTTTATTGAATTCTTTTCAAGACTTGCTACTCTTAGTTCATGGTGATGGAGAGAAATTTATATATATATGACATGATAAAAAAATATATATATAATTCGTTCGTTTTTATATTTACATATAAAAAGGCAACTCAGTATTCCATAGTAGCTCTATTTAAACGGAATGATTTCTTTAGGGAATGAAAATACCCTCTTATGTGCTAGTGCAACGCCAGAGCCCTCACCCGTAAAATATTCCTTTTAAAAATTGAAAAGATTTTCCAAGGAATTGCCAGATTTTTTAAATTTGCTGTCATACCTCCGCCCGCATTTGACCACTGAAAGTCTCGTTCTGAATGAATCCTAAATGAGTTTTCCCCTCAGCTAATAACCTGCAGAATATTCATAGCACGAAAACCTTCTTTTAAAGAACCTTTAAACCCTAAAATATATATTCCATGCCAGTCACGCACCCTGATAACCTCACAATGACTCTTCTCCATCTCTTACCCTCTATTCATTATTGAATATCACTCTCATATATATATATATATATATATATATATATATATATATATATATATATGCCCAATGAAACTCTCAATCATACCTCCGTTTTATCGACTAAGTAACACAGGAGTAGTTCGTTATCCACCTTATCTAAATGTCTCTGTAACACCATCACCAAGATACAAATTACAATGATATTTGCCACTCGCGGTATGCCTTGGCCACCTCTTTCTCCAATGCCTTTGTTTCTATTTGCAAGCGGCATTTTATGCATTCTTCATGCACGATTTATCTGGCGCAAATGTAGATAGCTTCCCAATTCCATCACCGACCCTCAATATCTCCATAAGCTACCAAACCTAGTACCTTATCTTTTTAGCAAATGCAAATTTTTATTGCAAAAAATATTTTTGTTATGCATAGAACATAATCGTAGTGAAAAGTGCATATTACTGACGCATGATCCCCCAATTCGATTGATAATCTTTTTTAAAAAATCTCAATTTTTTCAATTTAGAGTGGAATTAAAATATTTTTCTATAAAAGGTAAGTAATGAGAAAATGTTTTAAAATTTGTAAATAAGGCGAAAAGTACTCCGTTTTCCATCTAATCTATTTTTAGGCGTTTTTATCTTCCATTTTAATTCAGATATATGTGAAATACGAAGAAAATTTTATTCGAACAATTTATAAAATTCCACATATTTGTTTCATGACTAATGCAGTGAAAATTTTGTTTTAGGATAATTAATATTTCAATAAGAACATAGGCAATTTTTTGCACCAATTTTTTGTGAAACAAATCAGTTTCTGCCAAAACTTTCACAACTAAAACCACTACCACGGTCATTTTTTGTGGCGTTTAATTTTATCTTAAATTATTCCAATATTTATGCTAAGTATCAAGTATTTGATGTTTAAAATCAACACTTAAAGCCCTGACAATTCAAAAGTGTTTTCAAAAGTTTGTCATAAAAATTGGCGTAGATCTGTCACCCCCAAACCCTTATTCTGAAAGAGGATTATTAATCTGCGTCGGCACTTGAGTGGTAAAATATCCGCATAGGAAATGGAAGACACGGGTTTTATTCCCAGTCAAAGTGGAATTTTTCTCCCGCTTTCCCAGAATTTCTACCTAGAAATCTATTTCTCACTAACACATACATCGGGAAATAAGGAGTTGTGGGTTCTTTTGTCAATACGCATACTTCCTCCAGTCGCAGCGATTATTACACGAATGAAAAGGGATTTAGTATGTAAGTGAGGCGCTTTATATTATAGTAATATTTTCCTTCGATTTAAGAACTAACACACTACTTATTCTCCAATATCTATATTAATTGGTTTTGAAATTCTCGCAACAATAAATTCACACAAGAATTTAAAAAATCTTCAGAGGAAATTATACTATTTAGGAATAATTACTAGTTAAAAGCTAAATTTTGTGAAAAAAGAGAAAACTAACCATGGAACCATTCTTCTCCTAGAGCATAATTGTCCATTTGGTTTCGTCTGTTCATTGAATGAATGTCGCTGAATTATATTTGAGGCTTTATAACATTAGCCTATTTTAGCACTACTTTTCGATGTTTCCAAGCGGTTGCCAATAGGATTATTTCCATTCCTGAAAACGGTCATTTATAACTGGCTATTTAAATATTTGTATAATGATTCTAAATATTTTGCTCAAAATTTTATTTATAAAATGAATATGCTTAGAATTTTCAATAAATAGTACTTGAAATTTTCTCATTTCCAGCTCTATAAATACGTACTGTTTATAGTTGATCACAATTAAAAACTAGTAGTCTTCATACTTAAAGAGGTCGCGCGCGGTCTAAAATATCGCGCGCTTTTCGTTTTTTCAATTTTTTAACCTCACGTTTAACTCTTATCCCAAGCCTTCTCGGTACCATTCCTCAATTTCACTGTCTATTTATTTAAAGGTCTGAGGAATTCTTTGTGTCAAGGTTTATTGCTTTTAGAGGGGTTTTCCCTACTCTACTTTGTTTTATTACCGCCTGTTGCACACAATAAATATGACAGGATGATTTTGTTTACCCTACGTTATGACGTCAGCTGTTATTCCGAGTACAAAATTATTACGCCATCACTAAAAACTGTAACATCCCACAAAGAAATCATCGAGTGTGTTTTTTGCCTGAATGTGCCTGGCTGAGAAAAGATCTTTGCTACAATGTTACCCTTTTCATGTGTTGTCCTTCAATTACATATTCGCACAAATCTCTTATGAAGAACGATGTACCTACAAGATGTCATTTTTGTTTCCGAATAAGAAACAGGAAGACCAAAACCTGTTGTGTATTGTGCTCAAAATAATTTTGCAGAAAGCGTACGGTTACTTCATGCTTCGGCTTCTCCTAAATCCAAGAGGGAAAAGCGGAAGATTAGGAAGACAAAGCCCAATAAAATTTAAGATATCTGTTTTTATTTCTCAATTTTTATAGTTGATGTTCAATTTTTATTTACAGGTTATTTTTATTAACAAACAGAGCAATATTCTGCTCCTTGTTAAGTATTGTTTCCATTTATCCACAGATTAATGAAGTAATGTTAATAAAAAATTATGGTGTGAACGAAATTAGTTTTAAAATTAAAGAAAATTCAAATAACAATTGGTAATTTGGATATTATACCTGATTTTACAACGCGGTCAGAGCGACCACGCGCGACCTCTTACGTTACGAAATAACGCGCGGCCCCTTAAGGGTTACGGCCTGTTATGATGTAAGTAAGGATAAGCATATCCTAGTTGTGCTGCGGGTAGTCTCGCCTGATAACGTTAGGTCTTGTTGTGCGTCACACGGGCAGCTTAGGGAGCGAGACACGGGTTGTGGCATTTAAGTTTTAAGCCGCGATTCAATTTCGCGTTATCGCTTATTTTAGAAGTTTTTTTAGATCGAATCTACAAAAAATAACCATTTTTAGAGCTTCTGCGGCAAATTAATTTGGTTTAAGAGTAATCTCCTAGATGTCACAAGATAGATTCCCGTTATTTTTACCAATTAATTATGAGGAATTAAAATATTATTTGCAAGAAATGAGCATGTATACTGCTTCGAAGCAATTTCAACATCATTGTGCGGTTAGTTTAAATTATATTGATTAAAGTAGGTTCCTTAAAGATTAAACTCAGATTTTTAATGTAGTTATTAATGAGAAGTTGCGAGAACTCTTTTATATTTTATATTGTATATATAGTAAATATCTGTTATAAAAATTCTACACGAAATAGATATAAACGTGTTTTATGGTTCGTCTAAATATAAATGCGTTATATTTGGCGAATATTTACCTTTCGTGATTTAGATAGGAATCATCTGTTGGTATATGGGAATAAACTCTCATAATTGTAATTTCTAAGAGTTAAAATAAGAAACAAGATTTATTTCCGTCCTAGACTGGAATAATTAGTGCTAAACCTTCTGTTTTGCTGACCTTGGTAAAGTGATGGTTAGCGTTTCTGGGTTCCAGATTCGAGTCCTAGGTCCCGGTTGTGTGCAATCGCATTTGCTGTCGTTATTATGCTCGTTGTAAAAGGTCTACAGCGGCTGTGTATGAGCTAGTTAAAATAAATAATTTTGAATTATTCTTTCATTTAGGAAGTTTGGGGAAAGTGTCTCTAATTGATCACGGGAGAGTAAAAGTTACAGAATTATTCTATATTCAAAGCTGATGTATCTTTAATTGTTTTATAACAAATGTAGCAAAGATTTTTCAAAGGATCATGTTTTGATGTTTCGAAAATATTATTTTCCTTTTTCTTCGTGACCACTATCTGCAGATCCATTTAAAAATTACCACAATCACTCATAAAATATTTTTTATCATTTTTCGGAAATACGACAAAACATTTTGGAAAAAAGAAAACCAGGAAAAGGTTACATCTGACTGACTGTACATATTGTTGCTCAAATTCTTCACATCTTTTTTTAAATTTGGAGGGACAGACCTGCCGAATAAGGACACCCGTTATAACGGATATCTACTGTATTACGTATCTAGTCGAGGGTAATTTGGCAGCTACGAGCTTTTTCCTGTCATTTATTTCGGTACATTAACCATATATTACAAGCTGATTTTTTATCCAAATACTTTTATTTCCCACTAATACCATAAGTGTGGTAAATTGAAGCACCCCTTTTAATTTAGTTTAGGATAGACTTCATAATGGTATTGCGTAGAAAATCTTACATTAAATAGATGAAATTATGACGAACGAATTTTCATTTCTTAGAAACGCCTTTAGACTGGGGAGGCTCTAATACATATTATCATCGAATTACTTCTTTTATTCAAGATGATTGCCTGTAAACTAAATCGAAAATCAATTCGTTTCAAATTTAACATATGTTTTCATGCGACGTACTCGAACAGAGCACTTTTTGTGCCAGATTATACATTAAGCACAAAATTTCATGACATTAATAGATAAATATCGTTTTGCTGAAAATATGTTGATTTTAGTTAAAAGCTGAAGAGAAATTTGGAATTAAATGTGTTCATTTATTTACACATAGTTATATTTTAGTTCCAAATGAGATTAACTAATAAATTCTATGCCAAATTTAATTAAATACTAATAATAATATAAAAATGTATTGCTTCTTCAATTTATATGAGAAGATTGAGTCAGAAGTAGAAATATAAATAATATATTTTAAAATGTTTACTGAAATTAACTATTTTCAACCTCATAATTAGAGTAGGCAATAAAACTTTCTTTATCTATTACAGTCTGTGAGTACGCTAATATAACTACTAACTGAACAGTTGTTAATAATTTACCGGGAAATGTTTTGGTTATATTGGAAGTCAATTGATGTCTTTTTAAAAATATTTTTATGTAAAATAATTCGTTTGAAGCAAAAATCATTACATTTCAGCACTTTTGTCAAATCATTTCATGTTCCCACGAGTGTCAGTCTTCTTAAGGTTTTAGGTATATAAACCTTCCTTTTCAATCACTGAACCGATCATAATGTTTATCATCCTAGCATCTTGTCCTCATCCTCCAATCTTTCATTGCTCACTTCTTTTCCAACCTTTCCTGAACTTCGCAAAACGAGCCTTCATCCAATCGCGGAGCGTGATTAACCGATTAATTTTCTTTCACACCCCAGATGGCCCCGCAATCGTGCACGTCAACATATTTGTCAGAAGTATCTCAAAAATCGATGACGTCACGATGGTAAGTTTCAAAAACCCTCTCCTTGAAAAATGGAGGGTCGCGTTGTGAAATCTATATATATATATATATTTGTATTTTCTTTTCTCCTCAAGTCATAAATGTTTTTACACCCCTCTAGTTGATGTATAAGAGCAATATTAAAATGGATTTTCATAAATAACTTGTTGAAGATGCAATACGACATATTTTTGTAGCAGAGACACTTGGTGGTTAGTCAAGCACTGCTTTACAATAGCCACCAGCTTGACACCCATCCACGATTTAGTTATCGAGAGAGGCTAGTGGGAAGATCTCTCCCCTCATCCACCGCTTCTCACCGCCCCATCATGCATTGCAGCGCCACTCTAAACCCTTCTCTCTCTCTCTCTCTCTCTCTCTCGCTACTAACTTCCTCAATGTTCCCGCAATTCCTTTAACGCTAGAGCAGGACTTAATTCTCCCGCCGCGTCTCTTCTGCCATGGGAGATGCCACGAATCGAAGAGTGAACGATTATAATAGATTAGATATCCGTCGGAGGAGCGTCGTTTCGTAAAGTCACAACAAATGATTCCTCTGAGAGAAACTCGCCGATTTGGAGGACAAAATAGCACAGCGTATACTCACATACACATACTCACAAACAATCAAGTCATCATAAAATTATTTCAAATATTATTGTCAAGAAATCGTGGCCATTGGAGTAACAAAAATGTTAAATTTTACAAAATATTGTTAAAACATGGCCACTAATGTCGATCACAAAATGTAAAATCTCGAATCGGGTACAGTTAATGAAATGAGTCAACTGAAATCTACAGAATAATCAAAAGGCGATAACTTCCACATGAATCCTAAATTAATATCTCATCTGACAGTTTTAAGAAAAGTAAATCTTATGGTCTCAAGAATTTTGTTTCTTAAGTTTTGCTTTAACTTGAAATGAAATTAATAGGTCAGAAGTAATTACAATGTTAGTAAATCGGTGTCTTGAAAAAGAATGGATAGTACACGACTGGAATATGGATGTCTAAATTTGATCAGTAATACAATGACTTCCTCAATGTAGTCCTTGTTTATTCACTCGTACAATATTTCATGTATGCGATGGAAGTAGAGGGTTGTAAATATAAAATGCTTCTTAAAATGCTTGCTGCAGAAATATAATGAATAACCTCCGAAAATTTTAGAATTTTATTGTTAATATTTTTATTCGAATCATTTAGCAAATGTACCGTAGGAAGAGAAGAGGCATTCGTTCGCAGGCGCACTCGAAATCGAAATTTCTGAGACCAAAGCCCAATTCCAGTCGCTCACAATCTCTTCAATCATTCTCAACCTTCAAGTGAAAAACTTCACCAGTGACAGACGAGCGGCGGGAGCGCTATCACCTCGAGTGACTTTTTGATCCGAGAAATGAAGAGCAATTATATTCTGTGGCCGCGAAGAAGAGGCAAATTAGATAGCTGTCGTGGCGGGAGTTACTAGGCGTGTCCTGCAAAATACCTAAAAACTCTTTCTCTCCCTTCCTCTCGCCTCTTTTAATATTCCCACTAACCATCTTCCGTTTCATTCTTTATCTCTCTCTCTTTGTATTCTTTTTTAATTTGGCTTATTCTCTGTAAGCTATTCTATGTATTTGTGTGTCTTTTCCTGCTTGTCTTGATATATACGACTTTAATTTGGAAACCATGTTGCAGCAAATACACACACCCTTTATCTGAAAATCGTCCAACTACCACTACATTTCAAACGAGTAACATTGTGTTGCTTACTTCGGTAGATGTTTTGCGATGAATCCTCAAAGATGTGCCATGGTTTTAAGGAACTGCAAATCATATTTTTTGTATATAATGATTTGAACAAGTGAAAAAATTATTTTCTTCAGCATTTTCATGTTGTTTCTTCGAGTTCGGATTTTCGGTCCACATTAGATGAAAAAGGTCATAAAATCACCAGCAAAAATATCTCTCTCTCATTCAGTACGGCATATTATTTTGATGATTGGTGGTTTCGATTCTTTCGGATTATTATTGTTTCCTAAAAACGATATTTACAAAAAGCAGTTTATTAAGATCACATTAATTAATTAAAATCATCTATGCAGCAATTTGTTAGAAATAATAGGGAAGTTTATCTAAAGAACCAAGTTCAGTCTCTATAATCCCGAGACTTTTAAACGCCTTAAGCTTCAAATTACTTCATACAAGAAATTTGGTCTACTTTTGGAGTAGTACCTATGCATGTATTTTGAGTCTTGAACAAAAATAACAAATCTGTTACTTGAATCAACAGATAAGTAAATTCACTGCAGTGTGTAAAGTTTTGTGGATTTTTCGAGAAACTAATAAATTCCAGTCCACTTAAAAAAGAAAATTCGCGTAATACTTCTTAATGTGACTAAATGCGGAACATTTCTCCAATAATAAACATAAGTCAATATATAAAGATAATCGCTGTTTCGTTTAAAGCTCGCCCTTAACGTAACCGTGTCAGTATGTCAATTACTTTTAATCATTGAAATTTCTCTTTTTTCATATCATATCTTTTCTAATCATCTCCATGGAGATATCCTAAAATTAGGATTTGGCAATCCTCTCGCCTTTCGCTATATGTCTCTTTATATGTTTTCCTGCTTCGAGTTCCCTTCCCTTGTACACCTTTTCTCTCTCTTTATCTATCTATCTCAATCTATCTCTCTATTTGATTCAGCATCTACTTTTTCCTCTCAGCAGTGCAGCCTTCTCTTTGAATCCCTTCACAACCACTGGCACCCTCACGCACACCATCTCCAGCCAAATATCCTAGCTCCACTTTTTCTTTCCTTTTCTCCACTTTCCCCTTCTCCACTTTCCTCTTCTCCACTTGAATTTGCTTCCTCACTGCGCGCGTTTCACATTGCGTCTGTCGGTTCCATATAACATTGACTGTGGTCCATTGCGTGCAGATGGTCGATTCGAGATACACGTGTCGATTCGATCGGGCCATCCCATCTGACACCTTTAAGTTTTTCAATTAGAAATTCTCGAAAAACATCTGTAAATAGCTTATTTTTACTTGCTTGATACAAACAAACCAACCACAGATTTTGTAATTAACGTTAGATCGTATGAAAACCATTAATGGAATCGCACGGGAAATGCTTGGAATGATTCCTAAGCTTGTAGATAGCATACGCAGTTATTATGGAATGTTGCATGTGAGTCGAAGTTTTTTAAACGCTTTAAAGCTCAAAAATACATTATTAATTCTTAAAGCGTATGTTATTTTATTCTATTCAAATTTTAGTGAACGATTAATAAGACGGGACCACAAATATTATTAAATGGAACTGGCACTCGTAGACTCACTTCTCTCATCGAAACCTTCCGTATGAGCAATTAAATCGTGGTTGGTTGGAACGAGACAATCAGCATCGGAGGTCAAATAGCGGTTATGGGAAGTTATTGGCACGTTGAAATTATGAACAAAATAACGTAACATATAAAAGTACTCTCATACTGAATCTACATTTGATAGATTCTTTAAAAATCTTTAGTAAAACTGTTTATCCGATTATGATCCTAAAAAGTCATAAAAGCGATATCGCAGATAAATAGCTCATTAGTGGGTTCCTAATACAAAACCATTTAGTGCTCTGTCCAATTTTTTTACAATTTCCATTTTATTAAGCATGCGCAAGAGATGTGTGGCCAATTGCATCGTGCTAAGTTATTATATTTATCTATTGATTTATATTATATACAATACTTAATTTCCTTTTTTATGACTAGTTAAGATGGTACTCTTTCCATATCATTATGTCATTCACAAACTTTGTAGTTTTTAAAATAATGTCACTAGTCACAAATCTTAGGATAGCGACACAAAATATCTTTTCACGTAATCAAAGTATGGACATATTTAGGTCGTTCTTTCCTCTTCTACCTTTCAAATTTGACAATCCTACTTACCACCGCCTTCGCATCTCCCCCACCACGTCTACTCGAATTCTCAGATAGTTTTCTCAAATTCTGCATTTCATATGTCATTTTTCTCTGCTTTATCCGCCCCGCCACAAATAGTAGCCCCTCTCTTGGCCCTCTTCCCCCCCTCCCACAAAAAAACTCCACCCCTCCCGCGAATCGCTTCCTTTCTCGACTCCTAATCAATCTCTCACTCGAAACTCGATTTCAGGGCATCGTGTGCAACGAGGCCACTCCATCATATGCTAGTCACTTTCGCCTCCACACACACTTTCCGCCGTTTATATAATTTGCGTCGGAACTTCATGGAGCGAATGTAATATTGGAGTTAATCATATCTCATGAGTGAATGTATGGTTGGTGTGTTTGTAAAAAATGAATAATAGTGAATTTTAAAATACGTCTTATTAATATAAACACCATTGATATATCCTTGAACTGAGTTTGAATGAACGCATGTAAAATATATTTGATAAATATTTTAATCGTCTTGGCTTTATCAAAATTCCATGCTGACAATAACTTTTCGAATATATTATAATTAATAATCAATAACTATAATTTCTAATGTAAAAAAACATGTGAACAGAAATTTTTGTGCACAATGTTCAAGGTAAAAGTTTGAAACGTTTTTTCGAATTCATTTTGCTGAGTTTTCAGTTCAACTCATGGAATCTTCGAACTAAACTTAAAAATCTCTATAATGTAATACCGGTTTTCAAGAAATGAAATTTCCATTGTTTATTCATCAACGGCCCTTTAAAAATCTCGCTGGCGTTATAAATGCGTGCGAAATACTGCGTCTCTGAAATTGTTTAAAATTTAACGGTCTTGTTTCTATTATAATTCTCAAAATAACAATTGTTTTGTGACGAACTTAAACATACCTGGATTTTGTTTGCTTTTCAGCTGTTCATTCTTGCTGATGCAATTTCGTTGGAATTGCTTTTCACACGCTCTTATGACGCCGCGAAGTGTCTGATATCATGATAGACTTTGAATTCCATTGCATGCTTGTCCTCCAGTAAATCGATTTAAAATTATCATCTTTATAAAAAAGCAAATCTTAAAAATAATGCTTGTGTTGCTATGTTCTTCCCTTTTTACCCGTCGCCCAATCGCCTGCCCAAAATCACCAACAATGCCTCAAAACCTCACCTCATACAGAGGATGCACCCACCATTGTTTATGTCAACGTATTCCTCCGATCAATCAGCAAAATAGACGATTATAAAATGGTGAGTCTGAGGGTGGAGGGAGTGCGAGTTGCTTTTCAATTGTTCGTTTAAGTGTTTCATGGCGCCACCGCCGCACAGAGGAGTGGCGCGCATGGCGTTCCCCTAAAAAAATGACGTCTCCCGTGACGTCACTTCACACATCTGTACATAGATACATGGGCGTGCTTTGTTTATTATTATGTTTATTACCATTAATGAGTGTGTCTGTGTTTTATTTTTATTTTTATATGAACTACGTTTATGGTGAGTCTATCGTATTTTTACTTACAATTTAGACAAGAATCAAGATATTTCATTCCTTTCAAATAAGAATCTTGCGCAGATCTTTGTAATTAATTGTATTTGATTTCAAAAATCATATATATCTACATATTTAACAATAATGCTGATTTATCGTGTTTGATTGGTGACGCTCTGATTTAATTGTTGTTGTTCCTTTTTTCGGTGTGCGACTAACTCTCTTTTAACTCCTCCATTGTTACTACTGCTGTCTCCAATATGCTTACTCTCACTATATCCTTGCCATAGTCTTGCGTGCAATCACAAATCGCTTCCTTTCAGTTGATACCCTTATGAAACATCAGTACCCTCGTTCCAACTGGACCCCTCTCTCTCTCTCTCTCGCTCGCTCTTTAAACACTCAATTCTCTCTGGCTAAATCCTGACTTGATTCCAAAATTCTGACAACGCATAAGCCGACATCAACTCATACGATATTTATAACTTGATTTAAATCTATATGTCTAAATAAAAGGTATTTTTCCATCCTGAAGACAACCAAATGGCAAAAACGAACATTCGAATTAAAACTAATTCATTATTCATGACGAAACTACACTCTAGCATATGCATATTTTAGAAGAATGATAATTTTTGCACATAACCCTCAAGCGGAAAACCGACTGGTTATACATACAAAAGTAGAAATAATTTTTTTTGCAGGATTTTCATTTTAAATTTATTTTTATTGTTCACATTTACAGAATGAGTCAGCATCTAGCGTTTGTTTATTTAACCTCTGACCATTTAAAGTACTTTTGTTGTTGCAGGACAAACCACCGTTTTAGTTGACCTCACCCGAGAGAAAGAATTCAGCCGGACTATAAATTTAGAATCAGAATGTTCAATATGTTCGTAGATAATTTCAAATTGATACAGGAGAATGACCAAACATCTCCGCCGATTCAACTCCTCCAGCTATGTTTTCAAATTTAAAAGCAAGACGGTTTATTTCAGTCGAGAAGTTGGGATGAAATCCCTTCCGCTGTAGTAAAAAGATGGATTAATGTTGGCAATTAGAAACTGATTCCACTAGTTATCCAGAGGAATAATTACTAACAGCGACGCAGGCAAAAGGAAAACATTCATTTAGGTTCGATCATGGACGTTATTTTTGTATGCATAGTTGCCAAAATAATGTGATGAAGCGTTCTCACTTTTCATTCCCCACTTCAGCGAGGACACTGGCTAAAATCGATGTTAATTCGGCCGAACACGCAAGGGTGAGTTTACAAGCGTCTTGCTAGTTTACGTAGTGCAATTGAGTTTTAAGGAGTCATGTCTCAGTTATGTTTATTTATTTTCTTTTTATATTACCTGAGCACTGGGGAATTTCTTAAGCAGAGCGAGACTGTGTGCGCCAATAAGGTCTTTCGTAGCAGCAGAACAGTAGCTGCTAGCACGCCACGCGTTCCCGTCTTTGAAGGATTTTCTTTATTTCTGTTTATGGAAATAAGAAAGAGGGTGGCAGATTAACGACATTTTGGCATTTTCATGAGGTTAAAAATCGAACGAGAAGAAATTTAGTTTTCGAAGCAATGACCCAACTGTCAGGAATGTGCCGTAATTTAATTCTTATTTGTTCCAAACAATAAACAAAACGGTTACGACGTGAGAAGTATTCCTCTCATGAAGACGTTTTAATTTGAAAACGTTTGGCCTATTTTTATCGGTTCTGTTCTAAAATCATTTCTAATATATAAGTTCAACAGATATGACTTTTAAAGAATAGTTAGATGACATTTTGACTGTCAATCATGTTCATTTATGAAGCATCTCAATAAGCTAGAAACGATAATAAGATCTATTGTATATCCATTTAGAATGTTTCAGAAATGTACTTTAATGTATTTTACTATATAAGTCGGACGCCAGCTTAAAATTGTCATTCACCGAGGAGAGGTTTAATATTAAAATAGCCACAAACAAAGAGCACATTTCCATTCGTCAATTAATCCATCTTCTTGCTCTCCGATCCCATGAAGATGAACCCAAACGATGCAGTTAGAATTACGAAGACATCCAGTCTCGAAAACCGACCAGCAAGTCACTGGGATAGAATAGAAAATCTAAAGACTTTCATTATTAGGATAGTTTTTCCCAACGTATTTTTTCATTCTTGCCTCTACAAGAAAATTCAGGGCTTTATAAAAAAGCATTTAGTTATAAATGAAATACGAACTCAGTACGTAAGCAGCTCTTTAGCTGAAAGAATGAGGTTTATATTTGAAGACTAATTGCAAGTTCAAATCTGTGCGTAATTAGCAAAAAAATTGTCTTTAACCAGAAAAAATTGACAATTTTCCTATTTTTCGTAATGAGAAATGTTTGCTACAATGACGAGTCCATTGTTTTTAAATGGGAATTGATAATCTATTATAACAATACGTTTAGTTTGTATCTGTCTTTCTGGGAATGTTTTGGTTGATTGCTGAGAAGCGACAGCTCAGCCTCTAGCGGCAAGTATTGAACTACCTCATAATAATATTATTCACGTTCAGAAGTGATATATGCAAGCAAATAATGAATTTCTTTAATTTGTTTCAATTGAATATTTTATCAAAATTACAAAAAAATATCGTTTTCCCGTTATTTTTAAGCGATCTTTACCAGCGAAGCGGTAATAGCGGAACGCCTTATGGGAACGTCTTATCCGTCCGTCCGTCGTAACTTTCATCTCCTAAGCCGCAGGAAGAACTTTAATTTAATTGCGTATGAGTGATCTTTATTAAAAATTGTCGCCCAATTGTGATTTTCAACTAAATCTGTCAATTAAAACTTCCACTTTACACAATTACTTCAATAAACTTATACTCGTATCTCGTTAAATGGCATCCGTCAAGCAACAATGAAATATCAAACTTCTATCTCCCTAGCTCTTATATGATCTGGAAGGTATAGATTTAAAAGATTATTCGGATAGAGAACAACATTTACTACAAGAAAGCCCGCGAGGACACATAATTACAACTTATAGTTTCGGAGATAAAAATTCGAGAAAATCCCGAGAAAAACATCACATATTTTGTTTATATAGATCGCTAAGACGATTCTCTCAGCAAACAACAATTAAAAATCCATATATTTTTCTCCTATTCCTTTATATGATATGCGAGGTATAGATTAAAAAATGTATTAAGATAGAGAACAACATTTACTAAAAGAGACCACATAATAACTATTTATGGTTTTGGAGATAAAAATATGATAAAATTCCGAGCAAAACATCATATATTTTGTTTACATCGATCGCGAAGACGGTTCTTTCAGCAAACAACAATTAAAAATCCATATATTTCTCTCCCATTCTCTTATATTATCTGTGAGGTATAGATTAAAAAATTTATTTAGATAGAAATCAACAAGAACAAGATAGTCCTCGAGACTTTAGTTTAGGGGATAAAAATTCGAGAATCGTCTAATCTTTTGATCCCTTTTCATACGTATTTCCAATTAAGAAAGCTTTTGAAATCTCTGTGTATCCCATTTATGGAGTATACTTTTCTATCTTGTTTATTTCCATTGCAACACCAAAATTTTTGCTTACCGATATTTTTTGGCATTTCCAAGGCAACATAAATGTTCATTTATATGTTTATCTGGAAAATTGGTGTTTCGCGTAAGTGTAAATCCTTTTCTTAATATTGAATCGGAAAGTGTTATTTTGTCGTGACATGACCTTAGGAAATCAGCCATAGGTGGTGATTTTGATAACAATCTCACGACATCCTTACATTGTGTCGCACATTTTATCTTAATTCGATTCTAAAAGAATTAGCACAATAGGTAATTTCTTTTGAAATTCGAAAAAATTGTTTTACCTGTCAGGTATTATTTTCCTTTCAACACCAAAACTTTCATTTGCTGCTATGTATTTGTCCAGATATGTCCAATTTTCTATGGTTTATTATATGAAATTTTCCTTGCGTATATTTGAAATAAGTGTTGCAATTTCAGTAAATTTGATATTTAACAAAATCTAATGACCTTTTGTTGTGATTTTTTGTACTCTTAGGAGAATAAGTAATTAAATAGGTCCAATTTAATAAAATGAAAATAAATGGCAATATAGAACGGGAGTGCTCAGACCTTAGGTACTCAGAGGTACCTCTTTTTTAACATGACCTATCAGCAGAACCGGCCTGAGCTACGGGCAAGGGCTGCCCGGGGCGCCAAAGTTTTGGGGGCGGTATCCCGATCATTTATCTATGCATTACTTACAAGTGAATTAGTATTCGATTGAAATTTATATCGAAGAACAGGCTAGAATCTTGATGGCATTTCTTTTAACTTTTCGTAATCAATAATTTCTACAGGGCGTTAAAATAATTAACATGTACTTTGTAAATATCTAAACAAAAATGAACGGAGGGAGGCGATGGAGTGCTATCTCGCGCCAAAATTCATCGGGCCGCCCTTGCCTATCAGCAGTAAATTACCAAAGATTAATTATGACCAATTATGACAGGGTCTTGGCCCTAATCTGGGCTTGCCCGTGCAGTGCTTTTCCCGTTTGTCGTCCAGACCGGCCCTGCTCCTTATAGAGAAATTACTTCTCTGAAACATACATACACGGTTATCTGCAGCATAGAATCACAGTCGTGTGCCGGAGCAAATGGTTCATAGATCTACCTAAAACGTGTTAGCGATCTCGATCTTCAGCACCTTATTTACCTATAGGATATCAAATTTTGCTTCTTTGAGCAATTTATTGGTTCTTTAAGATGTTACACTGAGGATACGCTCTTGCCAAAGCCCGCACACTGCGATTTCGCGCTCCGCGGAGTTTTCATTTGATAGCAAAAGAGGGGTTACGTTCCAAGGCCTTGAATATTGAACCAAAAAAATTATAAATAGTAACCAATGATCGGCGATACGTAAAATTTAATGTCCCTTAGATAACATAAAGAACAAACTAGAACTTCCAATAATAAATTATAAAAACGTAGAACGCCAAATAATTTCCCAACTAAAATCAGTGTGAAAGCACTGCACAAGTAAAACAAATCATCAAGAATGGTAATTTGAGATTAAAGGGCTTATCAAAAAATTACTGAAAATGCAACATAGCTGATGAGTATAATTTCTAGAGAAGAGAATTTTTAATCGTTTGAGAGAGATTGTGCAGAGGCTTAAGTTGATGGCCCGATGAAATCTGTAATTTGGGTTTGCCTTTGCTATTCACGCTTTTATTAATGTGCACATAGGAATAGCCTCAATAAATCTCTTAATTTTCATAACTCTTTGAAAGTCGAGAGCTTTCTGCACAATCTTCTCTTCTAGGATCACAGTTAATTCAGGTATGTGCTGCTCTTCACCTTCTGGTTTCTCTGGCACTTTACCAGTATTCACGTCAAAGATCATTAATTTTTCTAACTCTTCATTTTTCTATTCCTCCTGGTGGATCTGTATGAGCTTTCCAACCTCTTCCCCATTCATATCACAAAAATTACTCACTCCCAGTAGCATTTAGAAATTTACCTTTCGCTGATTGTTGGATAATCTTTTAAAGCCATTTACGATTTCAGAGCGTAGCTTCTCATAGCAAACGTTCATGGTCGTAATGCCTCTCCAATAATATCAATAGCTGTTAAACTTGTAACTTCAGCCCAACACTGGCGTGCAGTTTAATTTGGGACTCTATCCATGGCATCAATAATATGTGCTAAACTTCTCCCCAGGATTAAATTCTGTGATGAGCCCTTGGTATATCGGCTGTAAAACTCTCGAGCAGACTAATGTATCACAATACAGCCAAGCTCCTTCTCCCTACCTCCCCCCCCTCTCTCTTAATTTTTAGTTGCGACGGAATGCGAGTAATGTTTTAGTAGCAGTCCTCTTTAGTAGGGAATGTGAACCCTGAAAATTAAAGTTTTAAATTGCTCTAAAAATGTTGATAAAAATATGTATAATGCAGTATGTAATTGTAAAAATAAATCTAATAGTAAAAGTGAACGTTGAGCGTTTTCGGATGCGTTCGCCCCCTGAAAGGCATTTCGGGAAAGCGCGTTAATGCAAATCGTATGCTGCGCACACCTATCTTGGTCCCTCGCAGTTCAACCGCGTTAGTGCTATTCCGCGCTCTGCGATCCCGCGCACGGCGGGGTTACTGTATTTGTCGATTTGTGGCAATTAAATAAAATAAAATTTTGAAGTATCCAGTAATTGATGCGTTTGATTCGGAATTACAAAGAAAATGAATTACCTTGAATTCATAACGGTATTTCTTTTATTTAAAAATTCAGTTCGAGTTTTTTTCCACGATGAAATTTAAAATTAACGCTTAGATAAAATATTAGATATCATTGTTGGGCTAGAACCGCTTCACTATTTTTTCGCATAAAAATTGTATGCATTGAGAACCTAAAAGTAATTGTATGCTTACATTGTAGATATGTTCAGTTTTATGTATCTTACGATCAATGAACAAAAAAAAAACAAAAAAGTTTAACTCCAACCAACTAGTACAAAAGGTTCCCAACAAATTTTGTTTAAAGGGAGGTGTTTATTAAATTTTACAAAATTATAGCTTCTTAAGAATAATTTATTCATAAAGTATATGATACAATCCAGTTTAATTTTTCCTTTTCCAAGTGATCTGCAAAAAATCACAGGAAAAATTAATTTCATGATTTATTAGTTAATCGCTCTTTAAATCGTTTATATATACAAGCCTATCGGAGCGAATTGCGAACTTGGGAATGCGCTTGTCATGCCAACATGAAACGGGCCCCACACATACCTAGGCTTTGAGAAATATTATATACCCTCGGTCAATGTTTAATGCTTTTTTAAATGTACCATAGACATCATTGAAGTACTTTTACTTCGTTTAAAGGACTTGCTAGGTAAAATTGTAATTTTATCTGAATTCTATAGTTTTTAATTCTTCCGATAGAGGCGTGTGATAAATTCATTTAAATAATAACTACGACATCCACGATGATACGTTGTGACTGGTGCCAGCGCATACAGTCATTGCCTGAGATCTTTGCGCTAATCAGTCAGAGATCTTATCGCTTAATTAGCCTTCTGCATTGACGAACAATGCTCGATGTAGTAGAGAAACTCAGCTCTCGAGTGCTGAGGAAAATTGAGTTTTGGATGGTTGCGAACCAATCCGGTATGTGCGATAATATTAATAAAGGAAATGAATTTGAAATGAATTAAAAATGGGAGAGTTGAGTGGTCCCAACGAGAAGCTCCGATGGCTCCCTTTCTGCATTTTAGTCCGACGAATATCTCTGAGGCTGATAAATAAATTTAAAAAGACTTTTTGGCAGAGAAAAAATATTATTTCAAGTTTAGATTGACATTCTATCCGAGCATTTATTTCCACGTCCTGAGTATAAAGCATTATAGTTTGATATAGGCCAGGAGCTTTAACGACTCATATAACTATAAAACGCTTATTCTTTTGGTCGCTCAATATCTCGGCCGTTTCCTCAGCTACTTCAACCAAACTTGGTAGGATTGATACACTATTATTTTATGATACAAGTTGTTCTTTATACTGTCTGATTACAAAGCAGTTTTAAGCGGGCTAAGATATCTAATATAGGGAATATATGTTTTGGGCTAAACCCGATTTTGCCCGTTTTTTATCTCCCGATTCGATTTTTAACAATTCGGGTAAAACCCGAATTAACCCGAAAATGCTACACAAGTAATAAAACAATTAATATTAAACTAAGGGCTTCAAACTTTCGGACGAGATTTTAATTATTACAATTTCAGCTCTCGTTTACATTTGATATTGATCATTGATTTGGTTTTATTTATTGAAAATCTCGAGTTTATCACTTAATTATAACTATTTTAAAAAATGCAGAGTTATCAACAGAAATGGAGACGTAATTAACTCGTGCAGATGTCACATCTCAAAAAGAAGAAGATGGGAGAATAGTTTCTCTAAGACTTGAAAAACTTTATTGTTTGACTATATCACAGATATTGAAATTCATTTACACGCCACACGAAACAACATCGCATTCTTCGCAGATTTTTAGGCTGATTGAATAGCGGAAACAACCAATAACACTTTCAAACATTGTTGGGTTACCAGTTTACATGTGTAATCTATTTAGGCCCAAAAATTATATGAGGTGTATAATTCGTGTATAATATAACGTGTACTGGTTAAAAAAATTATTTCTAGTAAACCCGATTTTATCCGTTTTCTTTAAAAATGTAATTACTTTGCTTTAATTAAAACCCGATCTGTTTAAAAATTTTATAACTCGATAACTACCTCTCTACTGCAATTATCTACGTTAATCAAATTTTAAAAATTACATCGTCTATCATAATATCGTTGGTTCGTTTATTTTCTCAATTCCATTGGCATGTGTATGGGAGCAGCATATAAATCATTTGCATTTTAAAATTACTTGACTTGTTGCAGCAGGTCTGGAATCAAAACAAGGCATACCTAACAGCACCAAGTTTCATTTTTCTTGATTTAATTTTCAAATACGCCTCGGATCGGTACACAAATTAGTCGTAAACGAACAAATCTGACACATACTTTGGAGACATTCTCATCGGCAAGGTAATTTGCAATATTACCGGTTTAGTGTAATTTCTTATGATCGAAAGGCCATAAATTGTAGTAATATCGGTGCAAATGATCACGAAATTTCCACTGTATTTGAATATTAAAATATACCTTGGTTGCAATAACCAATAACACCGGTACGAAAATAAATAAATATTCAATTATTCGTTGATGGTTTATATGGCGTTCCTAAGCGAGATATAGAAATTTAAATTACTGAGTTTTTTTAAGGTTATAAGTACAAATACACCATCAATAACATTTCATTGCCACACATTTATAATATAGCAAAAACTATTCATACACTCGGGAACATTCAGTTAGGTGGCATGTATATTAATTTAAACTTTTTGGTGCATATAAAAGATGATTTAATTAAATTATTTTATATCAATTTGATAACTTATTCAAGCATATCTACCCCTAATTTTTAGAAGGGATTTCAAAAAGTATATTATTAATTTCCTCTGTCGAACAAGAAATGTGACCTGTAATGGAAGCGTTATTCGACAGCGTGCGTAAAATATCTTATACAAACTCTTCTAATCCTTTCTCCTAATCCCTCTGTCCAATTCTACTACTTCATCTCATGCACTCCTTCCCGTTCTCCCTTTCATCTCTCTTTCTCTCTCTCTCCCCCTCCTCCCTCCCCCTCCCCACACACTCCACCGCTTTCAGTACCCTTCTCGACACTTCTATCCCCCTTCCCACCACCAGTTTCTCCATCATTTCTTCCCCCCTCTCCCATCCTCTCCCACCCCGCTCTTTCCCCCCTTTTACGCCACCATCTCTTTCCCTCTCTGCTCTCTCCACCTCTCTCTCCCCCCTCTGTCTCCTCCGTCATGCCCCTTTTCACTTTGTTCCTATACCTCCTCAACTCTCATACCACCCTCTCTCGATCCACCCTCTCTATCCTTCATCTATCTCTCCCTCTGTCTCTCCCACTCACTCTCCTCCCCTATCCTTCCTCTTTCCCCTCTCCCCGCCATTCTCTTCCCTCCCCTTCCTTCCGCTCTCCCCCCCTTTCACGCCCCATCTCTCCCCCCCCTTTTTCCCCTCTCTGTCCCTCCTCTCTCTCCCCCTCTCTCACACTTCCCTCTTCCTCTTTCTTCCAATTTCTCTTTGTCCTTCTCCCCCTTTCTCGATCCACCCTCTCTCTCCTTCATCTATCTCTCCCCATGTCTCCCTCTCCCATTCACTCTCCCCCCTCTCTCCCTCCTCCCTCCCCGCTCTTTTCCCCCTCTTTCCCACCTGTTTCTCCCCTCCCTCTCCACCGATTTCTCCCCACTACCCTTTCTTCCCTTCCTCTCTCCATCCAGTCTCTCTCTTTCCTCCATTTCACTCCCCGCCATCTCTCCCTCTCTTCCTCTTCCCCCCTCTCCTCACTCTCTCCCCCTTCTTTCCCTCCTCTCTATTTCCCTCTCTATCCCCCCCTCTCTCACCACATCTCTCTGTTCCCCCCTCTGTCCCTCCTTTCCTCCTCCCCCCACTTCCTTCCTCTCCCCCCTCTGTTTCCTATTTCCTCATCTTCTCCCCACTCCGCTCCTCACCCCATTCCTTCCACCTGCCCCCCCTCTACCCCTCTCCCCTCTACCCCCTCTCCTTCCCTCGCCCCCCATCGCCCCTCTCTCTCCCTTCCCCACCTCTTCCCTCTTCCTCCCTCGTTCCTCACCCCTTCCTCCCCCCTCTGCCTCCATCTCTACTTATTTCCTTCCTCTTCCCCCCTTTCTCCCCATCTAGACTCCCGTTCTTCTCCCTCTCCTCCCTTCCCTCATCACCGCTTTTCTTTGCTCTCTCACTCTCCCCTCCCTCCCCAATTCCTCCCCCCACTTTCCCACTCTCTCCTCCTATATCCCCTCTCTCTCCCCCGTCACTCTTCCCTCTCATCCCCTTCCCCCTTCTCTCCTCTTCACAGTACCCTCCCTCCACCTTCTCTTCTTTCTCTCTCCCCCTACTCAACTCTCCCCCACCATCCCTCCCTTACACCCCTCTCTTCCTTCTCTCACCTCTCTCTCCCCCCTCACTTTTCCCTTATACCACACTCTCTCTACCCTCTCTCCACCATCTCTCCCCCCTATCTCCCCCTTCGCTCTCCACCATCTCTCCCCTTCTCTCTCCCCCCTCTCTCACTCTCCTCTTTCCCCTTCATCTCTCTCCCATCGCCTTCCTCCCCCCAGTCTTCCCCCATCTCTCCCCATCTCTCCCCCTCTATCCACCACCCTCACTACCCCTACCGCCACTTCTATTCCCCTTCTCTCCCCCACTTTCTCCACCATTTCTTCCCCTCTTTCCTCTTCCTCTCTCTCCACTTTCTCTCCCGTCTCCCCCTTCCTCCTCCATCCCCCATTTCGTTATCCCTCGCCCTCCTCCCTCTTTCACCAACCTCTCGCTCCTTCATCTCTCTCTCCCTCTGCCTCTCACACTCACTTTTCTTCCCTCTTTCCTCTCTCCCCACTCTCTCCAGCCTCTCCGCCCTTCTCTCCCCCTATCTTCCCTACCCTTCCTCCCCCTCTTCCTCCTATTTCCCCCTTTTCACGACCTCCCTCTCTCCCCCTCTTTTTCCCTCTCTCTTCACTCCTTCCCCCATTCGTCTTTCTTTCCCCGTCTCTCTTTGTCCATCTCCTGTATCCCCTCTCTCACTCCCTCCCTTGATCCACCATCCCTCCTTCATCTATCTCCATGTTTCACACGCCCCACCTCTCCTTCCTCTTTCTCCCCTCGACCCCTCTCTCCCCTCTACCTACGATTCCTCCCCCCTCTCTCCATTCGACTCTTTCGTTTATTTGCTCCCACTTTCCTCCCTCTCTCTCAATCGATCTTTCCCCACTCTCTCTCCCCATCCTCTGTCCACCCGCTCCCTCTCTACTCCATCTCATCCCCCCACCAACACTCCCATCTCTCTCTTCCTCTCTCACCCTTCTCTCCTCTTTCTCTATCCCCCCTCTCACTCCCCCCTCTCTCTGTCCCCCCTCAGTCCCACTTTAATACACTCCATTCTCTTTCCCCCTCTCCCCCCTCTCTCCACCTCTTTCCTTCCTCTTACCCCCTCTCCCCCCTCACGCCTCCCTCTCCCCCTCTCCCTTCCTCTCCCCACTTCCCCCATCTCCGCCCTTCTCTCCCCTCTCTCCCCTCTCTCTATCTCCCCCTTCCTACCTCCCCTCTTTCCTACTCTCTCCTATCTTCCCCCTCTTTCCCCCTCTCCCCTTCCCTCTTTCCCCTCATCCCCCTCCCCAATCCTCTCCCCTCCCTCCCCGTTCTCTCCACCTCCCTCCACCTTCTCTCCTCCCTTTCACCTCTCCCCTATCACCCCCTCCCATTTCTCACCCATCCCCCCCTCTATCCCCCTTCTCTCACCCCTCTCTCCCCCATCTCTCCCCCATCTCTTTCCCCTCTTTCCGCTCTCTCTCCTCCTCTCTCTCCCTCTCTCTCTCCCTCCTCTCTCCCCTTCATCTCTCCCCTCTCTCCGATACTCTCACTACCCCCCTTTTCTCCCCCACTTTTTCCACCCTTTCTTTTCCCCTCTCCCCCTCCTCTCCCTACTCCTCTCTACCGTCTAATCCCCTCTCTCCCCATCAAACTCCCCCCTCTCTCCACATTCTCCTTCCTCTACCCCACTCTCCCCCCTCTTTCCCCCTCTCTCCCTCCCCTTCACTTTCTCCATCTCCCCCTCTCTCCCTCCCAACTCTCTCTTGTTCTCGCCCCCTTCTCTCTCCCTTCCACGCCCCATCTCTCTCCCTCTTCTCGTCACCTCTCTCGCTCCTACCTCTCTCCCCCTTCCTCTCTCTTCCATTCTCCACCCCCACTCCTCTCTCTCCCCACCTCCTCTCGATCCACCCTCTCCCCTCCCATATGCATCTTAACTTTCTCTCCGCCCTGCTCTCCCCCCACTCTCCCCCCTATCTCTGCCTCTCTCTCCCCTCACCCCTCCCCCATTCCCTCTTCGTCTCCCCACTCTCCCCTCATACCCCTCAGCTTCCCTCGCCCCCCCCTCGGCCCTCCTTTCCCCCATCTCCCTGCCTCTTTCCCTCTCTCTCCCTATCCCTCCCTCCGCCTTCTCTTTACCCCTTCCTCCTCCCTCTCCCACTCTCACTCCACCTCTGTCCTTCCTCTCTCCCCGCTCTCCCTCTTCCGCCCTTCTCTCCATTCCAATCTCTCTACTCTCCCTCTCCCTTCCATCTCCCCTTCTTCCCCCTTCCCCCTCTCCCACCCTCTCTCTCCCCCTCTCTCCCCTCACTCCCTCCTCGCTCCCCCCCTCGCTCCCCACTCTCTCCTCCCTCCCCCTCCCCTCTCCCCCCTCTCTCCCCCTCTCTCTCACCTCTCTCCCCCTCCCTCCCTTTCTCCCTCTGGTCTCTCTCCCTCCCTCTGTCTCTTTATTTTTTCTATCTATATCTAATTGCATCCCTCCGCTTTTGCATGCAATAGAAACCGCGCTTCCCCCTTCCTAGATTTGCTTTACCACACTCTCCTCGCAAGTGCCGTTGTGTTCGCTGAGAGCACCGGCCGTGGGCAACTTTTGCCCCTTGTTAATAGGGCCACCCTAGCGTTTGCTTGTATCAGTCCGAACCCTAGGGTTGGCCGTTGCGATTCTCATTTTTATTTGCTCGCCTTTTTAACTGGCATCAAACGACTATCAACATTTATTTAACATTTTTCAAAATTTAGCAGTTTTTAATGTTAATAATTTAGATCCAAGTTCGCCGATATTGCAATGTCCAAAAAGATTTATCTATCCCTTGGTATAGCTTTAATTAATTTAACTAATTATCTCTTCCCAACGGCTCCTTGGTAAGCAAGTTTATCCTAAATTTCTAAATTTACCGACGATGAGTTATCGTTCATTGCCGCTTCTAAGAAAACGAAATACGTAAGTAACTGAAACCAAGATTTTTATTGTTATGGAAGGGACTTAGTTTGTTAATATTGACTCAATTCGAAGGCTACACTGTTTGCGGGCATTGAAACTACATCAGTAACGAAGAAAACGCTTTTGCCTTTAGTTCTGTCGATTGTAGATACGGTTCGATATTTACTATTTCTCTCTTGTCGCACTCTGCTTATGCGTCCCTTTCTTTTCCCGCCTTTTTACTCTTTCTTTCTCCCTTTCGCTCTCTCATTCGCTAAAGCTATCCGACTTTGTGAATTCAATTCATGATATGAAATAACGGAGAGATCACGGGATCCAAATTTCATATATATATATATATATATATATATATATATATATATATATCTTCAAAATTGTTAGAAATTGAAATTTGTATCAGGTGTGTCAAACTGGCATTTTCTCCAGCAATGCGGAATAGATGCCACCATCATAGGGGTAAGATGCCACGCACAGAAATAACGCCCAATGTAACCTAGTCTTCAAAGTATACTGTATTGTATGTAATATATTTAATAAATCACGAAAATAATATTAGCGTACAAAATACTACAATCTCCACATACTCCCATTGGTACTCTTTTCATGCATTCAGCGATGAGGTGCATACTACACTTGGTCACATTTTGGTCCATTTTTGATTTATGTAGGCTTGGACGTTTTTCTTTAAATCGACGTTTATTTTTCCGAGAGATTTTCGACGAATAACGACGCTTCAAATTGCTAATTGGTAGAATTCGACGTTTTTTTTTAAATCGACATTTATTTTCCCGAAAGGTTTTCAACGAATATCGACCCTTAAAATTACTACTTATATATAGGACAGGAAGTTTTTGGCCTTCCAATTTGATTATATAAATTTACTTTTTACATTGAATTTCTACGTAAAATTTAAGTATATTTTACAATACTCGGATTATTTATTTAAATTTTTATATTATATAAATTCCTGAAACATAAGATCTTCGAAAATTGAATTGTTTTTGCTCTACATGGCAGTAAACTTCTAATATCTACTTTCAGCAACGTAAAAAGCATATTCAAATCGTTAATTACATAAAACGATATTTCTTGTTTTTGTATTTTCACTCCTTTCCTCACAAATTTTGCTAAACGTGGGTATTTCGTCAACCAACCTATATGCGAAAAATATATTAATAGCTAATTCACGCCTTTTACTAACCTAATCTTGATGACTAAACCGAATTAGCACCTTGCATATCGGTCACGAGAATATTATTGTTGTTTTACCACACTGACACTTAGTATATTTTAAATCTCAAATATCGTAAGCTGGTATTTCCAAATCTAGATATTTTTGATTTCATATAATTTTTATTGCGTCGTTGACAAATATATTATATCGCGAAGGTAGATAGAAAATTATGATTTACCTCTTTAAATTGTATAATAAAAACTGGAAATCGATTAATTTATGAAATCCGAAGAATATGATGTTAATATCAATAATGAGGCTCAACCCAGAAACAAAACAACCAATAGAATCTGGTATATCTTTCACAAGATAATTGCGTGTAATCCATGTATCCAATGTTATATAAAGGTTCCGGGTTTCGAAGCATCCAATATGGATATCTTTCCTGGTTTCACTTAAACTGCTGCATGAAAGTGTTGTATCGTCCACAGTACAAGTGTGGCATCTTACACCACAACACTTCAATGCAATGTGGAACACTGTAGTATCCTTAACAATACGGCCTCTCCCGCAAAGGTTTCCATTCTACTATGGTTTGCATAATGATGATTTCAATTAGCAGTAATTTTAGTTTCACTAGCTGTATCTTTAAAAACACCAATATAGCACCATCCTAATATTATATCACACGTGCACTTAAAAAACATTCTTGCCTTACTAATTCCAAAAGCACAAGCACTCACTATAGGTTCCTTAAACGGATGCAAAATGACCATTCCTATGGGATGAATTGATCTCTTGCCAGTACTACTCTGAACTTATAAACAATTGCACTACCCTGTCTGTCGCATCTTTTCCGTAAGTTGTTATATATATATATATATATATATATATATATATATATATATATATATATATGTATATATATATATATATATATATATATATATATATATATAATCCACAACTCTTAATTTTTACTAGAAAAAATTCGGAAATAAGGAAGCGCGTGTCCAAATCCGATTTTAATAAAATTCCTCCATGAAATGGGCAGATCGCTTTGCTCTTTCTCCCCGCGTGCTCGCACATCGCTCACGCAACCGCAGCGACCTCTCCTGCGGCGAAAGAAAGGAGTGAACAGTTTCAATAGGGTAGAGGAGTGCAGTTTAGGGCAGCCGATAACCTCTGAGAATATGATTCGGACAGCCTATCACAACGTCCGAGAAATCTGAAGGGCCAAAAACAGTCCACATTCCGCTCAGAAAGTGTCGGTTGAAAGTTCCTGCATGTGACGTTTCAGAGTGACATTATTTTTGACTAGCGTTGCTTATCATTCGGTGGCCTTTCATAGAGCACAGAATTATGTTCGCATGCGCTAAGCGATTGACGTGTGCTCCGAACAAAAAGACCGCTATGAAAGAGGAGGAGAGGGTGTCCTGTGGGAGGGTACCTGTCTCCCTCGTTCGCTCCCTCCAGACACCACTCTGCTCCCTACCTCCCTTCCACCCCTCTCTCATTTCTTACCTCCTCTCTCTCCCTCCTTTCTTTCTTACCTCCCCTCCCTCTCTCTTTCCCTCTCCACCGTCTCTCTTACCGTATCAATAAACCCCAAACCCTTTTCTCCCATTTCTTTCCTGGAACGCTTTCCGCCTTTCCTTTCGACATTCCGTTCGACCTTCCTTTCGACCTCTCTTTCGACGCCCGATATACAACAACACGCCCTCACAAACAACATCTCTCGACTCCAATAAATGAAACCAAATTCCCGCACAGTTCTGCTTTAGCGTGCGATAGTCCCAATTTTTTTGGCATGCTTGTGTTTGTATACACTGAATGTTTTGACTTATTTGATGCGTGTTCTTTGTTGATTATTTTCGTCTCGCATTTGTGATAGCATGTTTGTACATACGATGAATGTCTAGCTATTATCTAGTCGTGCTAGAATTGGCTTTTTGTAATTTGAATACGTGTGCATTGTAGTGATTTGTGTTCGTGGTTTTTTTGAGTTGATGAAAATTTTGATGTGTTATGTGAAAGAAATTATGGTATAATTTGGAGAGGTGTTTTGCAATTAAGATGTCGATAAAATTCAAAATATGTAAAATGCGTTGAAAATTTAGTCATTGATATGACATTAATTTTATAAAATTTTGCCCAAGAGAAATTTGAACTTTAAAGTAACTGAGACTTGAGCATCAAATTTATCGACAATTAATATATTTCAATATTTAACTAATATATTCACAGTTGTGAAAAATTCCTTAATTTACGATTAGCGGCCAGATTGAAAAAATGCATACTAATATAAAAACATATTATTATCTCTTGGATTATTGTGCGATCTGGTTTTAAATCTCTGGAAATCTAAATAGACGCTCATACGGCTACACATAAGCATATGCATTTATTTGATACGACGTTGATTCGCGGGAGACTACTTCATGTAAGTATAGAATATATATATCTACATGAATATCTATATTTTTAAAAATGTTCCCGTAGCAATTGGCGCTTTCATTGCATAAGCATGTTTGTAATCATGTACGTATTGTTGCAGCAATTTACTCTTCCCAGTTTAATTGCAATTATCAATGTATTGCATAAGTAATTTTTTTAAACAGGAAACAAGCCGAGTTATTTCATTATAAGGGCCTTAAAACATAGAATTCTCCACTTTTCATGTGCTTATTATCATCTGTATGAGCTGTCTTTCTCCAATAGTTTTCATTTAAATCGGTTCGGGATTGGCTCTGGTCGAAGGATCGCAGAATACCCTTCTCTGGAGGGCGTTGCGGTGGGTGGGCGAAAGAGTTTCGAGGGGAAGGTGGAGCTAGGGTTCGAACCCAGGCCCACCTTCCAAGACACGCACACGCCGAGGTGGCGGCATTTGTCATTACAGGAATACAGCGTGCAGCTGACGTTCCGAGAGCAGTGGCTGGACGAGAGGCTCAAATTCAACGACATCGGAGGTGAGTTAGTTATTCATTCGGTTCGTTCTCCAGAATTTCCTAAGTCCCGTCGCAAATGATTCTGATCCTTAAAAAATAGCATCCGATTTTCTGCTATTTTGTCCGACCCGTTAATCGCGTCTCAACTCAAAATCATTTAAAGATTCGTATAATTTATGACGATAAAATGTATTCTTTAAAAAATCTTGCAAATAATGTGAATTTTCAGCATGTTTAACTGATTTCAAATGAAACTTAAATGGACCTATTTAGCATAGCATGTTTCGAGATTAAATTCCATTCCCGTCTTTTTTGAAATATTACAATTCAGAAAAAGGTAATTCATGAAACAGTATTAAAAAAAGTATTTCTTTAATTACATAGTAACAAAACGGTAAGATTTTATATCAGCCTGTATTTTAAGTAAATACATCAACCACATAATAATTGCTCTTTTTTATGTTTTAAATTTCACACCTAACATAATAATTCATATGTTGTCATTCCTCATTAAGAGTTTTGACGTTTTTATTAAACTTATTCAGATTAGCTAGGTTTTTTTTCGCCCGGGGGCAAACCACAGAAATGCGCCCCCCTCCCTTTGCTCCCTGTACAATTTTCCAGACTAATGTAATGTGGGGAAAGTGATGGTAACCCATGCATACTAAACTGGCATTTAAATTCGGCATATAATATTCATCATCATCATAGGAAGTCTGTACGTAGACAGGTCAGTAAATATTCATGGTTAAAACTGGTACTCCATGTACTCCTATTCTCCGCTGTCCTCTTCATATTTTGATAACTCTCTTTCCTTTTCAAATCGTCTATCAGCTGCAACATTTTCCTACCTCTATCCCTTTTTTCATCTAGATTTCCTTCTAACACGTCTTTAATCATACTCTCTCCCTCTCCTCAAGTAATGTCCAACCAAGTTTGCCTTCCTCTTTCAAATAATCTGTATAATATTCGCTTCTCCCCTACTCTTCGTAACACTTCATCGTTTTTCATCCTATCTCTCCATTTTATCTTCAGCATTGTCCCCAAGTCCACATTTCAAAGCTTTCCAAGTACTTTATGTCATTTTTCTTTAACGTCCTTGTTCCTGCCCCGTACTAAGCTATACCCCATATATAGCATTTTATGAACTTCTTGCGGATATCTTCCCTTATATTCCCCATAAGTAGGTGTTTTTTTCTCCTGAAAGTCGCTTTTGCTTTTCCTATTCTAGTCCTGATCTCCTCCGAACATTTTGCTTCTCTTGTTTTGATGATTCCAAATTATTTATAATCTGAAACTTGTTCTAAAGGCTTTCCTCCAATACTTATGATCAGATTCTCTTCTTTGCCCGATTTTCGAATGAGCTGGAATTTTTCTGTATTTGATCGTCCGCGTATTTTACTGTTCTTATAATCCATTCTACAATTTTGAAATCTCCTTTGCCTTCTAACGCTTCTTGCATTAGACATTCTCCATATATATTGAATAAGGTCGGCGATAGGCAGCAGCCTTGTCTTACTCCTCTACCGATATTTATTCCGCAGGTGTCCGCATTCTCAAACCTGACCTTTACAACTTGATTCTCATAGAGATTACTAATCAGTCTCCTGTCTTCCAGTCTACACCTATATCCTTTAATATCTTCATCTACTTTACCCAATTTACTCTATCAAATGCCTTCTGCCAGTCTACGAAACATGCGCAGATATCTTGACTGTATTCTATTGCCCTTTCTGGTATGATTCTAACTACTCCTATAGCATCTCTAGTTCCTCGTCCTTTTCTGAAACCGAATTGATCTTCCCCTATTGATTCTTCTGCCTTTTTCTCCAGCCTTTTATTAAGAATCCTCGTGATGATCTTCGATGTGTGTGACAGAAGGCTTATCGTTCTGTAGTCTTTACACTGCATTGGCTTTGGCTTCTTCTTTAGAGGGATCATTGTTACTTCTAGGAAATCCTGAGGCCACTCTCCCGTGTCGTAAATCTTATTAATTAATTTCGTGATCGCTTATAGTCCTTCTGATCTTATGACTTAGTATCTCAGCTGGTATTCCATCGCTGCCCGTGGCTTTCCCGTTCTTTAGTTCCACTATCGCCTTTTCTACTTAACTCTCTATAATACTTGGTCCTAAGTTGCCCTCTTCAATGTATCCCTCATCTTCCACTTCTATTTTGGCCAATCCTGCCTGCTTGCTATATAGTTCCTTAATGTATTCTTCCCATACCTGTGCTACATCCTTTGTTTCCCATCCGTATTCATTATTCCTTTACCACAAATTTCATTAGACTTCTTATCTTCTAATTCCAGTGCCCTAGCGTACATCATATCGTACCGTCCTAACTTCTCCATTTGTTCTATTTCATCACATTTTTCTTTTATCCAATTTTCTCTAGCTTTATCTGTTACCCTTCTTAACTCATTGTTTATACGTCTATAGTTGTCTCTACCTTCTTCACTTTTAACGTTTTTCCATTTTCGTCTCTCATCCGTTTTTTCCAGCATTTCCTTAGTGTTCCATGTCTTTCTGATTTTCTTCTCTTGTTTTCCAATATCTTTATCCAAGGTATCCTTGATACTGGTTTTAAATTCTTCCCATTCTATATCCACGATCTTTGTTTTGTTTTCTAAATTTCTTAGGCGATCTTCCAACTTCATGCTGACTACATCCTGCCTTTCTTTCAGGTTTTCTAGGTATCATGTCTGTCTTTCTCTTCTCGTTTTTCTTATTTGTTTGAGCTTTGTACTTACGTCAGCTATTAGAATGCTGTGATTTGAATCAATGTCTGCACCTGGTCTTCAGGTCTTCAGGCTGTTCCTGAATCATTGTTTTACTAAGATGCAATCTTATTGGCATCTCATTATATCTCCTGAGCCTTTCCTTGTTTATAACCTTCGTTTATGAGTTTCGAACCATGTACGAGTTACTACAAGGTCATTATTGATGCATAATTCTACCAGGTTTTCTCCTCCTCGGTTTCTCTTCCCAAGTCCGTATTGCCAGACAACATTTTCTTCCTGTGCTTCTCCATCTATACTCTTCCAATTTCCAATTATTATGCAGTTTACCTTTCTTCTTCCGTCTTCTTCGTAAATGTCATTAATTTGCTCAATAAGTCTCCTCGATTTCTTCACCTTCATGAATATAATATTATAATATAATTATTGTTTATAAAAGGAAACGTTAATTTTCTCTCAATTCGTTTGTTCCCCTTAAGCAACTGCCCCCGCTTCTCCCCCTCGATACGCCACTGCTTATTCATCGGAGATCGAACTCACAATCACTTTGTCGTTCCGAGAGTCCATTTTATCTTGCAGGATAGTCATTTTTCAGCCAGAAATTTATAAATAAGTTCATCGTATTTGTTCGGAATACCCTAAGTAAAATTCTCAACATCCTTTTGAATTTCAATATGGTTCCAGTTCAGCAGAATATATTTCATACATTAGATAAATATTCTCGATTAAAATCTCGACAAATCCACAATCTCTCTCCGCAAGCGCGCCCTCATTTCAATTGGTAGAGCAATGTCTCTGATGATTTGTTTGGAAAACTGAGAATTCAATCTTTTGATGATCTTACCATCATCTCTCTCATCTAGAGCTCTCAAAATAAAATGGAAAAGGCCAGAAAACGTTTCAGCCATAGGTATGCCGCAAACATAAGAACATGCGCGGATTTCGGCCGCGCACGGAGGGGAAATTCATCCGTCACGGAGGGGAAGTTCCCTCAGTCATATTGACTTCCCCAACCACACTACTAGCCCATCCTTCTCCTCCTTAGTTTGTCAGTTCACTATTTACAGTTGCTGCCTAGACGAAGTTTTGCAAGTATTTGGAAACAGTGTAGTTATAAAAGTACCCAGTCAGCGATAGCCCATGCGATAAGGAAGGAACGAGAGGGGAGGGTGCCAAGTGGAGTGAGGCCACATCCACTGTACGCCCAAAATGTTCTTTTGATCGCGGTAGACCTATAGGAACGTTTGAGAGGACGGACGTAGTGAATAAGGTCGGCTAGAGATGGCGGCACCTCCAAATCTCTTTTATTCTCTCATGATTCTGCTCCGTGGCGCTGTCTACAGGCAGGCTAAAGTACCTGACGCTGACGGAGGCGAGCCGAGTCTGGATGCCGGATCTGTTCTTCTCGAACGAAAAGGAGGGACACTTCCACAACATCATAATGCCCAACGTCTACATCCGAATCTTCCCTTATGGCTCCGTCCTCTACAGTATCCGGTAAGTAAGATGCCACAGAAATATTCCTTCGTGCTCCATAGAACTATGTAATGCATCAATTTTATCGATATTTTTATATTATAATAAAATTTTAATTATGATACCATTTTGAGTTATTAGAGTGTATTGGTATGTAAGTAGAATAGTGGGAAAGATAAAAAGGAGCAATTTTGGAAGATAGTGGCGATATTCCCTAATATACTTTACAAAGGAAAACATTCCAAAAACATTTCCTTTCAAAATACATATCTCACTCTAATCTCATGTCTTAGATTAGAAATTATTATTTTATAGATAATACATGCGTTAATGAACTTTGATGTGAAAAATTTTTATTATATAATATATAATTTTTGACACATGAATAATTAAAGAATATTTCAGAACTATTTTTATTTCAGTAGGTATTATATACAGACAATCAATTAAACCAACTCTAACCTTTACCTATGCATATCACTTAATTAATTTTATTTAGATAAACTTAATAAACCTTATTAGCACTATATACCTTGTACGGTACATTGTACTTTCTAATTCTTAGGCTGGTTTCCAAAGGAAAAATAGCCTTATGAACTGGTCCTGCCTGCGTGTGCGTCCACTACTATAGTTCTTTTCAGCAATTCGTGCGGGTGAGGCGTGTCTATAGTTAGACCCATGGGATGAGGGGAAGAAAATACCAGCCAATAAGAGGTCGTAAATTTCTCTCTTCGCTCAAAATTTCTTGACGAGCGCTGTTGACACGATTGCTCGTATTTCGGCGACGGCAGAAAGCATGAACTTGCTTCATCTGGATCTATTGTAGCATAGAACTTCACTCGTCAGCGGCTACCGATGAACTGAGCGAAATTGTAAACTTGGCAACATAGCGTCGTAGCCAAAGCGAAATAACCCGAACTCGAGCGAAATACTTCGAGTCCCAGCCGCACGAGCAGTATAAACAGATTATAACAACTTTTGCATCACTGAACCAATTTTCATGAAGCTTGCTTGGTATGAGTCTCGTGCGGCCAAGGCCCACCTCCAGCATATATCTTATATGGCAAAGATTGAAGTCCCGGGTTCGATTCCAGGGACAGTTTTCTTTATTTCTTTTACATAGGAAGTCACAAATCCATCGTGCAGAGATGTATTCTTTAATATATTAAAATATCTTACAATTGTGATATCGAAGCGAAGTTTGTATTATTCTAAGGGTAAAAGTACGTAAATTCTAATTCCTATCGCTGTATTTTGATAATTAATCGTATTTTCTTGAATTTCTACCAAAACAGCGTTTAAAATCGCATTTTATCTTATTGTTGCCACGGAGACGATTATTTCCGAACTGAGCTTAAGCATAGACTAGTGAACAAATGATTTATTACCAACTTATGTATATGTATATATATATATATATATATATGCACTGGTGGTGTAGTGGTTAGCGTGTCGGCTTTCTATTGCAAAGTTCAAACCCCTCGAATGGAGGTTTTATAAAAAAAAACTATCATCAGTGCCTGGCAGTAGGCAGCAGTACTGTCAGTATGGTATAGAGCCGAAAACTAATGATGTCGGTTGGGTCTATATCCAATACAGCTGTAGGTGTGATCAGGACCATTTGAACGGCTACAGTACAGCGATGTGGAAAGCAAGAGGGAAACTACCACATTTCAATCCCTAGTAAAGATTATATGGTTGGACAATATGAGTTCTCTCGAGGTAAAACAATCCAGAGGCAAAATAGTCCCCCAATCGGATCTCCGGGCGGGGACTGCCTTGAGGAAAACATTTGTCAAAAGTAAATTACGAATAGGGACTTGGAACGTAAGAACTATGAGAAAGGAAGGAAAGATAGAGAACTTGAAAGAAGAAATGAGAAGAAATAGAGTTGACATTATAGGGCTAAGCGAAACTAGATGGGAGGGAGAAGGACAGTTCGACTCGGAAGAATTCACGGTAGTTTATTCTGGAGGAAATAGTGGGGAAAGGGGAGTAGCTCTGGTACTTAGGAAAGATATGATGAAAAGCGTGACAAAGATAATAGCAACGAACGATAGACTGATGGCAATTAAGCTAAAAGCAGTCCCAGTGGACATGCTGATAATCCAGGTATATATGCCAACGTCAGCTCATGACGATGAAGAAATAGATGTGATCTATGAGCTAATTAATGAAATTTATGAAGAAGACGGAAGAGGAAAGGTAAACTGCATAATAATGGGAGATTGGAACAGCCTAGTCGGAGAAGGACAGGAAGAAAATGTTGTCGGGCAATACGGACTTGGGAAGAGAAACCGAGGAGGGGAGAAACTCGTAGAATTCTGCATCAATAATGACCTTGTAATGACTAATACATGGTTCAAAAAGCATAAACGAAGGTTATACACATGGAAAAGCCCAGGAGATAGAATGAGATGCCAAATAGATTACATCCTTGTAAAACAAAGATTCAGGAACAGCATGAAGAACGCCAAGGCATTGCAAGGAGCAGACATTGATTCAGATCACAGCCTTCTAATACTTGACCTGAGTACAAAGCTCAAACAAATAAGAAAAACGAGAAGAGAAAGACAGACCTGGGACCTAGAAAAACTGAAAGAGAGGCAGGATGTAGTCAGCATGAAGTTGGAAGATAACCTAAGAAAGTTGGAAAACAAACCGAAGACCGTTGATATAGAATGGGATGAAATTAAAACCAGTATCAAGGATACCTTGGATAAAGAGATTGGAAAACAAGAAAAGAAAATCAGAAAACCATGGATCACGAAGGAAATGCTGGAGAAAATGAATGAGAGACGAAAATGGAAAAACGTTAACAGTGAAGAGGGTAGAGCCAACTATAGGCGTATATACAATGAGTTGAGAAGGGTAACAGATAAAGTTAGAGAAAATTGGATAAAAGGAAAATGTGATGAAATAGAATAAATGGAGAAATTAGGACGGTACGATATGATGTACGCTAGGGCACTGGAATTAGAAGATAATAAGTCTATTAGAATTTGTGGTAAAGAAATAATGAATACGGATGGGAAGATAGTCTCAGAAACAAAGGATATAGCACAGGTATGGGAAGAATACATTAAGTAATTATACAGCAAACAGGCAGGAGCGGCAAAAATAGAACTGGAAAATGAGGAAAACATTGAAGAAGACAGCTTAGGACCAAGTATTATGGAGAGCGAAGTAGAAAAGGCGATAGTGGAACTAAAGAACGGGAAAGCCACGGGCAGCGATGGAATACCAGCTGAGACACTAAGTCATAAGATCAGAAGGACTATAAGCGATCACGAAATTAATTAATAAGATTTACGACACGGGAGAGTGGCCTCAGGATTTCCTAGAAGTAACAATGATCCCTCTAAAGAAGAAGCCAAAGCCAATGCAGTGTAAAGACTACAGAACGATAAGCCTTCTGTCACACACATCGAAGATCATCACGAGGATTCTTAATAAAAGGCTGGAGAAAAAGGCAGAAGAAATAATATGGGAAGATCAATTCGGTTTCAGAAAAGGACGAGTAACTAGAGATGCTATAGGAGTAGTTAGAATCATACCAGAAAGGGCAATAGAATACAGTCAAGATATCTGCGCATGTTTCGTAGACTGGCAGAAGGCATTTGATAGAGTAAATTGGGTAAAGTTGATGAAGATATTAAGGGATATAGATGTAGACTGGAAAGACAGGAGACTGATTAGTAATCTCTATGAGAATCAAGTTGTAAAGGTCAGGTTTGAAAATGTGGACACCTGCGGAATATATATCGGTAGAGGAGTAAGACAAGGCTGCTGCCTATCGCCAACCCTATTCAATATATATGGAGAAAGTCTAATGCAAGAAGCTTTAGAAAGAACAGAGGATTTCAAAATTGGAGGAAGGATTATAAGAACAGTAAAATACGCAGATGATCAAGTACTTCTTGCAAGAAAGAAAGAGGAGCTACAAAAAATGGTAAATAGACTAGTGATAACAGGTAGAAAATACGGTATGGAAATAAATACAGAAAAATCCAAGGTCATTCGAATTTCGGGTAAAGAAGAGAATCTGACCATATCTATTGGGGGAAAGCCATTAGAACAAGTTTCAGAATATAAATACCTTGGAAGTATTATAACACGAGAGACAAAATGTACGGATGAGATCAAAACTAGAATAGGAAAAGCAAAAGCGGCTTTCAGGAGATAGAAACATTTACTTACAGGGAATATCAGGGAAAATATCCGCAAGAAGTTGATAAAATGCTACGTATGGAGTATAGCATTGTATGGGGCTGAAACATGGACGTTAAGGAAAAATGACATCAAATACTTGGAAAGCTTTGAAATGTGGGCTTGGAGGAGAATCCTAAAGATAAAATGGACAGATAGGATGAAAAACGATGAAGTGTTACGATGAAAAGGAGAGGAGCGAATGATTATACAGACTATCAGAAAGAGGAAGGCTAACTGGGTTGGACATTACCTGAGGAGAGAGAGTATGATTAAAGACGTGTTAGAAGGAAAACTAGATGGGAAAAGGGAAAGAGGTAGGAAAAGGTTTCAGCTGATAGACGAATTGAAAGGGAAAGAGAGTTATCAAGATATAAAGAGGACAGCGGAAAATAGGAGTATATGGAGAACCAGGTTTAACCAAGAATAATCACGGACCTGTCTACGGACAGATTACCTATGATGATGATATATGTACGGATATCTGAAAAAATCCAAAGCTTCTTGCGGGGTTCAAACCACCTCACCTCACCATCGTGTAAGACGAGTGATTTAGTCACCTCGGCCACCAGATCCTTACATTGGCGCTGCAATAAATGTATATTTGAATTCAGGTGGGTAGATAGACAAGTGTTCATCATAGCAATGAGATTAAACAAACTATTGTCATTATGCTGTAATCTTTTAATAGAAGTCTCTTTATTTGAATGTGAATTTGTATTGATACGAGCATTCCTAAGTTTTTACTTATCGTATTTGTTATTGATAGTAAGTTTTTATTTATCTTAAATAGTTTTTGTCTTTATTCACTATTTAAGATATGTAATACTGTTGTAAAGTATGTTAGTTTGAAGAAATTTAAATGAAAAATTTTAAAGTGTTGTGTTGTAGCTTAGCAATTCTTCAGATAACTATATTTATACAGTGTTTTATATGGATGGTTGATGTGATGTTAGGAAAAGAACAATTTATTATTTTTGTCATTTAAGTTAGGTGACTAAAATATGAAATATTCCACAATTTCACTCCTACTAGTATCTAAAGAAGAATTACTCTGAACTAGCAGAATATTTTCGTTGATTTTAAGCAATATGAATGGATAAGTTAGTATTTCCATTAATGAAACAAAACATACTATAAAACTTTTTACAACCTATATACCAAACATTCTTACGTTTGCCACTGAGTTCTCTACTTCTGTCTGCCATACTCTCAACTGTAAAAATATTAAATAGAGAGATCCCTACCACTCAACAGCTGGTAGGTAGACACTTTTGCAAATTTTTACGTCCATGCAAGCTGAAAAGTTATCATAAATATAAAGTTTATTCATATTAAAGTATGAGCTATATAAAAGTTGGTTATAAAAATCCATTTTTATACCTTTACTTGTTTTGTTCTGCTAGGCTACTCTTCAGCAATGGACAGTTTATCCATACATATTATCGTATAAACAGTAACATTTATTAAATTTGTTTATTTTTAAAAAATACATGCAAACTATAATCTCAGGAAGAGATTTTGACATTTCTTTTGGTATTTGAAACCTGATAATGCTCTAATAATTTGTTTTCCAATTTATCTCTATCATTGATAAACTATGAATTACAAATTTTATTTATGCTACGAGAATTCCTTGGAATGTCTAACTTATACTGAAACATTTCCTGTCAATATAAGTAATCAATTCGGGAAGTCAACTTTGGTAAACCACACTGCATTAGTCATGGTTTGGTCTTCTTGTCCCCTTAGACTTGGTTGCTCTCACTCAAAAAAGCGTGACGAAAGTTTCAACCGAGCCGAACGATTTTGATATGAAGGTGTAGTTAATACAAAATGTACATTATATATATATATATAAATATATATATACAGTCACACATTCTAGTAAAAGGTACTTGTATACTACAAGCATTTCATCTCATCTTGAGAAAACATTCATTTTTCAGAGAGATATTTCATCATTGGAAATATTTTTTTCATTCTCAAGATTTCACCTCTGCACCGATTTTCATCCTTTCCTTATGTGACAATAATAGAGTAAAACAACCCCTAATATTTGCAATTTTAAGAATATTATACTTTTTCCACACTAGGTTACTAAAGCCACACATTTCTGCCAAATTTCAAAGTTGAAGGTTATCTTCAAGTGAAATAATATTTATCTATTTGTATAAATTTCAAAAGATTCTAACGGCCGCAACAACATATTCCTTGAGATTTTCAAATGTTTATTTCGGTATGCGCACGAAGATAACTTTAAAACTTCAGCTCCAACACGACATTTCTTTTTTCACAATTCTTTAATATTTCCTGTTTTTAAATTTTGACGTCGTTATATGTTTACGCCGTAGTTTTAAATCAATTTCAGTATTATACAATCCACTGATTCTTTTTATAAGCACTAAATTAAAGCTATTATTATATACAGTTAATAAACCCTCATAATTGAAAGGAGTAACTTTAACTTATTTAATAACATATACCGCGTTTTAAAATTATTACGTCATCATATGTATACGTCATTGGTTGAAATGAATGGGACAATAAGAATTTCCCTATTGAAAAACATTAAAGCGATGTTATTATAATACGGATTGTCAATTACCATTGAAAAGCATTGTCCTATTTGCTGTGGTAGCTGAAGGTCTTTATATTTGAGCATCTGCTTTTTTCCGATTTAAAACATTTCTTCGTCAATATGGCATCGATTTGAATTTAGTCTTCAAAAATAAGAAAACTCAATCTTTTAGCTATATAATTGTTTTCGTCACGAGTTTCCATCTGAATTATAACTAATTTAAAAATGCAAATCTATGAAACTCTGCACAGATTTCCATGTTTTTTTTTATAGAGCATCGAAATGGAAAATTGGTCTAAAAAATACACGGTTAAAAAATTAAAAATTTTCAATTTTCAATTTTTCTGGTAGGTTGTACTTCATAACCTATCATCCTTCAAAATTTCATGTCCGCGGCATATCTAGAAGTACCTTATATTTTATATATTATATATATATAACCCCCTATAGCCCTATAACCACCACACCAAATTTCATTCCATATACTTGATGAGAATTACCGTAAATTAATTGCCAAATATTCAGAAGAAACGTTAAAAAGAAGAAGAAATTAAACATCTCGTCTTTGAAATGTTCATAAAGTTTTAAAATATTAAGTTGCTTTAGGTTTACAGAATTATCATTGGGAATGATACCCTGACTCATAATTTGCAACATTAAGATCTGGAGCTATTGTTTTAAAACAGCCCGACAAGGGAATACACTTTCCTCCGTGTTTTTATCAACGCTGAATTAACTACCTGGCATAATAGTTTTATCGCGTATTTCTAAGCACAACTTCCTATATATTTCGGTGAAATTCGTAGGACGGAAAATGTTTTTATTCGAAAAGTTTTTTTCCGATCTGAATATAATTTGCACAGACACATACGTAAGAAACATCATTGAGAATGAAAGCCTGACTCATTAAGATGCGCGAAATTATGAAAGCACAAAATTTTTAATCCCGTATTGTTGCAGGAATATGCCATATTTTGAACATAGTACCTTTCTTTTACAACCTATTTTTATGCATTGTTTATACTTAATAAATGAGCAATTGCTGCATGCACAAAATAATCACGTATTGCTGCAAGAATTTGACATATTTTGATCATATTAACTTTTTTTACTATTCTTATGCATTGTTTTCACTATTATTACTTTAAAAAGCAGAGGGGGGACCTTTGTCCACTACCTACCTTTATTCAGAACTATCATCAATCAGGGATCCCACTCCTTTCATAATGCCGCTGCACCATGGTCCTTCATCAACATGCATTGGCTCCTCTGTAGGGGACGGAGAGTCTTGCGATGATGATGATGACGAGGACGACGAGGAGAGGCGAAGAATTAATTCACCCACGTCATCTTGCAATACATCTGCTTTCCATAGGTCTTCCTCAACTTGCATTGTATGCTTCACGTACCCTCTCCAGTTCACAGTTTTCACATTTTCGTATGCCCTTTTAATTAATTGTCTCATATCCGATGTCTTAAATGACGCATTATTAATTTTTACGTGATGCTTCACTTGCGCCCACACCACTTCGATGGGATTTAATTCGCAATGGTACGGTGGTAATCTAAATACTTCCCGACCCATTGCTTTCGCCATCTCGTCTATCTTGTATTTTTCAAATTTATCCTTCACTTCCGATACCATATAAAGTAACTGCCTCTTGAGAAACGATTCTTCCACTCGATTACCTTTATCCACCAACCAGGCTGCAATGTCACTTTTTCGCCAAGTAGTATTCGGTATCGCTTAGTATTTTCTTGAGTGATATGAAGGGTTGTCCTTAACAATAACGGCCCCTTCCGCGGTACTTGGTAGCAACTTCTGCTGAAACCACTCTTCGCAGGTTTCACCATCCATCTCATCGTGACAATCTGCAGTATTTGTTTTACATAAAAATGTGAGTTCCGCGTCTTTCACGAAGCCATTCTCATTTCCGGCATGCACCAAAGCAAATCGAGGCCCGCGACTCGTCGGCCCTTTAAGTCCTAAGGTTACGCCTTTCAAATATGCCTCCCGAGGGGTTCGTATCGTTGTGTCTTTCCATGCCTTACTGACGGTATGCCCAACATTAACCCACGACTCATCCGTGTGCACAATTTCTCTCCCTTCTTCCATGAATTTTTTAATAGAATATAAATATCGATGGCGCCACTGAAGTATGTCGTCACGTTCCATTAATATGCTGTTTTTTCCTCTTCTTTTGCATTTAAAACCAATGTCTTTCAATATTCTATGCAGAGTCGGTCTTGAGATATTAGGGATTGTGTCGTCTGTATTCAAAGCTGCCATTATGGAGTTCAGGGTGGGCGGTATATTTCTAAAAAAGAAACTATGAACAACTCGACGAACACCCGATCGTACAACATCGTCGTAGGTGTATCATCGTGAAGTACGGCGTGTTGTCGTAACTCTCCGTTTGTTCTTTTTCGGCGTCTCAAAGGGCCCCTTTTGGCCTTCCTTTCTTATTTTGTAGACGGCCTGTTGTGAACACCCAGTTGCTTTGCTCGTTTCCCGAACAGAATCGCTAATATTCATATTCTCGAGAAAGTAATTAGGCACGTTTGAGATAATAGCTTTCTCTTTGCTCCGCAACCTACCTTTCGACTGCCTTTTCTCACAGCTATCATCCATGGTACACAAATATTATATGTTCAAATGCTAAATTCAATTATTAAAAATACCTTCAAAATGACTTACATTAACTTCGATCTAAATTAGAAGAAACTACACTAACTTACAATTACAAAACATCTATACAACCGAAGCTAATAAAACAGAAGATGTTACACTAACGAAAATTGCCACACCTGCTTAATACTTAACGCACCATCTAATACTACCAGAACTAGTTATTGTTAAACACGAAGCACTCTGTTGAAAAAATCGTTCAAAATATTTCAATAACCTAAATAGCGACTAAAATTAACAAAACCTAACAGCACTTTGAAGCACGCAAATTAAAATACCTCTTCTCAGTTCAGATTAACAACAATTAAAACGCGCACACTGAACGTGTTTTCACAATTGCAATGAAGCCTGGCAGTATTTCGTACACACTAAAAACACTGAAACACAGGGATGCGTCCTTCTGCAGTCGATTCGCTTTTCACTCTAAGGAAAAATTTACCGTTTTCTTACTATTCTCTATCCATCGTAGGAGTGAGAAATAGTCAGGGAGGTTGAAATGTGTCAAAATATCTGGGTGCTGGATCATAGACGAAAACTACACATCGCCTTTTCAAATATACCGCAAAAGGGCCCATGCACCGAGGATAACTGAGGGTATGGTCTTACCCGCCTCAATATCGCTTAAGAGGGGAAGTTTTATGTCACTTTAAACATCTGACAACGAATGCCCAAGATTTTTTCCGTAGACTGCAAAGTTTGAAAATTCCCATACGTTTTATAGGACTCCACTCGCTCCTTCCAAATATCAAAGAAACATATAGGAAGTTGTGCTTAGAAATTCCCGATAAAACTACTATGCCAGGGGGTTCATTCGGCGTTGATAGAAACACGGAGGAAAGTGTATTCCCTTGTCGGGCTGTTTTAAAACAATAGCTCCAGATCTTAATGTTGCAAATTATGAGTCAGGGTATCATTCCCAATGATAATTCTGTAAACCTAAAGCAACTTAATATTTTAAAACTTTATGAACATTTCAAAGGCGAGATGTTTAATTTCTTCTTCTTTTTAACGTTTCTTCTGAATTTTGCTCGTACGAGCGTGGAAATCTATACCCGCAAATAAGTGATTTATCTTGCTACATTCGCATTTATAACATTAGCAATTTCACAGTTTACCTCACATTATCTCAAATAATTCGACGGTTATTGAGGTGAATAGAAAAATTTCGCGCATCGACATCAGATGTGGTCTGTTTGCGTTGCGCCGCCCGCCGGGTCCTCGCGAGATTTTCTCGGATATTAAAGCCATTTTCAGGCAAACCGCACAACATATCGTCTCAAAATAAAAACAGAATAAATATTTCAACATCGCTGATCATTTCATTTGCTCTTTGTACCATCTTAATATCATAGAACGTAAGTTAGCCAGAGACTGAAAATATCGTGTCATATTTCGAAATTTTCGAGTGATGACGATGATTTTTAATTTTTAAAAGTGTAAAATTGAAACATATATCACTTATAAAACAACTTTCTGCCATTAGAACCATATGACAAGTAACACGAAAAATTTGGTTGACATTGGACATAAAAGGGAATAGATATCGCAGTTTTAGTATTTTGGAAGTTTTGACTGCCGAAACAGCGAAGATTATTTTGTTATTACGAGCTTTGAGTGATTTCCTTTCAGTTTAAAATTGTGATTTTTGTTTAGTACGATAAATCAATATATTTTCTCTGCGAAATAAAAAAAATAATCTTAAAAAGAACGAAAACAGAGCAATATTTAGTGTTTTAATGTGATTTTTAATCTTAATACTCGGATCGACGAATTGAGAGGGACTGAGGCGAGGCTAGCTTTAGAGAGAGATGGATGTATAGGGGTAAATACACGGGAAAGAGAGAGAGAGAAGATCTCCCATAAGAGCCGGTACTGAACAAACTTCGTGAGACGGGCTCTAGCTAGTGTATTAAGTGGCGAGCTTAAATACCCTCGCTTCGCGTACTCGCCCCTCCTTTTCCTCACCACATCATAACACTGTAAGGGGGTACCAATCTAATGGCAAAGATACGCTGCCCGTAAATGAGACGACGTCATCAGCATTGCCCCGGTCGACGCAGATACCGGCATGCACGAAAGTTTGCCTACCTACAGGCGTTGACATCTGCCTTTAACGTTCATTATCTCGGAAACTAAGCGGAACCGAATATGCATTGCTTATGTTACATACTCATCTAGTAACCAGAAATTCACCCTCTCAGTTTGTCGGTCTTATTTTTTAACATCCTGTGTACAGTTCATCAACCCTTATAATTTAAAGGAGTAACGTTCTTTTATTTAATAATATATATCACGTTTTAAAATTATGAAGTCATCATATGTATTCGTCTTTGGTTGAAGTCAATGGGACAATAAGAATTTTCCTATTAAAATGCATTAAAGCGATGCTATTATAATACAGATTCTCAATTCCCATTGCAAAGCATTGTCCTGGTTGCTATGGTAGTTGAAGTTCTTTGTTGTTGAGCATCTGCTTTTTCCAATTAAAAAATATTTCTTCGTCAATTTGGCACCGATTTGAGTTTAGTCTTCAAAAATAAGAAACGTCATTCTTTTAGCTGTAGAATTGTTTTCGTCACGAGTTTCCATCTGAACTATAACTAATTTAAAAATGCAAATTTATGAAACTGCACAGATTTCCATGTTTTTCTTATGAAGTATCGAAATGGAATATTGAGATCAAAAATACCCCACTAAAAATTAAAAAATTTGGAATTTTATAATAGATATATAGTAAGACCCCGTTAATCCGAAATTTCGGTTTATCCTAACAGGATGTACAAAATAGTCATAAAAAAAGGTTTATTTATTATTACTATTACTACGTAACTTTATTTTAAGATATGTTAAAATCCAGAAGTAAATGTCAATAATTCTTTTATAATTGCCGAAATCGTTACTGGTTACTTTGGTACATCTACGAATGCCTAAAGCAAAATTCACGCGATATTACGTTATATTAATTTTGTGTTTCGGTGATTGACATTATTAAAACTCTAATTTAGCAATAGCTCCATCTTTAAAAGCTAGTAAAAACTGTGATCCACTAATAAAGTGATAAAATGTTAAGTTGCGGAATTGAAATATTCGTATTAACAAGTCGACTAGCTCAAAGTTAAGTCATGCTATGATACTACGTAAAATTAAAAAAATTCAATCATATTCGGACATTAACCCAATTTATAAGCATATACACATCGATTTTGTTAAAATAATAGTCACAGGTAGCGATACCGATTTCTATTGTTAATCGTAGTGGGAAATGAGAGTAAATAAATAAAAATACAAACTGGTTTTATTTTGCTTATGTTTATACAACACTTTGAAGTTGAGAGTTCCGTCCACTTACTATAATTTTCAATATGGTTAACACTTTTTTCATGCCTACTTAAATATCTAGATAAATGCTGCCAATCATTAAACCCAGTTTTATGAGACAGTAAAGATAATTTACAATTAAATATTTTACAAGTAAAAATACACGGAATTTTAAGATTCAGAATACACTAGCCAATCTCGTTGTACTCTTTCACCGTTATCTAAAGCCCTATAAAAATAGTTTGCAGTAAACTTTCTACCAGAATGATCTTTGGGGAACACAGTATTTTCTATTTGTATAGGGCCAATTTCAATTAAACTCAACCTTTCATTATCCTGAAGTTTTTCAGGCCACAAACCCGGGTCTTTAGAATTTACATAGGAATTTTTAATTTCTTCTGTGTACGCCAAATGGCCAATATTAGTAACAAGTTGTTCTACTTTTACACTACAATGGCTCTCTTCATTCTTCTCTTCTTTTTCTTGTCCACGCAGTACCGATACTGTCGACTGTTTGCTGTACTCTACTGTTTCATTGGTATCTTGCATGTTTTTATTTTCTTCCAGCAGAACATTGTTGCTATCATTATGGTAATTGGTGATCGGTTTAATATACCTCGAAAGCTTCGGGTGCTTACCAGCTTCTATTGCTTTTTCTAGTTTCCTTTTCCGATTCTGAGCTCCAGATAATTTTTTTGCGGCATTGTGGGGTATCTGAACAGAGAAATTTTGTTCACACTGCGCGCCGTTGAAGGAAAGCGATCCTTCTCCAACAACAGCTCAAAAAGATTTACGAGCTTCGTACTTTTTCGAAATGAGTATGAACTTTTACGTAGGAGGGTTATCGTGAAGGAGTAAAGATATCTGATTTTCATAAAAGATATTCCGAACCGATTTAAAACACATTTGGGTTTTCCAAAAAGGAAAAATTCAAAAAGGACATCTGGTATTCTTTCAGCAGAAAAGATATGGGTCGATGATATCTGCTCGGTTGTTCGTAGCAAAATTAGGCTTTTCGCCGATGACACCGTTCTATATAAAGAAATAAAAAACCAGGAGGATCATCAGTCACTGCTTGAAGACTTAAGAGCCATTTCAGCGTGGTACAAAGAATGGGAAATCGAAATTAATTATACTAAATGTGCCGCAGCAACGTTCTGGAAAAGTAAGAACAAAGATTTAGGTTTCGAATATAAAATAGATGAAATGAGCATCTGACAAGCTGAGTATGTAAAATATTTAGGAGTAACCATTTGTCTAGATCTTTCGTGGGACATGCACATTCGTCGAGTTATAGGCGCGGCCAACATGAAACTGGCATTCATGGGTAGAATAGTACGGAACACTACAGAGAAAGTACGTGAAACATGCTACTTATCACTGGTAATACCGCAAGTGGAATACACAGCGAGCATATGGGATCCGTACGAGAAGGGACACATAATTCAACTAGAAAGAGTACAGCGCAGAGCAGCCAGATTTGTAAAACAAAAGTACGAACATAAGGAAAGCGTCACCTCTTTATTGAGCGATTTGAACTGGGTATCAATAGAGGACCGTAGATTGCACTCAAAGTTGAAACTTCTGGAGAAACATAGGTCGGAATGTCTAAAGGAGGAGGTAGTGGGAATAATTGTGGCAGCAACGTATATAGGTAGAAATGATCGAGAAGATAAAATACGTGAGATCGATTTTAGGACGGAGCGTTATCTAGACTTGTTCTTTAAGAGGACAATACGATATCACAATAGGAAATTTTGAATTGCGTTAGACAATCTTTAGGTAGGATTTGGTGCATTGCACCCCCTGCCACCCACCAACTTGGTGAATTGCAGGGTAACTTGTAGATATAGATGTACTTTAACAAAGGGTTGATGCATCAGCTGGAGTTCCTTGCTCGGGTAGGGATAGCAATTAGTAGAGTAGCGCCCCCACCTCCTGGGAACTCCTAAGGTGAATCCATTTGCAGTCGCCTCTGATATGTGTTCAAACGGCCACGCGTCGAAAAAGATCCGAAAGATTTGGCATGGAAGATTTCGTTCATTTTTGTATCTCCAACATTCCCTTTTCATTTTGACCAAGGAGAACACATTCTCCACCAGAATGCACGACTCGAATTTCAACAATATATAGATACAAATACCTTGATAGAAAGGCGCCCCGGCAAGTTGGTGCCCGGGTGCATTGCACCCACCGTGCCCTGGGTAAGCGCGCCCCTGTCCAACGCTTCCAATCCCTCAGTGTGTGATATTAGCTACTTCCGTTGTAGCTTCGTCTGAATCATTTTCATACGAGACATCATGACCACTTTTTTCCGACAATACAAATGCCGAATGATTCAAAAATAATAGTGGCACAAAATTGTTCAATTTTAGTGCGATACTGTATCCAGTCACTGATGGTTGCTTTTCCGACACCAAGCTCTAAGGCTAGTTTGGTCGCACTTTCGCCTTTGTCAATGCATTTGAGCAATTCCAATTTATGTTTTAACAAACGCGAACTGCGATTATGCTTTTTGGACATTTCTTCATTATGGACAAATCGGCGACAGTAATTTAAAACACTGGGAAACCCCTGCACTACATTACATAGCTGTACGCTAAGACGGTAGAAACAGCACTGAACAATGAATACAATGGTTTGCTATGACCATCACTCGAGATTGCGAGAATCTCCGACGCCCCACCTTGGTATTTGTGAAACCTGGTTTATATATATATAGGAGAAAGTAGCCAAATATGGAATAGTCTCCTAATGTGAAATAACATAATATTTCAAGTCTGGTAGCACCGACTTGGCTGAAGGAAATGGTAGGCCAAGTCATTCAAGTACCGAGATTAGTTAGTTGGATGTCGCCATTGAGAGTGTTTTTTTCGTTACTTGTTAAAGTTTAGTCAGTGCATTTCAAAGATTTTGAAAGGTACATATTCATTGCTTTATTTTGTAGGTTTATTTATTGCATCCTTTTTCAATCTTGGCATTTGCATTAAGCATTTTAAGTGTTTTTTAAGCTGTTGGCGATTAAAATCTGCGTACTTCATTAGTTTCGTTGTTATACGTCTTCGAAATACAACATGGCGAGGTTCCAAGTATGGACCTCTTAGGGTTCCTAATATGGAATAGTATTTCATATTTAGACCATAGTTTTGAAGAAATATCAGTAATTATTTACATTAAATACTTCTCGAATTTCAGCTCAAAATTGTTTTCCATTTATTTGATTTGATGTGAAACAATGCCCAATTGTCGTTTGCAAAAGGAAAAATGATAATGGAACATCGTTTTACACCAAATTAAAATTACAGAAAAAGAAACAGCAGGCACGAAATTGCTAAAACTTTATCTGTCCCATCTCGCTAATAAAGCCAACAGGAACGTCTTTTGCGAGAGCAGAAGGATTTAATAAGGAAGGCGTATCACACTGTTTTGATCTATTGGAACGTGAGTTCGACAAGCACAGATATCCTGCAGACAGAGTATTTAAGGTAAACGAGATGAGTCTGTCCATCGTGCAGTCAAAAGTGCAGCAAGTGATTGCATTAAAAGGCAAGAGACAAGTTGGTACCCTAACTTCGACTGAACGAGGGTCATTAGTGACTCTTGTTTCTAGCATGAGCTCTGGAGGCACCTTTGTTCCACCAATGATGGGTTTCTCCCTGAAAAATATGAACAATTTGCTTCTGAAAGGTGCTCCGCCAGAAAATATTACTGCCTGTCATCCCTCGGGATGGATTCAGGCAGATCTCATTACTAAATGGCAGAATTTTTCATCAAAAAATTGAGGAAGACCCTGTGCTGCTAATCCTTGATGGACATTTTTTCCATAGTCGGAACCTCGATGTGATTGAATTAGCACGAAGAAACCACGTAAGCCAGCTACTCAGTTCGACATTGCAGAACTTTTCGTGAGAGCCTATCTTAAAGTACAAACTGGTGCGATTGCTGTCATGGGGTTTGAAGCTACAGGAATCTACATTCCTAACAGAAACGTCTTCAAGGAGAGCGATTTCATAGCGGCTGAGGCCCAATGCGAAGTATTAGAAGACATTGCTCCATGTCGTGCTAATGCATTTGTGAGCCCTGAAGAAAATTTTCGCATTCCTTCTATTGTGCGGATTAAAGGGTCAGAACGAGGAAGGGCACCATGAAAGGCTGCTTTGACAGTGACATCGCCCTACAAAGCGTTGTTGGAAGAGAGGCCAGCTTCCAAGACCTCTCTGTCAATGAAAAGCAGAGGAAAAGGCACCAGACTAGTCAAAAAATGTCTTTTCAATGATTCTCAAGCGTCTTGTAGCGGCTTGAAACTAAAATCTAAGAAAAAACACAACAAGATGAAGAAGAGACATCCGAATCGGGAATTTGTGTGAGGAATGACATATCTTTGGAAGATTTTGACTTTGAGGATCCGATACCACCAAGCAGCGAAGATGCATAGTGCTTGTTTTGCAAAGAAAAGGTTTCGGAAGACGTAATAGGTGAAAAGTGGGTGCAATGTGTTTTTTATCAAGGGTGGTGCCATGAGGCATGCAGTGGCGTCGAGAAAGACATTTACGTTTGCGAATTTTGCAAGTAAATAATTAACTGCAAATACATGTGAAGGGCATTCCATATTAGTAATCCCTTTTTATACATATTCAAAAAGACATTTTCCTCTTTAGCTTTTTCTTATTTATTTTAATGAATTTATTTGCTATTTTTAAAATTGTAACGTTAAAATCAATAGATTTTAAGTTTATTCAAGTAATCATAAGTATTTTCATTGTAATAAATAAATATATACCATTCAAAAGAAAGTGGTATTCCATAATTCGCTACTTTCCCCTATATACCTATATATAGTCCTACATCCTCTCTCCCCCGCTCCCCTCGCCCAAAAACCGTCCTTGGCGGACCTACTCCACCCCACTGCACTCCCTCAGGAGGTCTCTCTTTGTCTCAACCCGCGAACCAAGGATGCACCCCAATTCCCCGCAAACCCCCACCTCCACGCATACCGTAAACTCCTCCCAGCCAGATGACGTCCTGAACCTTTCCTCTCATTCTCTCACCTCCGCCGTGAATGCCCTTTTCTCCCACGGGCTCTCCATCTGTCCCACAACTAAATTCGACCATTTTTGCCTCCTTACCGACATACAAGCCTTTGTCCGCTTACTCCGCCTCAAAGCCACCCCACCCACATCTGACTCCTCACCTTCCCCCAACGCACTTTCACAACCCCTACAACGTACTCCCCTCGGCTAGCCAATCGGTGGTCGTGGAAGTGATGATAAAAGGAATCTCATATTAACGAAAAAATAGTGGGCTCCAATGCAAGGTGAGGAAAGGGACAACCCGTTTGCACTCAGGTTGAAGGAAAAGGGCTAAGAATGGGTTAAGGGGTTTTAGTAATTACCTCAGTATCTTCGGCTAAAGGCCGTATTACACGCTGATGCTTTGCTCGAGTGTTGTCGTAAAAGAGTATTTACCCGGGTAAAGCCTCAACGGGTAATAGGCTAAACATCCGAGGTTTTACTTTTGGGAAAACTTCAGACGAGCTATATATTTTACTCGGGGCAACTCACATTTCCCCTTCTCTAAAATTTCAGGTGATTATCTTATATGTTGAAATTGGTTCTATAACAATTCGTTGCGAGCCAGTTCGTCGCGTCTTAATTCATCGCATGACAAATTCTTTGCAAGACATATTCGACAAAGTCTTTGCAAATTCAGGAATTGTTGTGGAAATAAGAAATATTTTTCTGTTATTTTCAGCAGTAGTCGACAGAATTAGATTACTTTTTGTGTATTAATACTGCGACACGTTATGATTGGTGTATGGCAATGGGTGAATATTTTCCAAACAAAATATTTTTTTTTATTTTTAGGAATCTTTGAGGGAATACGATTCTACTTTTTGTATTCCTATCCATCGTGGTTGTTGTATGGTAGGAAGTGAATATTTTTCCAACAAAATATTGTTATTTCTAGGAATAGTAGAGGGAATAGGATTACTCCTTGTGTATTAAACTTGCGACCCAACCTGGTAGATGTATTGCATGGGGTGAATATTTTTCTAAAAAAATATACTTCTGTTATTTTCAGAAGTCGTGAAGGGAATAGTATTCCACTTTATGTATTAACCAGTAGTTTAGTACTTGCATTCTCCAAGCATTTCATTTCACCTTAAATAACGTTAATTGTCCATTGTAGGATATATATGCAACATATTTCTGCGAATTTTAAAGTCATAGTACATCTAGCTATAAAATTATTTTTTCTAATGTTTAAATTTTAAATATTTTGAACGTCCGCAATAACAACTTGATGAAGATTGTCAAACGTGTATTTGTGCATATGCGCTAAGCTCTAATTAATTAAAATTTCAGGTCCCCACCTCGCCCCGTAGTACCTAAACATTACTCTATTTTTTAAATTTGAAGAATTTTTAACAGCCAAACAAATTAAATATCAAAATTGCTATAATCCCTAATTAATAGTTTACAAAGTTAACCTTTTAAAAAATTTCAGCTCCGTAACACATTTCAAAATACATAAATCTTTGAAATTTGTTTAAACATTTGCGAATTTTTAGAGGCCCCATTGTTATATTTTTTCAAGATTTTCGGTTTTTCTAGTCGGATTTGCACATATTCCTACAAAAATAAAAAATTTCGAGGTTCCTGCTTATATGGAATTGCCTAAACATTAGTCTCCTCCTATATGTTATATCCTCCACTGTAGGATGCGTCTATATACATACATCTACATCTACATATTACCCTGTAAGTCACCTTGACGATGGATGGAAGGGGTTGCCGCGCACCAAGTTTTTAATTAATTATTATTCACTTATCTATTGTGGTCACGTATTGTCCTAGGGAAAAAGGATTCCTTAAACATCTCCGTCCTACTATCTATTTCGCGAATCTTATCCTCATTATCCCTCCGTCCGATATAGATTGGCTGTCGAGTAATATCCTTCATTTCATTTACAAATATCTCCGACCTATATTTATCTAGAAGTTTAAGTCTCGCCTGTAATCTACGATCTTTCAACGATGGCCAATTCAACTCTTCAATGAATAACGTAACGCTCTGTTTTTATCGTAATTCTTTTTCACGAATCTAGCTGCTCGCGGCTGTATTTTTTCTAAATCCTTTATGAGTCCCCTCTGATATGGATCCCAAACCGCTGCTGCGTATTCGTTTTGAGATCTAACCAAGGATAAATAACAGGATTCACTCACCTTTTCCGTGCTTTTCCTGACTATTCTACGCACAAAAGCCAACTTCTTATTTGCCGCGCCTATCACTCGTCTTATGTGGGTGTCCCAAGACAGGTCACGATTCAAGGTTACCCCGAGGTATTTCACGGATTCCGAAGCAGGAATGCTCTCACCATCTATCGAGTAGGTAAATACAGACGATGGGCTTTTAGATTTCCGAAAGTTTAGAACGTTACTCTTTTTCTGATTGATTTCTAGCTGCAATTCCTTGCACCAAACAGATAACGCATCCAAATCATCCTAAAGCTGACGATGGTCGCTAGGACCACTAATTTCTCTATAGACTACGGTGTCATCCGCAAAAAGCCTGATATTACTTTTCACAGCTGAGCTGATGTCGTTTATATAAAGCAAGAAAAGCAACATACGGTGGGGAACCTTGTCAAAAGCTTTTCTAAAATCAAGGAACACTGCATCGACCTGCAAGTCACCTTTTTGGTGGATGGCAGGGGGTGCAGTGCACCAAGGGTCCATAGTTTTCCTACGTTATCTTTTTCTATTATGGTCTCTTATCGTCCTAGGGAAAAACGATCCTCTATATCGCTCCGTTCTACAGTCGATCTCGCGAATTTTATCCTCACTGTCCTGCCTTCCGAGATACTTCGGGCTTCTGATAAGTCCTACTACCTCATTCGCTAGTCCCTCCGACATAAATTTTTCCAGTAGTTTAATTCTAGCCTGCAGTCTACGTTCCTCTAACGATGTCCATTTCAGATTTTCTATTAATGATGTTACGCTTTGTTTACTATCGTAATTCCTCTTTACAAATCTAGCTGCCCTGCGCTGAACCTTTTCTATCTCGTTAGTGAGTCCATTTTCGTAAGGATCCCACACAGCTGAAGCATATTCGACCTGCGGTCGAACCAAGGATAAATAACATAATTCTTTCACTTTTTCGGAGCTATTTCGAACTATTCTCCCTATAAAGGCCAGCTTTTTGTTAGCGGCACCTATCAATCGGCGAAAGTGGGTGTCCCACGAGAGATCACGATGGATCGTGACTCCTAGGTATTTAATCGAGTCTGATACTGGAATCTCTACTCCGTCCAACGAATAATTATTATTCAACGATATAATCTTGGTTCTCTAGAAGTTGATGACGCAGCTTTTCTTTTGGTTTATCTCTAACTGCCATTCCTTACACCATGCAGAAATAGCTTCTAGGTCATTTTGGAGATACTGGTGGTCTTCCGGATTGCTTATTTCTCTATAGATGACGTTGTCGTCCGCGAAAAGCCTAATTTTACTCCTGACTACTGAGCTGATATCGTTTATATAAATTAGAAATAATAACGGACCAATTACACTACCCTGTGGAACGCCAGAGACAACCTCCACTAGGTTCGAAGATTTCCCATCTATAACAACCTTCTGCTTCCTATGATTTAAAAATTCACGGATCCAACTAACGATTTTAGAATTTACGCCTAAGGTTTCTAATTTCGTTATTAACTTCCTGTGAGGTACCTTATCAAAGGCTTTCCTAAAATCTAAGAAGATGGCATCGACCTGCGTATTCTTTTCTCCGCTTCTCAGTAAACAATTAACAAAAACACCGAGCTGAGTATCACATGACCTACCTTTCCTGAAGCCGTGTTGACAATCATCTAACAATAAATTACTATCAAGAAATCGCATTATGTTGCTATCGAGTATATGCTCGAGAATCTTACACGATATCGAAGTTAAAGAAATCGGCCTGTAATTTTCTGGGTTCTCCTTGTCGCCGCCCTTATGAATTGGGGTAACGTGCGCTAGCCTCCAGTCGCTAGGGACCTCTGCGCGAGAAATGGATTTCTCGAAGATTATCAGAAGAAAAGGTGCTATTTCTTCAGCTAATACTTTTAAAACGCGAGCAGGAATTTCTTCGGGGCCAGTGGCTTTGTTATGTCTGATGGAACTTAATTGCTTTGCTATTCACACCTCAGAAAATACTATATCGTCCATCAGGTCCCCCCTTATTGCGGGTGCATAATGTACGCAATGGTCGCTGACGGCTCTGAATGCTTTTACAAAATGACCGTTTAACAAGTTGGCTTTTTCTACGCTATCATGAATAACGGCACCCGAGTCATTACGCAGGGAAGGTATTGTAGGGCCTCTACCTTGGACCTCTCTCACATAGGACCAAAACGCTTTTGGGTCCTCCTTCAAATAATTATTTAATACCTTATTCCGGAAGTTAGTAAAAGCCTCGCGCATAGTAGTTCTCGCTTTAGCGCGGGATTCCTTATACGTCAGAACTTTAGCTGCTGTATACTCGTCGAATGATGTAGACGACATATTTCTTATTTTCGTGTGGCTTGATCTCTGACGCCTAAGCGCATTCCTAACTTGCTTATTGTACCAACGTTGCCCTTTATTGTCGACCTTCAATTTAATTGGAATGTACTTATCGATACTCTCTAGCATTATATCCTTGAATAGTTTCCATGACGTACTCAGCGCCTCATCGTTCGGTCATATCACGGAAGCCAGGTAGTATTTCTCGTAGGCGCGACATGAAGCTTGTAAAGTCTGCTATAGAAAATATATAAAATATTCTTTGAGGCTTAGGGTGCCAATCGATTTTCAACTTACTCTGCATATACGGCCAGATGATTACTTATCTCAGCTTCAATGGTGACTTTGTTCATTTTTGTGGGACGTTGGTTGCTAATAAATCTAGTACGTTTCTAGATTGCGTTGGCTTTCTGACTAATTGAAGGAGAGAGTGCTCGCAGAATGTTTCGATTAATGCCTCACAGGATTCGCGTTCTTTACATCTAGATTCGAAACATAGATTTTCCCAATCAATTGAGTGTAAGTTAAAGTCACCACCGACTATAACGATACCATCTTGATTTATCAGTCTAAGCTTTGATAATTGTTTCTCGAGACTTAAAATAAAACGAGCATATGAACACCTTTTTGGAGCTATCTTTACCTACGCGGCACCAAACACTCTCGATATCCTCGTCACTTATCGGAATCTCACTGCTATAGTACATCTATATCTACATCTACATATTACCCTGCAAGTCACCTTGACGGTGGATGGCAGGGGGTGCCGCGCACCAAGTTCCTAACTAATTATTATTCACACTTATCTATTGTGGTCACGTATTGTCCTAGGGAAAAAGGACTCCTTATACCTCTCCGTCCTACTATCTATTTCGCGAATCTTGTCGTCATTATCCCTCCGTCCGATATACGTTGGTTGTCGAATAATATCCTTCATTTCATTTACGAATATCTCCGACCTATATTTATCTAGAAGTTTAAGTCACGCCTGTAATCTACGATCTTTCAACGATGGCCAACTCAACTCATCAATGAGTAACGTAACGCTCTGTTTTTTATCGTATTTCTTTTTCACGAATCTAGCTGCTCGCCGCTGTATTTTTTCTAAATCCTCTATGAGTCCCCTCTGATATGGATCCCAAACCGCTGCTGCGTATTCCATTTGAGGTCTAACCAAGGCTAAATAACAGGATTCTCTCACCTTTTCCGTACTTTTCCTGACTATTCTACGCACAAAAGCCAACTTCTTATTTGCCGCGCCTATCACTCGTCTTATGTGGGTGTCCCAAGACAGGTCACGATTCAAGGTTACCCCGAGGTATTTCACGGATTCCGAAACAGGAATGATCTCACCATCTATCGAGTAGGTAAACACGGACGATGGGCTTCTAGATTTCCAAAAGTTTAGAACGTTACTCTTTTTCTGATTGATTTCTAGCTGCCATTCCTTGCACCAAACAGATAACGCATCCAGATCATCCTGAAGCTGACGATTGTCGCTAGGACCACTAATTTCTCTATAGACTACGGTGTCATCCGCAAAAAGCCTGATATTACTTTTTACAAACCGCTATGAAAACTCCCCCGCCCGATATATTAGCGCGATCTTTTCTATAGACAGGATAGCCTCTAGGAAATATCTTCTGACTCTGAATCTCATTCGTTAACCAACTTTCTGTGCCTATCACAACGTTGGCATGCAGACTGCGAATAAGATGCTCGAACTCAGCAATTTTGCTACGGATGCAGTGACAGTTCAGTACGACGTCGTTTAATTTCTCACTATCACTTCGCATACTAATCTCACCCTTGACTTTCTCTTCCACTCTAAAACTACATGCGCTCCCACCACAATCACTCCTACGACTGTATGGTGTCGCATCAAAATTGGAATTGAGACCCGTCGCGCCCTTTACGGAACATTCTATCAATGACCTATCGCGAAATTGGTGCTGCATGTTACGCTCGGTGTACATTCTATCATTAGATAATCTTTCGGGATTCTTATTTTCTACAAATGCATCGATTATCCCCTGACCCAAAACTGACCTACACCCTGTACGGTACGGATTGTGGCTGGATGTATAGCAGGTAGTGAGGGGGGTGGGGACGGGAGTGGAATAGAGGGGGGTAAGAATTCTGCTACCTCTGGGTTGAGAGGGTGAGGACCATGCGTATTAAGGTTATATGGTGGGACAGGGGATGAAGTGATGGGCGAGAGAGGGCATGTGTTGTTATTTTGAGTGCAATGAGAAAAGCGGGGGAAAGGGTGGTCAGCGGGGGGTGGAAAGTCAGAAGAGCTAATGCGCGTCATAACTTCCTGCTGGGAGGGTCTACTGATGGGAGGTACGAACGGGAAAGAAGTGCTATTAGTGGGCAAGATTCCGGGGGAAGAATTAAACATAGGTGAGGATATTTTATAGAGTAGGATGCGCAAGGTTAGGAATACAATACACAATACAAAATTGCAATGTATAATGAAAAAGCAGTAAAATGCACACAGGTCAAGCTAAGGATAAGTTATAAACTAATTGCAAAGGAAAACAGAGGAGCTCAGGAAGGGGCGAGAACTGCACTGTAGGGATATGAGAACTGCCCTAGAGATCTAAAGGAACTTATTGAGTGAGTGGAATAAAACACTTAGTGGAGCACTAATACTGTGGAGTAAGAGCTATTGGGAAACTGCTTTGGGAGCACTAAGGGTAGAAGGGAGACACAGATAAGGAGGAGGGACTTAGCGACCATCGAGCTGTGTATGCGGAGTGCGAATTAAAGCTCAAAAGACATCCTAAGCCTCTTCGGAATGTATACGCTTTCGCCAAGACCGACTTTAAAAGTTTCAGCTTACATCTCAAAAGTACCTTTGTCAGTTATCGTGAAAAGACAGAACGATTAGGTATGGAGCCATCATGGTTATTATTTAAGGATATACTAGGAAGAGGTATCAATAGATTTATCCCCAGTAAGTTAAAATCTGATAAGAAAGAACCTCGTTGGTTTAATAAGGAAGTCAGGATTGCCTTAAGACGACAGAGGCGGAGCCACGCAAAATTGAAAAACATACCTACCACCGCTTCCGATGAGTATCGCACAGCTATAGTCCATGAATATAACAGTGCCCGCGTACTAGCGAGAAAAACCATGCGTAACGCATTTAACACCTTCCGGAATGAGGTATTAAATACAAAATTGAAGGAGGATCCAAAAGCGTTCTGGTCCTACGTAAGAGAAGTCAAGGGAGTGGGTCCTTCAATACCCTCCCTGCGATGTGATTCCGGAGACATCCTTCACGATGGGGAGGATAAAGCTAATCTACTAAACGTTTACTTCGCGAAGGCGTTCACGGCAGGTGGAATTATACTTAAAGACAATCTTATTCCCGATGGATGTACTCGGATGGATAATATTAAAATCTCTGAGGCAGGAATAGCGAAGCAACTGAGTGCGATAAAGCCCAACAAAAATGCTGGACCAGAAGGAATTCCCGCGCGTGTATTAAAAGAACTAGCAGAAGATATAGCTCCCTTCCTTTGGATAGTTTTCGAGAAATCTCTTACCCTATGTGAGGTTCCTGATGATTGGAAACTAGCACACGTCACTCCCATTCATAAGGGAGGTGACAAAGAAAACCCCGAAAATTATAGGCCGATTTCTCTAACATCATTATCATGTAAGATTTTGGAGCACATTATTGTTAGCAACACAATGCGTTATCTCGAGAGTAGATCGCTCTTAATCAGCTGTCAACATGGCTTCAGAAAAGGTAGATCCTGTGACACCCAACTCGGTCTGTTTGTGAATGATGTTTTATCATGCGGCGAAAATAATAAGCAGGTCGATGCAGTGTTCCTTGATTTTAGAAAAGCTTTTGACAAGGTTCCCCACCGTAAGTTGTTATTAAAATTGGGAAATCTTGGCGTTAATGTTCAAGTCATTAACTGGGTTCGCGCTTTCTTTAGGAATAGAAAACAAAAAGTAGTCATCGATGGTAAGTCCTCGAGTGTGGCAGATGTAGTCTCTGGAGTGCCGCAGGGTAGTGTGATCGGACCTATGCTTTTCTTGCTTTATATAAACGACATCAGCTCAGTTGTAAAAAGTAATATCAGGCTTTTTGCGGATGACACCGTAGTCTATAGAGAAATTAGTGGTCCTAGCGACCATCGTCAGCTTCAGGATGATCTGGATGCGTTATCTGTTTGGTGCAAGAAATGGCAGCAAGAAATCAATCAGAAAAAGAGTAACGTTCTAAACTTTTGGAAATCTAGAAGCCCATCGTCCCTGTTTACCTACTCGATAGATGGTGAGATCATTCCTGTTTCGGAATCCGTGAAATACCTCGGGGTAACCTTGAATCGTGACCTGTCTTGGGACACCCACATAAGACGAGTGATAGGTGCGGCAAATAAGAAGTTGGCTTTTGTGCGTAGGATAGTCAGGAAAAGCACGGAAAAGGTGAGAGAATCCTGTTATTTATCGTTGGTTAGACCTCATATGGAATACGCAGCAGCGGTTTGGGATCCATATCAGAGGGGACTCATAAAGGATTTAGAAAAAATACAGCGGCGAGCAGCTAGATTCGTGAAAAAGAATTACGATAAAAACAGAGCGTTACGTTACTCATTGATGAGTTGAGTTGGCCATCGTTGAAAGTTCGTAGATTACAGGCGAGACTTAAACTTCTAGATAAATATAGGTCGGAGATATTCGTAAATGAAATGAAGGATATTATTCGACAACCAACGTATATCGGACGGAGGGATAATGACGACAAGATTCGCGAAATAGATAGTAGGACGGAGAGGTATAAGGAGTCCTTTTTCCCTAGGACAATACGTGACCACAATAGATAAGTGTGAATAATAATTAGTTAGGAACTTGGTGCGCGGCACCCCCTGCCATCCACCGTCAAGGTGACTTGCAGGGTAATATGTAGATGTAGATAACTGCAGACACTTATTTGCACTGGTGAGATGATTGAAATAAAACACTATGTGGAGCACTAGCACTGGGAAATAGGGGCTCTTTGGATTAGATTTTGGGAGCAATTGCACTAGAGAGAACCGAAAATGAAAACACTGGGGTGAACTGACACTAGAGAAATGGGGGCTATCAATGAATTAATTTGGGAGAACTAGGGATGTAGGGGAGACAGATAAATACCGGCATTAATAAACACAGGCACAAATAAACACAGGTACTAATATAAACAGACACTAATATACACGGGTACTAATTTTCACTTGGGACGCCACGTAAGGGAGGGAAATAAAGAAAGAAAAGAAAGTCGCTGCTAAAGAAGGGGGGACGGAAACGCACAGGGAGCTTCTTTCTTCTCTCAGGAACACGGAAAACAGCCGAGAATCAGCAAATGCAGGAACGGGGTTGCCAGGCGATGACAAAAACGGAGTTAGTGGAAAACAGGAACTCAAGTAGCACAATGCAGTACGCACGACAGATGTTACCAAATGATTATGCCGTAGTGGTCTTTGTCAGTTTCTAAGCAAATCCGAAGTCTTGCTCGTAAGGTTACTTAGCGACGTCCGTCCCCCGGAGTTGATTTCTGAGAGGGCCAGGCCCGCTTCAATGCCTCTACATCTCTCATGGTGGAGATAAACCGTCTGCTGCCGTCATGCAGGACAACTATTTTCCCGTCTTGCGTCCAGGCCCCACGTGGTCCTGTCAACATTTTTACCTCTTACAGCAACTTTTTTCGCGTAGAGGTAAGCGACTCGGTGACAAGAAAATTGGTACCTTTGAGGCGTCTCTTGTTTCTCCACACCTTGTCTCTTTCCTGATAGGATAAAAACCTGACGATAATAGCTCTGGGGTGAGAATTGGAGCTTCTGGGAACACCGACTCTGTGAGCTCTGGAAAGACGCTTCATGTCGATCTCTTCTTTTACTTCGTCCTTGAAGAATTTAGTCACTAGATGTAAGCAATCTTCATACTCCTTCTCCGTTACACCATGAATGAGAACAGTTGCGTCGGGAATACTGCTCTAAGGCGTCTTGTCTCTCATCCAATTCCACGCATTTCTTCTCTAGAGCACTAAGGCGGTCAGAGAGACGGCGGAAGTCTTCCATCACTTTTGTTCGGAAGATGCTGAATCTTTCCTCTAATGATGAGAGGGATTCTTTACTCAAAGGAGTATCTTCTCTATGTATTTGGCTGAGTTCGCCTTGAAATGAAGACATAAGTCTTCATAACCGTTTCCATCATAGCACGGAACTCCGTGCTATCGGACTCAACGACCTTCTTTCGGCGGCATATTCAGCGATCAGGATGGCTAAAAATGGAAAGTGAAAGGGGACGGAGCGACCTAAAGGCACGTCAGGCTACTACGAGCATTAGACTAAGAGAGAGGAGGAGGAGGTTATTAATGTTTAGGCACTTCCAGGAGAGCTGGAGATTCGAAATTTTTTTCATAGGTAGTATTTTGTGGAAACCGGCTAGAAAAAACGAAAATCTTGAAAAAGTGCAACAATATGACCCCTAAAAATTCGCATTTGTTTAAATAAATTTTCGAGGTTTATGTATTTCCGAATGTTTTACGGAGCTGAAATTGTTCTTAGAGGTAGGATATGTAAAAAAACGAAATAGGGAATATAGAAATTCTGATATTTTACTTTGTTTGGCTGTTAAAAATTCAAAAATATTAAACAAATAGATAACTGTTTAGGTACTACGGGATGAGCTAGGAAGCTGACATTTTCAAATTATTTACAGAGTAGTGCATTTGCACAAATTAACATTTCAATCTCTCCATATATGTATTGCGGCGGCCGTTAAAAATGTGAACAATTAGAAAAATATTATTTTACTTTTAGAAGTGCTACAACTTTAAAATTTATCTGGAATGTGTAGCATTAGTTCAACATAAAGGAGAAAGTGTAAAATTATTACAATTGCAACATTTGGGAATTGTTTTAAACTATTATTTTTACATGCGTGAAAAAAGAAAATTGCTGCGAAGGTGAAATCTTTAGAATTAAAAGAATATTTTAATGATGAAGAAACGTCGATATATAATGACTAGTAGAAGGTGCTTGCAGTATGCAAGCATTTTATCTCACCTTGAAAAAACATTAATTTTTCCGAAAGATGTTTCATCATGAGAAATATTTCTTTAATTCTAAAGATTTCTCCCTGGACGTGTTTTAGTTTTTTCATTATGGAACAATAATGGAGTTAAATAATCACTAATTTTTCCAATTTTATGAATATTATACTTTTTAGAGATTGGGTTAATAATGCCACACATTTCTGCCAGATTTTAAATTAATAGCACATTTAGAAGTGAAATATCATTTACCAATTTGTTTAAATATAAATAATTTTTAACGGCCGCAATAACAATTTTATGGATAAAATGTAATGTTTTTTCGTTTACATATATTAATGTCTAAATAGCTAAAACATTCATCTCCGTAACTCACGGCGTAATTTCTAAACATTTACCTATTTTTTAAAACTTGAAGAATCGTTAACTACCAAACAAATTAAAATATCTAAATATCTATAATCCCTATTACGTTTTTTTACAAATCCTAAATCTAAAAAAAATTTCAGCTCCGTAGCACATTTGGAAATACATAATCCTTGAAATTTTTTTTAAACAATTGCAAAATTTTTAGCGGTCGCACTGTTGCACTTTTTCAAGATTTTCGTTTTTTCTAGTCGGTTTTGCACAAAATCCCACCGAATAAAAAAATTTCGAACCTCCAGCTAATCTGGAAGTTCCTAAAGATTAGTATCCTCCTATATGTATGTTATATCCTTCTCCTCCTCCTCCTCCTCTGTAAGAAACGTCGATATATAATGACTAGTAGAAGGTGCTTGCATACTGCAAGCATTAAATCGCACCTTGAAAGAAACATTAATTTTCAGAGAGATATTTAATCATGAGGAATATTTCCTTATTTCTAAAGATTTCTCCTCTGGACGGGTTTTTGTTTTTTCATTATAGGACAATAATGGAGTAAAACAATCACTAATTTTTACAATTTTTGAAATACTTTACTTTTCGCACATTAAGTTAATAATGCCACACATTTCTGTCAAATTTTAAATTTATAGTACAATAAAAAGTGAAATACCATTTATCTAATAGTTTAAATTTAAATAATCTATAACGGCGAAATAACAATTTTATGGATAAATTGAAATATATAACAGAGGAGGAGGAGGAAGAGGAGGATATTAATGTTTAGACACTTCCATATGAGCTGGAGATTCGAAATTTTTTTCTTAGGTGGCATTTTGTGCAAAACCGACTAGAAAAAACGAAAATCTTGAAAAAGTTTAACAATACGGCCGCTAAAAGTTCGCAATTGTTTAAACAAATTTTTAAGTTCCATCTATTTTAAAATGTGCTACGGAGCTGAAATCATTTTAAAGGTAGGCATTGCAAAAAAAACGAAACAGAGGTTATAGAAGTTTTGATATTTTAATTAGTTTGGCAGTAAAAAATTCTTAAAGTTAAAACAAATAAGTAGATGCTTGGATACTACGCAGCAGATTAGGGAGCTGAAACTTTAAATTATTTAGAGATAAGATGATGAAAACGAATAAACATTTCAATTTATCCATAAAGTGGGTATTTTGGCCGTTAAAAATTATTTAAATTTAAACAATTAGATAAATGTTATTTCACTTCTAATTGTACTATAAATTTAAAATTTTTGCAGAAATGTGTGGTATTATTAACTCAATGTGGTAAATGTATAATATTTCGAAAATTGCAAAAATTAGTGATTGTTTTACGCAATTATTGTTCCATAATGAAAAAACGAATATCCGGCCAGAGGAGAAATATTTAGAATTAAAGAAATATTTCCCATGATGAAATATCTATCTGAAAAATTAATGTTTTTTCAAGGTGAGTTGAAGTGCTTGCAGTATGCAAGTACCTTCTTCTAGAATCGTTATATATAGACGTTTCTTACAGAAGAGGAGGAGGATATAACATATGATAGGACGATACTAATGCTTAGGCACTTCCAGATGAGCTGGAGATTCGAAATTTTTTTCTTAGGTAGAATTTTGTGCAAAACCGACTAGAAAAAACGAAAATCTTGGAAAAGTGCAACAATGCGGCCGCTAAAAACTCGCAATTGTATAACAAGTTTTCCAGGTTTATGTATTTTCGCATGAGCTACGGACCTGAAATTTTTTTTTAGACGTAGCATTTGTAAAAAACGAAACAGGGATTATAGAAATTTTGATATTTTAATTTTTTGGCGGGTAAAAATTCTTAAAATTTAAACAAATAGGTAAAGTTTTAGATAATACGGGTCAAGTTAGGGAGCTGAAATTTTTAAGTTATTTAAAGTTTATTCTATATAAACGATTACATATTTCACTATATCCATGAAATTCTTATTACGGCCGTTAAAAATTATTTAATTTTAAAAAATTAGGTAAATGTTATTTCACTTCTAAAAGTGCTACCAACTTAAAATTTACCAGAAATGTGTGGGGTTATTAACCCAATGTAGAAAAAGTAGAATATTCCTAAAATTGCAAGAATTTGCGATTGTTTCACTCCATTTATTTTTCCATAAGGAGAAAACGAAAATCGGTACTGATGAAAAATCTGTTGAATTAAAGACATATTCGCATGATGAATAATCTCTCTGAGTAATTAATGTGTTTTCAAGGGGAGATGAAATGCTTGCAGTATGCAAGCAACTACTACTAGTATGTCATATCCTCCTCTGTAAGAAAAGTCTATATATAATGATATGTTATATATATGATATAACATGCTAGTAGAAGTTGCTTGCATTCTGCAAGAATATCATCCCACATTAAACTCAGACATATTTAATCATTACTAATATTTTTTTAATTCTAAAAAGTTCACCTCCGCAGCGATTTTCGTTTTTCCCTTATGTAAAAATAATATATTAAAACATTCCCAAAACTTTGCAATCTTAACAATTTTATACTTTCTTCATTATGGGGTATTATTGCTACACATTTCTGCCAAATTTTAAAGTTATACAACTTCAAGAAATGAAATAATATTTTTCTAATTGTTTAAATTTAAACATTTTTAACGGCCGCCACAATACATATATGGAGAAATTGGAACGTTTGTTTGTGCAAATGCGCTACTTTATAAATAATTTGAAAATTTCAGCTTCCTTGCTTATCCCGTAGTACCTAAACAGTTATCTATTTATTTAAACTTTAAGAATTTTTAATTGCCAATCGAATTAAAACATCTGAATTTCTATATTTTCTATTTCGTTTTTTTACAAATCCTATCTCTAAAAAAAATTTCAGTTCCGTAGAACATTCGAAAATACTTCAACCTTGAAATTTTGTTTAAACAATTGCAAATTTTTAGCGGCCGAATTGTTGAACTTTTTCAAGATTTTCGTTTTTTTTAGTCGGTTTTGCACAAAATCCTACCTAAGAAAAAAATTTCGAATTTCCAGCTCATGTGGAAGTGCCTAAACATTAGTATCCTCATCCTCTGTAAGGAACGTCTATATATAATGATACAAGTAGTTGGTGCTTGCATTTTGCAAGCATTTCATCTGACACTGATAAAAATTAACATTTCAGGGAGATTATAACATTATTAGAAATATTTTTTTTAACTCACAATATTTCACCTCTACCCCCAATTTCTATATTTCCTTATTGAACAATATTTGATTGAAACAATGCCTTAAATTTGCAATTTTGAGGGTATTATACTTTATCCAATGTAAGCTACTAATTCTACACATTATTGTCAAATTTCAAGTTGTAGCACATCTAGAAGTAAAATAATAATTAGTTTATTGTTTAAATATTAAAATTTTAATACGGCCGCTATAACACTTTGTTGGAGTTTATGAAACGTTTGTTAGTTTCAATCCATTAAGCCCTACTTAACTTTAAAATTTCAGTTTCCTAGGTTGCCCCAAAGTACCTAAACATTTATCTATTAGTTTAAATTTTAAGAAGTTTAACAGTCTAACAAATTAAAATATCAAAATTTCTATAATCCCTGTTTTGTTTTTTTTTTTCAAAATCTACCGGTAAAAAAATTTCAGCTCCCTACCGCATTCGGTAATACATAAACCTCAAAAATATATTTAAACAATTGCGAATTTTTAGCAATCAAATTTGTGAAGTTTTTTAAAAAATTAATTTTTTTCTAAGTATAGTTTGTTACAAAATGTATTCAAGAACTCGAACCTATAGCATATAATTTCTAAGATAAAAATTACTAAACTTTAATGTTCGAATGGGGTTAATACAACCCCTAAAAATTAACAATTTTGAAATTTTCGATTTTTGTGGTTGGTTATGAAAAAAATTTTATAATTCTGCAAAATTTCATCTTCCTAAACTTATTAGATTGGTCTACACACTGGGAAAACCTTTTCCCATGCTAACTTATAGGAGATATTCCGAGGTATCTGGAGTCGAACCCAGGACACTTGTAAGCAAAAATAACAATAATTCCTTATATATTGCGGCCAACTAGCAACACTGATAATATCATTCTTCTAGCTTTCAGGCAAGTGCGCAAAATTAATTTACAAAAATGGCGCAATGCTTTTCTTATGGGAAAAACGCAACTTTCGGATTTTCTGGAGTCGAACCTCGGTCACTTAGGTGAGTTCTCTCACATTATCTGTAAGTTTCTCCATAATTTCTACAAAAACTGAAACTTTTAGCTCTCTATCTCTTGTGGTTTCGGCTGGACATTAGTATCTTCCTATATGTTATCATTACAGATATATCGACGTTTCTTACAGCGGATATAATATACTAGTAGTTGGTGCCTGCATTCTGAAAGCATATCATCTCAAAATTAAAAAAACATTTATTTTTCATATTTCATCATTACAAATATTTTTTATTCTAAATATTTCACCTCCGGAGCGATTTTCTTTTTCCCTTATGTAAAAATAATAGATTAAAAGAATCCCAGAACTTTTCAATTTTAAGTTTTCTCTATTATGGGGCACAAATGCTACACATTTCTGTCAAATTTTAAAGTTGTATTACATCTAGCCCTCCCTAAGGACTGCATAACCTTACAGAGGTGGGAGGGTTTGTGTACTCTTACGAACTAAAGAGCTATGCCGGCGGGAGATAATTCTCCTGGTAGGACCATCCAAGCCGGAAAGGTCTGAGGGTAAGAGTCAGACTAAGAAGCAGTCTTGGGGGTTTTACATCCCCCTGTGCAAGGGAAGCAGCTTGCACAGTACCTCTGTAGGTGGTGATCATGTGGATCTGAACAGCTGCAGATGGGTAATCACTCTGTGAAACTGCGATGAGGAAAGCAAGGGGAAACTACCTCATTATATTTCCCATGATATGCTGTAAAGCTGAAAATACCTCTATGGATCTTTCTGGGGTAAAATACTCCGGAGGTAAAATGGTCCCCCAATCGGATCTCCGGGTGGAGACTACCCTAGGGGATGCACAGAGGAAATGTAGCATTAATAAGAAAGCAAGTAGTGAGAAATTAAAAATAGGCACATGGAATGTTAGGACTATGAATTCAGGGGGTAAACTAGAGAACTTAAAAAGGGAAATGAGAAGGAATAATGTAGGTATAGTAGGTCTTAGTGAAGTTCGGTGGGAAGGAGAAGGCGAGATAAATTCAGACGAATTTAAGATTATTTACTCGGGAGGGGAGAAAAAGGAAAGGGGAGTGGGGATTATAATGAGAAAAGAGATAGCTGAAAGAATTAGCAAGGTATTGACAGTTAATGATAGATTAATAGCCGTAAAACTTCAGATGGAGCCAGTGGAAATGCTTATAATTCAAATGTATATGCCAACAACTAATGCTGGCGACGACGAAGTAGATGAAATCTATGAACAGATTATGGAGATATTGGAGAATGAGGGAAAAGGAAGGATCACCAACATAGTAATGGGAGATTGGAACAGTGTAGTCGGAGAGGGGCAGGAAGATAACATAGTGGGAAAATATGGACTAGGGAAGAGAAATGAAAGAGGGGATAAACTTGTGGAATTCTGCCATAGAAATAGATTAATTGTAACTAATACATGGTTTAAGCATCACCAGCGAAGACTTTACACATGGAGAAGCCCAGGAGACCAGAGACGATACCAGATAGATTACATACTAGTCAATGAAAGATTTAGAAATAGCATTAAAAATGTGAAAACACTACCAGGAGCAGATATCGATTCTGACCACAACCTTTTGGTGGCAAATACACAATGTAGACTGAAGAGCGTTAAGAGAAACATAAGAGTTAACAAGAAATGGAACTTAGAGGAACTCCTTAAGAACAAGGAGGCTATCATGACTGAGCTGGAGGAAAGGTTGGGGGAGAGATCTGAAGAAAATAGGAAGAATGTAGATGACGAGTGGAGATACATCCATAGCAACATTAAATATGTAATGGAAAAGAAGGTAGGAAAGGTAACGGGTCAAAGAAACAAAAAACCCTGGATCACAGCAGCCATGCTGCAAAAAATGGAAGAGCGGAGAAAGTGGAAGAACATAAACACTGAAGAAGGCCAAAGAAAGTACAAGGAGTTAAATAATGCTTTAAGAAGGTAAACAGATAAAGCAAGAGAACAGTGGATAAATGAAAAATGAGAGGAGATTGTAGAATGTGAAAGAATTTGTAGAACAGACTTCATGTATAGCAAAGCAAGGGAACTATTCAAGAAAAAAGCAAGAAAGATAGAACGTAAAGGAATCATGAACAAAAGTGGTAAAATATTATCGGCGCCAGACAATGTAAAGAATGCCTGGAAATAATACATTGAGGTTCTGTATGACAAAGAAGGAAAGCCAAGAAATATTGAATTAAATGAAGAAGAGGATGTGGAAGAAGATCAGCTAGGACCAAGTATTCTCGAGTCTGAAGTTAAAAGAGCAATTGATGACATGAAAAGAAGGAAGGCTGTTGGGAGTGATGATATACCCGTGGACGTTCTCAAGGTTTTAGGGTCTAAAGCAGTTAAGCAACTCACAAAATTTTTTAACCAAGTATATGATACTGGCATATGGCCTGAAGATTTTTTGGATGTTGTTATGGTACCACTGGAGAAAAAGAACAATGCAAAATGTTGTAAGGATTACAGAACTATTAGTTTAATTTCTCATACAGCTAAAGTTTTAACCAGAATAATACCCAAAAGAATTGAATTTAAAATAGAAAAGGAGCTGCAAGATAATCAGTTTGGTTTTAGAAGAGGAAGGGGGACTAGAGATGCTATAGGATGTATGAGGATGATGACAGAAAGAGCGCTAGAAGTAAATAAAGGTATGTATTTTGTTTTGTAGATTGGGAGAAAGCTTTTGACCGAGTGAAATGGGATAAAATGCCGGGTATTTTAAACAAAATAGGAATAGATTGGAAAGATAAAAGACTGCTTAAAAACCTTTACTTTGATCAAAAGATTAGAGTCAGGGTTGAAGGAGAAGAAACAGAAAGTACTTCAATAGGGAGGGGAGTGAGGCGGGGCTGTCCTATTTCACCAGCGATATTGAATATTTATGCAGAAACAATAACAGAAGAAGCGTTGATGAAAGAGAAAGGATTTAAGATAGGAGGTGAAAGAATTACCACCATTAAATACGCAGATGATCAGGGCTTAATAGCAGAAGGCGAGAAAGAGCTTCAGTGGATGACAGACAGACTAGTGGAGGTTGGTCAACAATATGAAATGAAGATCAATACAGAAAAAACGAAAGTCATGGTGGTTTCAAACTAACATAAAGAATTAAATATAATGGTAAATGTAAAAAAATTGGAACAAGTAAGTAGTTTCAAATATCTCGGCAGTATTTTAGCACAGGATGGAAGTAGTACACAGGACATCAGAAGTAGGATTGCAATGGCAAAAGCAGCATTTAACGAGAAGAAGGGGCTTCTCACAAGCAAGAAAATAAATTTAGAAACAAGGAAGAAATTAGCAAAATGCTACATATGGAGCATAGCTCTTTATGGTGCAGAGACGTGGACGGTAAGGAGAAAGGAGGAAAAATATTTAGAAAGTTTTGAGATGTGGGTATGGAGAAGAATGATGAAAGTGAAATGGACAGAGAGGAAGAGAAACGAAGAAGTATTAGAAATGGTGGGAGAAGATAGGACGCTAATAAAAACAATCAGGAAAAGAAAAGCAAATTGGATAGGGCACATATTGAGAAGACAGTGTTTACAAAGGACGATCTTAGAAGGAAAAATTAGTGGAAGAAGAGGAAGAGGGAGAAAAAGAATAGGAATATTAGATAATATAAAGCAGGGATATAATACTTATAGAGGTATAAAAGAGGCTTCTAGGGAGAGAGAGAAATGGAGTTCAGTTAAAACCTGTCTTCGGACAGAAGCATGATGATGATGAGTACATCTAGAAGTGAAATAATATTTTTCCAATAGTTTAAAATTTAAACATTTTTAACGACCGCCGCAATATATTTATTGTGAGATTCAAATGTTTATTTGTGCAAATGCACTACTCTGTACATAACCTGAAAATATCAGCTTCCTAGCTCATTCCGTAATGTCTAAACAGTTATCTATTTGTTTAAATTTTAAGAATTTTTAACTGCCAAACAAATTAAAATATAAAAATTTATATAATCCTTGTTTCGTTTTTTAACGAATTCTATTTATAAAAAAATTCATTTCCGTTGCATATGCGAAAATACTTAAACCTTGAAAATTTGTTTAAGCAATTGCGAATTTTTAGCGGCCGCATTGTTACATTTTTTCATGATTTTTGTTTTTTCTATTCTGTTTTGCAGTAAATCCTACCTATGACAAAAATTTCGAATCTCCAGCGCATCTGGAAGTGCCTAAACATTAGTATCCTCCTATATGTTATCATTATATATCGACGTTTCTTACAGAGGAGGAGGATATAGGAGGATACTAATGTTTAGGCACTTCCAGATGAGCTGGATATTCGAAATTTATTTTTGAGGTGGCATTTTGAGCAAAACCGACTAGAAAAAACGAAAATCTTGAAAAAATACAACAATGTGGCCGCTAAAAATTCGCAATTGTTTAAACAAATTTTCAAGGTTTATGTATTCCCGAATGCGCTACAGAGCTGAAATTTTTAAAAAGCGAAGCGAGGATTATACAAATGTTGATATTTTAATTTGTTTGGCAGTAAAAATTTCTTAAAGTTTAAACAAATAGGTAAATGTTTAAACCCTACGCGGCAAATTAGGGAGCTGAAATTTTTAAATTATTTAGAGTTTTCTCTATATAAACGAATAAATATTCCAATGTATCCATGCATTTTTTATTGCGGCCGTTTAAATATATTTAATTTTAAACATTTAGAAAATGTTATTTCCCTTCTAATTGTGATATAAATTTAAAATTTGACAGAAATGGGTGGAATTATTAACCCAGTGTGGTAAAACTATAATATTCCTAAAATTGTAAAAATTAGTGATTGTTTAACGTCATTATTGTTCCACAGTGAAAAACGAAAACCGATCCAGAGGAGAAATCCTTAGAATTAAAGAAATATTCAAGGTGAGAGGAAATGCTTGCAGCACCTTCTACTAGTCATTATATATAGACGTTTCTTACAGAGGAGGAGGAGGAAGAGGAGGATATTAATGTTTAGACACTTCCATATGAGCTGGAGATTCGAAATTTTTTTCTTAGGTGGGATTTTGTGCAAAACCGACTATAAAAAACGAAAATCTTGAAAAATTGCATCAATGAGACCGCTAAAAATTCGCAATTGTTTAAACAAATTACATATCGACGGTCCTTACAGAGGAGGATATAACATTCTGCAATCATTACATCTCAACATAAAAATACATTCATTTTTCATATTTAATCATTGCAAATATATTTTTAATTCTAAATATTTCACCTCCGTAGCGATTTTCGTTTTTCCCTTATGTAAAAATAATAGATAAAAGAATCCCAACACTGAAATTTTAAGAATTTTATACTTTCTCCATTATGAGGTACTAATGCTACACATTTCTGCCAAATTTTAAAGTTGTACTTCTAGAAGTGAAATAACAAAATTTCCGCTTCCTAGATTATCCCGTAATGTCTAAACAGTTACCTATTTGTTTAAACATTAAGAATTTTTAACTGCCAAACAAATTAAAATATCAAAATTTGTATAATCCCTATAGGAATCTGAAATTTTTAAATTATTTAGAGGTTAGCATATGTACACGAATAAACATTTCAATTTATCCATACATTTTTCATTTTGGTCGTTAAATATTATTTAAATTTAAACAATTAGAAAAATTTTATTTCACTTCTGATTGTACTATAATTTTCAAATTTCGAAGAAATGTGTGGCATTATTAACTCAATTTGGGAAAAGTATAATATTCCTAAAATCGCAAAAATTAGCGGTAGTTTTACTCCATTATTGTTCCATAATGAAAAAACGAAAACCTGTCCAGGGGAGAAATCTTTATAATTAAAGAAATATTTCTCATGATGAAATATCTGTCTGGAAAATGAATGATTTCTCAAGATTAGATAAAATGCTTGCAGTATGCAAGCACCTTCTAACTAGTCATTATATATCGACGTTTCTTACAGAGGAGGAGGACATAACATATGATAGGAGGATACTAATGTTTAGCTACTACCAAATGAGCTTGAGATTCTTAGGTAGTATTTTGTGGAAACCGGCTAAAAAAACGAAAATCTTGAAAAATTGCAACAATGCGGCCGCTAAAAAATGTGCAATTGTTTAAACAAATGTTCAAGGTAAATGTATTTCCGAATGTGCTACGGATCTGAAATTTGATTTACAGGTAGAAAATGTAAAAAAACGGAATAAGGATTATACAAGTTTTGATATTTTAATTAGTTTAGCAGTTAAAAATTCTTAAATTTTAAACAATAGGTAAATGTTTAGATACAACGGGGCGAGTTAGATAGCTGAATATTTCAAGTTAACTAAAGATTAGTCTATTTAACCTAATAAATATTTCATTTTTTCTATGAAATTATTATTATAAATAATAAACATTTCAATTCATCCATAAAATTGTTAATTTGGCCGTTAAAAATTATTTAATTTTAAACAATTACATAAATTTTATTTCACTTCTAATGTAAAATTTAGCAGAAATGTGTGGCATTATTAACTCAATTTGGGAAAAGTATAATATTCCTAAAATTGTAAAAATTAGCGATAGTTTTATTCCATTATTGTTCCATAATGAAAAAACGAAAACCTGTCCAGAGGAGAAATCTTGAGAAATAAAGAAATATTTCTCATGATGAAATATCTGTGTGAAAAATGAATGATTTTTCAAGGTGAGATGAAATGCTTGCAGTATGTAAGCACCTTCTACTAGTATGTTATATGTTATCTTCTCCTCCTCTGTAAGAAACGTCGATATATAATGATAACATATCGGATGATACTAATATTTAGGCACTTCCATATGAGCTGGAGACTCGAAATTTTTTTCATAGGTAGAATTTTGTGCAAAACTGCCTAGATAAAACGAAAATCTTGAAAAATGCAACAATGCAGCCTCTAAAAATTCGCAATTGTTTAAACAAATTTTCAAGGTTTATGTATTTTCGTATGTGCTACGGAGCTGAAATTTTTTTAGACGTAGGATTTGTAAAAAAACGAAATAGGGATTATACAAATTTTGATATTTTAATTTTTTGACACTTAAAAATTCCAAAATTTAAACAAATAGATAACTTTTTAGGTACTACGGGATAAGCTATAAAGCTGAAAATTTCAAGTTTTATAGAGTTTAGTTCAGAGAATTTATGAAATTCTTATTACGGCCGTTAAAAATTATTTAAATTTAAACAATTAGATTAATGATATTTCACTTCTAATTGTGCTGCAAATTTAAAATTTAGCATAAATATATGGCATTAATTACTCAATGTGAAAAACGTATAATATTCATAAAATTGCAATAATTAGCAATTGTTTTACTCCATTATTTTGCCATTATGAAAAAACGAAAACCGGTCCGGAGGAGAAATATTTAGAATTAAAGGAATATTTATCATGATGAAATATCTCTCTGAAAAATTAATGTTTTTTCAAGGTGAGAGGAAATGCTTGCACTTTGCAAGCACTTTCTACTAGTATGCTATATCATCCTCTATAAGAAACATCTATATATAATGATAAAGTATGACACTAATGTATAGACACTTGCAGAAGAGCTGGAGATTCGAATTTTTTTATGAAGGTAGGATTATGTGCAATACCGATTAGAATAAACTAAAATCTTGAAAAAGTTCAACAATGCGACCGCTAAAATTTGCAATATTTAAACAAATTTTCAAGATTTATATATTTCCGAATTTGCTACGAAGCTGAATGCTTTTTAAAAGGTAGTATTGTAGATTTTATAATTAACTATCTTTATAGTTATTTTCAAAGTTATTGTTGTAGTGAATGTTATAATTTACCGAAGTTATAAATTTTAATCGCAAATATGACACGCAAAAATGCATTTTTTGACATGTAGACCGTTTTCGTTTACATTTTAATACATCTCAAGGATGAGGTATTTAACTTAGTTATGCGAAGAGAAGAATTTAAATCTCATTCGTTAATCTCCAAAAATTACGTTTTAATCCGATTTTTCACGCATTTTATTTATACGAGCGAAATTACCCGTTGAACAACAACTGGACTTTGTAGTGTGATTATAACTTCTTAGGTGTGTGTGTAAAAACTTATATATATATATATATATATATATATATATATATATATATATATATACCATATATACATATATGGTAAATGTAATTGTTTGATTAATTAATAAATTACTGACAATCATTTGAATTTTCTCAGAAAATGAAGCGCTTGAAATTTATTACATTCTGGCATCAATATACGACTTGATTTGCCACTCTTCGTTCCGTTATTCTTTCTCTTCGTATGTATACTGAATAATAATATTCTTCAATTATTATTGCAATGTATTTTGTTTGACATTGCGCGAAGCGAATAACACAATTCTTTCGTCTATTTAAAGGCTTAATAGACGCTAATTTATCGGAGGCAACAATGAGGTTCGCCTTGGCAACACCCGGAAAGAGTACGAAAAAGCCATAAAATTTCAAAAAGAAATGCGTGTTTTTGACAAAGTCTTCCATGTAACATCTACACATCACAAGAGTAAAATATTTTATAGTTTTAGCCGTCGAATAAAAGAAAATTGTAGAAATTCGGTCCATATTTACATATTTTAATGAATGAAGGAAAGAAACCTTGTACCTTGAAAACTCGAAAAACCCGTGTAAACTTATAGGAATATATAATTGTCTCCCGGAGTCGAATCCGGGACTTTTTCTAGGATGTTTGATTTTTTTAGAGACCACCACATGGGGGTTTAACGATTGTGAAAGTTTCAGCTCTTAATTCCTTTGGAAAATGTCCAAAAATACCGGGACAGACGGACACTTGAGAATTATTATATAAGGTTTGGGCCACTGTTGTCCCAATTGCTGAATTCTATTCTTATGGGTATAACTTATTTACTGAATCTATTAAGTAATTAGAGGGAGGAAGGAAAAGAGAATGTGAATGAGCAGAAACTGAGAAAGAGGAAGAGAACGTAGCATTTGTATAGGATTAAAAGTAGCTGCAGTTCACAAATAACAATATTAAATTATAATTGATTGTAAAAAATGTTATACTATTGAATTATGCGCCATTGCCATATGGTGGGAATTCATAAAACTAAATATAGGTCACGTAATTTTCAATGAATTTCTTTAACTGATAATACAGCAAATATTTCGATCCCAATTTCAAATAGGGCTGAAAAAATAACATTTTATGACTTTTATTTAAATTTCTTTAAATAAAGTGATTTTTCTGGAAAATTTTGAAAACTATTATAGTTAAAAGAAAAGTGCGATCTTAAAATATAGTTAAAACTCCCTGCAGTTCGTGTAAGTGTTTAGTTAATAGTAAGTTACTACACAATTTTCCTTTGATGGTAAATTGACAGCTCGTTCACCTTTTATTCTGTTTTTTCACGAGTTAATAAGAATGAAATACTTCAATTAACTTAAATTCTATACCTTTTAAATATCTTATAATTTGCTCAAATATTTCAAGTAAATTTCAGGTACTTCTTTATGTATTATATCTTATTATTTCGATTTTCCTCTTATTTTCAGGAAATATTTGGATAATCACATGGTCTGTCTACTAATAATTACCTAAACAGTATAATTTAAACAAAGATAACTTTCAAAAACACTGATTTGATTGTGCATGAAAGCCAAACCAGATCATAGCATATCTTACTGATTTTTCATATCGAAATCATATATATTTGGAATACTTTTATGATAATCCCGTCATATTTGACGGACAATTACGCTAGTTATCTGGGGTAGTCCAATATTTCACTTTCGTCATTCTGTCAAAGATATCATTTTTTTAAATACCAATAGTTCTATTTTCTTGTGTATTATTAATATTTATGCAATTCACAGTCGGAAAATATTGCCTATGTTTCATTACGATTTCCTCCGATCCCCCCCCCCTTACAGCCAGTATGTCATATTATATTTGTCATTTCCTCGGTTATTATTATATATGTTTTTCCCTATATTACCTATGTTGAATTTTACTAGTGGCGATAAAAATTTTCCGTTTTTCTGCTTATAATTATGTACTTCCCATTACCCGTTCAATTGTTCATAACAGGTTAGTATAATGTACCCGTTCAATTGTTCATGATACGGGTAGTATAATTGACCCGTAGATTTGCTTATACTTCTGTTGCTACTGATTACACAATAAATTGTTTATGCGTAATGCTGTACACATACTCTTTCAAATGTTAATATTTCGGGTTTTACACTTTACCTCTTCAATTGCTTATGCTACTGACTACTATATTTTTTGGTGGTTAAAACTAATCTTACAGTATCATATTCCACTGATGGTACAAGTTATACCTTCAATTGTTGATATATCTGGCGGAACAGTGTACTCGTTATTTTGTTTGTACTCTTGGCGGTTCATGTTACCCATTCGATACTTTATAATTCCCTCGGTTAAATCTACACGTTCAATATTCAGTTCAATATGGCAGTGCACATTCAATTGTTTATACTTCGGACGGCTCTCCCATCTTGTCCGCACAACGTACTGTCCGCACAACGTCCTGTCGGCATAACGTCAGTTCGGCATACCGTCCAGCCACGGCGGAAAACACCTGCGAAGAAAAGAGAGGTGTAAAAAAACGCGAAAAATTCATAAATAGTTCAGAGAAAAAAACAGTAATTTGAGACAAAGAGAAAAAAATCATTTGTAAATACATACATATATACATACATTAATATCCATATAAGGGAGGGGGTGACCCTAGAAGGACCAAGGTATTTTCTGTCACGCCGTGGACCAAGGGAGGGTCAATAAATGTCCATAAAGAAAAATTAAGTTTTTTTATTGTTTTAATTCTGCAAGTTGGTGATTCAAAAAGATACAACTTGTAACAATATTTATTACCAAGTTTTATCTTCAATAAAATTGCATTTTATACATAAACAATAGAAAAATAATTTTGAAATTTTGAGTACCAAAAATAAATACGAAAACATTTTGGTCAGAAGAAATCAATTGCTATCGTCCGACTCTGTTATATTGACCTTTTCACATGCATTTGTTTTTATGTCGTGCCTTCCACATATATACTTGCCACATTTGGAACATATTATGGTGGTTTTTGCTAATTTATTTATCTTTCCGCTCTTTGATGTAGCTGCGAAAGAGTAAACATGACACCTTCCTTTTCCATTTTGATTTCTAACCGTTCTTTCATGTTGCGTTAATTTTTTCTCTAATACAAATTCCATCGAAAATACAATGTGGCTTTGTAACCCTGAAATATATTGTGATCGATGTTCTACTTGTGGTTTCAAAAATTGAAAACCTAGTTCCTGTAGATATAACCGTCGACGGTTGGTTTTCTTTGGAATCCACTTCGGAAAGTTTTGAGAAAAAATGGAATAAGCTTTTATAGCAGCTACTATAAGAGAAAAAACATTGCCACCTTCTCGTTAATTTTTTAGTGGAATGCTTCCTTCCCATTTGGTCAATGGTATCTACTCCTTCTTTAGTACTATTGTAGAAAAATATTGTCAGGCTTTTTCTTTTCTTCATTGCTTACAATGGCGTCCGAATGCTGAGTTGAAAGCAAAATCAAGATTTTTTCTGTTTTTGACGAGTAATGTATGAAACTAACGCAACAGGGAGCTTACCAGAAGTTGGATCTGTAAATTCAAAAACACTTGAATATAAATCTCTGCTGTTTGTTGTTCTCAGCTCTTCTGGGATATATAGAATTCGTAAGGACTGCTTTATTATTCAAACTCTGCCTTTCATGTTTGTAGATGTGTAAATTTCGTATTATTTCTTTCTGAAGCAATATTTTGGGAGCAAAAAATGAGTGTTGTTTACGATAATATGATTTTTAAGTATTGCCAATCTATAAAATAATCTTCAATCTCAGATGTCGCACCTTCACAAAATATAAAGTTCACAAAAATTTCAAAACAGAAAATAAAACTGTAAAATTACATTTGAAACAATTAAAAATCATAGATATAAAAGAAAAATGGACAATAAAGTAAGAAATGATCCTTTTTCGTAATTAGAAATAAATAAGGGATTAAAAACTATAAGTTATTTCAACAATATTCATGGAAAATGCATTCGTACACATAACAAAAAGGAACCAAGATAGACCGAGGGAGGGTTATTTTGTGTTCACCACTTATTAATCAACGCATAACAGCTGTACATTTCAGAATGAGTAATTATAAATATGGTAAACTGATTAGTGCTCATTTAGAGACAATGTCAATTTTTTTATTAATTTTCTGATTCATAAAATAACAAAAATGTCCTAAATAAAAAGTGGTGGACATTTTTTAACCCTCCCTTGGTCCATCTAGGGTTAAAATCCATATAAGGAAGGGGGTGAGAGGGGAATAAGGATTGTAGGATAAGATATGCCTGGTTGGTTACAGAGTAATTATAATACAGGAAAATAAAGTAAACTAAATTATGAAATTCATAAATAAATTATGCCTAATATGCGCATCCTTTCGACAACCTGAAAGAAAAGACAGGGAGTGGTTCAATGCATGGAGAGTGCGAGGAAAAACTTGTAATACAAGCGTTTAAAAGTGCATACAGGTAAAGAGTTTTTTATTAACGTTGGAAGGCCATTCCAGAGCTTGGTAGCAGTGACGGTAAAGGATTTGTTGTAAATATCTGTTCTATGAAGTGGAGATAGTAGTTATCGCATTCTCTGGTATTGCATTGGTGAACTGTATTAATTTTTCGTATTATATTTTAGAAACAAACATTGTTAGAGTAGAAGAAAATGTACATCAATCGCTAATTTTCCGGCGCGCGTTCGCGCTTTACATATAACATTCAGCACCGAGAAATCAATGAAAGATATTGATGTACAATCTTAATAAAACAATAACTTAAATTAGTAACTATTTTATTCTACGAATCTACCAAACTAAACCAATTAGGTGAAAAGTTTTACGCATCTCATCTTTTTCATGTCTTGAATGGAAATTTTTAAGTAAATGTAGTATTACTGATTTATTAGAAGACGATTTATTTATAATACAAACGTTTTAGTTATACAGTCATTATTCTTGGTCATAACAAAAGTCACATAAAAGAAATGATTACATTTCGTTCTTTGGAAAGGGAGATATGACGATGTATACCTCCGAAATGAATTTAGATGCAAAACACGGAAAACTTTTATAAGTTAAACTAGCTTATGGGTCCTTTCCAAATATTTTTAGAAAATTTACATATGCGTAATGGGATTCAGCAAGAAATGCCTTATAGTTTAGTAAACACATCTAGTAAAATAATGTTTAAATATATGGAAGAGCTTCGCTGTTCGTGATTTTTGATGACGTGTCCTCTTCTTGCTCACTCGCTTCATCACTGCTTTGGTCCCACTAGATAGCACAACAAAGAAAGCCCTTATCTGAAGAGGAAAACAAACCCTGCATCTTCTTTCAGATGTCAAAGAAAAGGAAACCAATTTTGTGGGTTCCCTTTTCTCAGGTATTTATGTGTCAACTTTAGAAACCGAAAGTCCGTAGGTCAGTGGTAAAAACTAAAATTCTATCACAAAACTAAACGTATATTATATGCAAACAAATCCATACAAATAGATATACACAATTTTTCGCAGTTCCTCTCAGAAAAGAACAAAGGCTCCTTCTCAACTAACTTGCTTTAGGGATGCAAAAAACCTAAGTAATCCGAACCACCTCGAAGAGGACAAAATAATAGATATTGGTTGGCGTTGACGCTCTCCTATGCAGCGAGGAACGAAGGATCGCGCGGTCATGAAAGCGAATGTTTACCGAAATGATTTTACTCAACCCAATTCCATTCTTCATGAATTGCATCGTAAACATTTCTAATAAGACGTTTTCCTTTCTTTTTTTATGTGCCGACGAAGACCTTTGTCGCATGACATAAGCCAAAAGGCTCCACCAGGAAAAAAAGAGGAGAAAAATCGTGCTCTCCTTTGAAAAGTTACACAATTGCTACATTGCATTTCAAAAACCAAGGAAAGGTTCCTAGCCGCATAAAAAAGCGATTTTTATACGGAAAAACACCGTCATATCGTAGCAAAATTGAAAATTCCATCGAAACATTCAACGTTGATCATATATTTTTAAAAACAAAAACAAAATACAGGACCAGCATAGATAGGAAGTACAAAGCTTCCTTTTTCAAAATATATAAAGGTTATTTAGATTTAAAGTGGGGGTGCCGGTGGTGTAGTGGTTAGGACGCTGGCTGCTACTCGCCTGCTGCTTGAAAAGGTAGCTGGTACGAATCCTGTGCAAGTAGGATTTTTCCAAGGTCGCCCGACCCCCCGTTTGTGTGGTTTGAGGAGACCGCGCAAATTCAGCTGTTCCGTCCTTTGGAAGGGACGTTTAGCTGTCGGGCCCCCCGGTGTTCTTCGTAGGAGCAGGCAAATGCCGGCACCGGGTTTCCCTCCTCCTCTCTCCGGTAATTTATTGCACTACCTCTGAGATACCCACAGTGCGTAGGACAGAGACGAATCGGCTGGACATTCAAATTCAAATTTTGACGTACAGTGGGCTGGGAGACCGGTTTAGACGGACAAAAGTCAGAACATGCTCAAATCGGCCTGAAACTGAATACTATGGGGTTTTGGAGAGTGGCGAGTTCATTTTTGATGTTTTCAACACTTTGTACTGTCTCCTTATGGCCAGTATCGGCGGACAAAAATGAAAATATGCTCAAATTGGTCTGTGTGTGTTTACTAGGGGGTTTTCGAGGGCGCTGAGCTCCCTTTTAATGGTTTTAAGGGTTAGCGGCGGCTCCCTATGGTCAGTGGTATAGCCTAAGTGGTGTTTTTCCTTCTTTAAGTAACCAGTCTCCCTCAAATTCAACAGAAAATCAGGAAAATACACCATTTGTGGTAAAACTGATATATTTATTCTTTTTGGGCCAACGCTTACAATTTACAAATGATTTTAAATGATTGAAGTCCAAGAATTACAATCACAATACTGCTTTTACTCATCATCGTCACCAGACACGCCACAGTCTTTAATTGGAGTCAATGAGAAGCTCGGCTCCATAAGAAGCCGGAGAAATTGGAGTAATAATTGTCCTTTCCTCTTGTTAGGCAGGTGTTATTAGGCATAGGTGAAATAAGTCCTCATTACAGTCTCTTCTAGAAGCTTTTTTCGTGTTGAAAACTCGAAGGCACTTGCAATCCTTATGCTTAGATTCCTGCGCATCTTCAGACATCATCCCTATGGGGAGGGGGCAGCTTGGATTATAGCGGCACCATGCAGGAGTATCTTGTGCACTCTGAGTGGCATTGTGTACCACGGATACAAAGCCACATATCTGCGTGCCGTTTCTAAAGCATACTTCTCATATTCCTGCACGTTTAGTTCATAGCCACTCCCCAAAGCATGAAGTAATACATAGAAGCGATGAACTAGATCCTCGTCTAGGCCGATGATAGAGGCTGTAAACGAAGGACTCTCGAAGAATTCACAGGCGGTATTCTCATCATTAGAAGAGCCGAAGCCCTGCTTCGGCATGTCTATAATTAAGCCCATCTTCTCTTTAAATTCATATTGAATATTTTGCTTCTGCAGCTTTACGTTGTCTTTTCCTTCTACATCTACATCTACATATTACCCTGCAAGGCACCTTGACGGTGGACGGCAGGGGGTGCCGCACACCAAGTTCCTTACTAATTATTATTCAATTATCTATTGTGGCCACGTATTGTCCTAGGGAAAAATAACACCTTATACCTCTCCGTCCTACTATCTATTTCGCGAATCTTGTCCTCATTATCCCTCCGTCCAATATATGTTGTTTGTCGAATAATATCCTTCATTTAATTTACGAATATATCCGACCTATATTTATCTAGAAGTTTAAGTCTAGCCTGTAATCTACGATATTTCAACGATGGCCAACTCAACTCTTCAATGAGTAACGTAACGTTCTGTTTTTTATCGTAATTCTTTTTCACCAATCTAGATGCCCGCCGCTGTATTTTTTTCTAACTCCTTTATGAGTCCCCTCTGATATGGATCCCAAACCGATGCTGCGTATTCCATTTGAGGTCTAACCAAGGATAAATAACAGGATTCTCTCACCTTTTCCGTGCTTTTACTGACTATTCTACGCACAAAAGCCAACTTCTTATTTGCCGCACCTATCACTCATCTTATGTGGGTATCCCAAGACAGGTCACGTTTCAAGGTAACCCCGAGGTATTTCACGGATTCCGAAACAAGAATGATCTCACCATCTATCGAGTAGGTAAACACGGACGATGGGCTTCTAGATTTCCAAAAGTTTAGAACGTTACTCTTTTTCTGATTGATTTCTAGCTGCCATTTCTTGCACCAAACAGATAACGCATACAGATCATCCTGAAGCTGACGATGGTCGCTAGGACCACTAATTTCTCTATAGACTACGGTGTCATGCGCAAAAAGCCTGATATTACTTTTTACAACTGAGCTGATGTCGTTTATATAAAGCAAGAAAAGCATTTGTCCGATCACACTACCCTGCGGCACTCCAGATACTACATCTGCCACACACGAGGACTTACCATCGATGACTACTTTTTGTTTTCTATTCCAAAGGAAAGCGCGAACCCAGTTAATGGCTTTAACATTAACGCCAAGATTTCCCAATTTTAATAACAACTTACGGTGGGGAACCTTGTCAAATGCTTTTCTAAAATCAAGGAACACTGCATCGACCTGCTTATTATTTTCGCTGCATGATAAAACATCATTTACAAACAAACCGAGTTGGGTGTCACAGGATCTACCTTTTCTGAAGCCATGTTGACAGCTGACTAACAGTGATCTACTCTCGAGATAACGCATTGTGTTGCTAACAATAACGTGCTCCAAAATCTTACATGATAATGATGTTAGAGAAATCGGTCTATAATTTTCGGGGTTTTCTTTGTCACCACCCATATGAATGGCTGTGACGTGTGCTAGTCTCCAATCATCAGGAACCTCACAGAGGATAAGAGATTTCTCGAATACTATCCGAAGAAAGGGAGCTATTTCTTCTAATAGTTCTTTTAATAAACGCGCGGGAAATTCTTCTGGTCCTGGGTTTTTGGGTGGCTTTATCGCACTCAGTTGCTTCGCTATTCCTGCCTCAGAGATTTTAATATTATCCATCCGAGTACTTCCATCGGGAATAAGGTTATCTTCAAGTCTATCTCCACCTGCCGTGAACGCCTTCGCGAAGTAAACGTTTAGTAGATTAGCTTTATCCTCCCCATTGTGAAGGATGTCTCCGGAATCATATCGCAGGAAGGGTATTGAAGGACCCCCTCCCTTGACTTCTCTTGCATAGGACCAGAACGCTTTTGGATCCTCCTTCAATTTTGTATTTAATACCTCATTCCGGAAGGTGTTAAATGCGTTACGCATGGTCTTTCTCGCTAATTTGCGGGCCCTGTTATACTCATGGACTATAGCTGAGCGATACTCATCGGAAGCGGTGGTAGGTATGTTTTTCAATTTTGCGTGGCTACGCCTCTGTCGTCTTAAGGCAATCCTGACTTGCTTATTATACCAACGAGGTTATTTCTTATCAGATTTTAACTTACTGGGGATAAATCCATTGATACCTTTTCCTAGTATATCCTGAAAAAATAACCATGATGGCTCCATACCTAATCGTTCTGGCTTTTCACGATAACTGACAAAGGTACTTCTGAGATGTAAGCTGAAACTTTAAAAGTCGGCCTTGGCGAAAGCGTATACATTCCGAAGGGGCTTATGATATCTTTAGAGCTTTAATTCGCACTCCGCATACACAGCTCGATGGTAGCTAAGTCTCTCCTCTGTGGACACCTTAGTTATCCTATGCGGGATGTTAGAAGCAAGCAAGTCGAGAACATTGCACGAACGCGTGGCTTTTCGTACCGTCTGGATTAAGGAATATTCATGAAACGTGTCAATTTAGGCTTCACACGATTCGCGTTCCTTACCTCCCATAACGAAACATAGGTTTTCCCAATCGATTGACGGTAAGTTAAAATCGCCTCCAATTATCACATAACCGTCGTTCATAATAGATCTAAGCTCGGCTAATTGCCTCTCTAAACTTAAAATATAATCAACTTTGGCATTAGGTGGTCTGTAAAATGAGCATAAATATATCTTTTTCGAATTATCCTTACTTAGGTGGCACCACACGCTCTAGGTCGTTTCGTCGATAATAGGGATCTGACAACTATCGTACTTTTCACTTATTGCCAAAAATGCTCCGCCACCTATTCTATTGGCACGGTCTTTCCTGTACACTCTATAGCTTTTCGGAAAAATTTCTTGGCTAGCGATATCTTCGGTGAGCCAACTTTCCGTACCTATAACTACATCAGCATGCAACGTGCGAATTACGTGTTTGAGTTCGGCAGACTTCCTACGAATGCTGCGGCAGTTTAAAAGTATAATATTTAATTTCTCGTTATCGCCCGAAGCATTAACTGCTCTATTACGGCTTCTGCAGGTGGACTCTCTCACTTCGCGACCAGAAACTGTATTACACTCGATGCCCTTATGAAATCTCCTATTACGCCTACACCATACCCTGCTCTCTAATCTAAAAAAGACCTACCATGGTCGAAGATCTTACACGCTACACTCTGTGAAGCCTCGGTCGTGTAATGGACTCCAGAGCCGTTTAGGGGTACCTTACACTATCCACGAACCGGCCGGAGATCAACGAAGTCGACTCCCATGCCTTTGGTTTAGCCCCGCCACGCGGTTCCAAACCTCCGAAACACAGTCAATCCGCGGGACAATACTACAAATGGTGAGCCGCACATCAGAACCCGACTCCTCTCGGACACGAGTGACCTCGGCGACCAAGTCCTCAAAAGAACTTAGAATCTCCTCGGACCCGCGCTTCGAGGCGTCATTAGTCCCTTCATGGACCACCATCCGCAGCCTAGAGCAACCCGTTGACTCCACTGACTCCCGTACCGCCCTCGTCACTTGTGGGACCGTTCCTCCTGGTATACACCTAGAGAACACCCGCTCAGCCACTCCCTCCCGGCGGGCCCGAGTTAGCAAGGGAGCCATAACTCGCTGGACATTAGAACTACCTATTACTAGAAGGCCTCCCTTCCCACCCCGACTTCCCATAGATCCAGCCTCCGCCAAAGAGACGGGAGCGGATGCGAGAGCATCGGCCGAAGTGTAGTCCTCCGACAACGCCGCGAACCGACTGCAAACTAGAAGAGGGTCTGCCGAGGCATTCCCAGCTCCCAGCCTTCGCAGGACCACCCCACGATCCCCTCGGTTGGAGACCACTCTCCAATCGTTGGGTTTCAGGATTGGAGCGACCCCAACCCCCGAAGAGGTCCCACAAACACCCTCGATAACACCACCGACTTTCGCACTCGAGCGCACCCGAGTCGCCATCATGGCGCGGTGAGTTCTCGGGGATGGATGCGTTCTCCCAACACGAACAAGGGCCGATTCCGCTCTCGCCACCTCCGACGGAGGCCCGTAACCTCTCTTACCAGCTCCGTGATTCGAGACCTCATTCCCTCGAAATCAGCGTCGCATAGAAAGGAGGAAACGGGAAACCTAGGTGAATCCATCCTAAACACTAATCTGTACTAGCTACGAATTAAATTAAACTCCAAGCTAAGGTTATACTAAGTGACTAACTAATTCGTGGACTTAAGGTCTACGCTAGAGAAGAACGCAGGTAAAAAGTGAAAGGGAGGCGCTGACTCACCGCACAAACAACGTTAGCGAACAGGCAAGATAGGAACACAAGCAAGCGTTAAAATAATTTAAATTAGTACACCAACAGCGATAATCAGGTTAAAACAAGTTAAGTTAGTACACAAAGAGCGTAGAGTTCTTACAGAAACAATTACTAATTGAATATGATTTTTTTTAAAGCATGTGCTAGAAAAAATACTACTGAAAAATAACGATATTGGGATTAAGAGATACTACAATAAACAATATAAATAAATGTTAGTTCTACTTATCAGTACGGTTACTTCGACTCTACTTCTACTGCTACACAACGATACAGCTACGGAAGGACAGCTGCTACAGCTAGTGCTATTAAAGTGCCGGTCACCCGCAGGTCAGAAGCTCTCGCAGGAGGAAGTGAAAGGCACGTCCTAACCCTTCGACAGCTAGGCACTAACTTCTGGGGTCCCACTCTGCCATTTCCTGGCTTCAAACTTGTATGAAACGTGTAGCAGGTACTCAAAAGAGCGGATCCATCCGTGTAAAGTGGACAACCCCAATTTATAGGTATCTTCTTTCGACGGCATTTTTGAAAGAGCTTCAAAATTGTTCATTTGAGATGGTTTTGCGTAGCGCACAACACGACTGCGATGATTTTTTGCCTGTTAGCGCGTTTGACAGCTTTCCATCGACCATCATCATGTGCATTTTGTGCGTTACTGACACTGGGCGCCATGAGATCACTGATGTAGATAGTATCAGGTGTGATATTTCCTCTTCAACGCGGTTAGTGTCCTGCAGAATGTGTAACGTGGTTTCTTTCGTAAACTCCAATTTTAACGGCCGATAGTAACGCGGCGAAGATGGCCTTGGATTTTGCCACACAATAAGTTTTGATCCACTTTCGTGTCGGACGAACAATTGAAGTGGCACAACAGATGTGACATACAGGCTTCTATCATCTAGGTCAGAATTTTGGGCCTTTTGCTTATGCATCGTATAACCTGAGCTCCCGTTAGACCCACATTTATAAATTAGCACTAAATTCGTCAGTTGATCAGGGTTGAGGGAGTTGAGAACAGGCTCCAGAACAGTAAGTAGCCGAGTAACTTTGAGATCCATCAGTGATTGTAGTCGAGTTTCTGCAGAAGGCTCGGACTCCGCAATTTCTTCCGTGCGCATGCGCTAAGAGAGAGAAATGATTTTAATCATGGACGAGAGGTTGTGAACGTTATCGAGAATACAAATATCTAAGGGGAGGAGTCGCACCTGGTAATAAAGTTAAACAAGTTCTCTACATTCCCTTTGCCGCTCTTCGACCGAACTGAAGAAAAATCTCGAGCTTCTTCATTTTGCTACTAATTTGCCAATTAACAAACGTAATTGAACGTGCACGCTTCTATTTGCACGCTATCTGCACTGATAGTGGCAAGAGAAATGGGTTCCTGCTCCCAAAAGCGCCAGCCACCCTTAACACGTTCAAACCTGCAGACCTGACGCAGCGCAGAGGCGCACTTATCGTTGCATAAAATTTGAAACTACAGGTCTCCGCAGCTAATCTTTATTGCGATATGTTCAGTAGGCCATGCCTAACATGCCTCATCCCTACAGACAACAGTGCAAAGCGGCGCATTTTTTGTAGCTCACTTTTAATGTTAAATTTTGTGAATTGGGATGTACAAGTGTATATAAGGCTGAAAACATTCCATGAAACTGTCAACTGTAAAGTGTGGGGTGAAAATATTACGTCCATAGCACAGTTAAACGAGAAAAATGTATTTGAACCGTGGCAATTTATGTTTTGAGTCACAGCAAGAAAATTTGCGAGCTGATTGCAACACGGCAAAACGAAAAATGAAAAACCAGCCTAAATAAAGGCTTAACTCGCAAAAATTTAAGTTTCGATTGTCGAATTGGTTATCAAATATGTAAGTCTGGACACGTTGCTTTACATTAACGCAACTTTAGGGATTTTTTGATCAAGTTTGCAAAACCGACTTTTGTCCGCCTAAACCGGTCTCCCAGCCCACTTGAGAAGCCCTGAACTCCATCGTACCCTGGGGCTGCGGAACCTCCTAGTATACACCTGGAGAACACCCGCTCATGAACTCCCTCCAAGCGGGCCCTTGAGAGTAAAGACGCTACCACACGCCGAACGTTGGAGCTCCCTATCACTAACAGCCCCCTCTTTCCCCCCGAGCACCCATTGGGCCCGGTCCTTACCAAGGAAACGGGAGCCGGTGCGGGCGTAATGGCAGTGCAATCGCCCTCCGATAACACCGCAACACGATTACTAACAGGAAAAGGGTCCAGCGAAGCGTTCCAAACTCCCTGCCTCCGCAGCACCACCCCACGATCCCCCAGAGTGGACACAACACACCACTCATCGGGCTTCTTGACCGGAGGACCCTCGACCCGCGAAGAGGAGCCAGGAGCCTCCCCGATCACTCTGCCGGCTTCCGAACCCAGGCGAACCCGAGCCGCCATTTTGGCGCGGTTTGCTCTCAGGGAAGAACCAGCACCCCTCCCACGCGCCAAGTCTGCCTCCGACCTTTCCACCCTCTGAAGGATGTCCGCAACCACCCTCTCCAGCTCCGTGATCCGAGACCTCATAGCCTCGCAACCAGCGTCGCGCAAGATGGAGGAAACAGGATTCCTTAGAGCAGCCATCATATCCTCTTAACTAATCTGTAATATCTATATAAATATACTAGAACTAACGTAAATACGCGGTTGGCTAATCTATGCTATCTATAAATTATATTTAAACTAACGTAAACACGCGACTAGCTACTTCGTTTACTGGCCTCAAGGTTAAATTATATGATCGAACGCAGGTAAAAAGTGAAAGGAATAAAGTGATTCACTATGCAAGCAACGTTAGTAAACAGGCAATAAAGTTTGGCACAAGAGCCAAGTACATCTAGAAGCTAAATAAATACGAACACAAGGACAAATAGCTAGGACGGAGAAGGTAATAAGCTACTATAAAAAAATTACAAAATATTATGGATGGAGTGGTTGAGAGAAGCTATTAGCTACGACGATATGGCTAGAGATGGATGAGTATAGCGTTTCTTTCAGAGATCAATTAACTAAATTACAATACAAATTACGTAATAAGATGGTAAAAATAATAAAAATAGGTAATAAAAATAAATAAGGAAAGAAATACTGGTTCTACTTAACAAAACTATACGGCTACTGCTGAACTACTGCTACTACTGGTGTCGCTCGCAGGCTGGTCAGCATTCGCAAGAGGGAGTGAAAGGCACGTCCGTCCTCTTCGAGAGCCAGGTGAAGAAAGTACGAGAAGAACCAATATATTGAAAATGAAGAGAATTGCATGCAGCGGAGTTTTGCTAGGAATATTTTATTGTCTACTGAGTCAAACGCTTTCTTAATATCTAACAACACTAGTAGGTAGCCTTGTAAGCTTTGGGCGTTAAGATAGATAAGTTTAAAGGATCGAGGAAAAGGTTTAAGTTCTTCTGCAAGAAGAGAATATGTTGGAACTTGGATGGGTAAGCGAAAGCCATTATGGGGTGGGGGCAGACGGTTGGTGGTAAGATGAGGAGTGTGATAATGAGTTCCTCTGTGGATAGTTAGTGTGATTTGTGGGGAAAATTTAGGTGCATTAGGATTTGGGTGTGGCACCTTGCAGTGTGACGGGACGAAGGCTGGTGAATTAGGGTTAAGAGTAGAATTAGCCTGAAGAGAAGTTCCGGTGGAAGACTCAATGACAAACGTTTTGCGGTTTGGTTGAGTTATTCAAGAAGTAAAGTGTAGTGGATAATTTATGTAAAGAAGTGGGTGAGAAGGCTACGATAAAGTTAGTAATGCAGACAGGAAAATGCACACCTAGAAGAGAAGTAATGCTGCAGTATATGCAAATGACTGAGTAAAAATAATAAAAATACCAATTAATTATTACGAAATAATAAATGAGAGACCACACTAAAGCAGCACTGGTAGAACAAAATAGAGGCAGAGATGAAATAAAGCGATAGAGTGGAGCACTTGGTAGGAACCGCAGGTCGAATATGCTTCAGCTGTGTGGGATCCCTACGAAAAGGGATTCACTAATGAGATAGAAAAGGTTCAGCGCAGGGCAGCTAGATTTGTAAAGAGGAATTACGATAGAAAACAAAGCGTAACATCATTAATAGAAAATCTGAAATGGACATCGTTAGAGGAACGTAGGCTGCAGGCTAGATTTAAACTACAGGTAAAATTTATGTCGGAGGGAATAGCAAATGATGTGGTAGGACTTATCGGAAGCCCGACCTATCTCGGAAGGTAGGATAGTGAGGATAAGATTCGCAAAATCGACTGTAGAACGGAGCGATATAGAGAATCGTTTTTCTCTAGGACAATAAGAGAACATAATAGGAAAAGATGACGTAGGAAAATTATAGACTCTTGGTGCACTGCACCCCCTGCCATCCACCAAAAATGTAACTTGCAGGGTATCATGTAGATGTAGAATTAAACACGGAGAAACTAATCGGATAAAGAGCACAGCACTGGAAATGGACGCTATGATTGAGTAAAGGGAATGGGTGGTGATTGCACTTTTAACTAGTTAGAGAGAATGAAGAAGAACTGCACCATGAGGTGAAACTAAATCACGGATTTGATGAGAAAAGCACTGAACCGGGAAGCACTGAAAACCACAAAATTGGATTTGCACCAACACTAAGGGCTACTTCTACACGGAAAAGGAGCACTGAAACAGTGGGAAACAAAAATAAAAGCAGTACAAACACTAAGAGAGATACAGGAAAAGGAGACATTTTATGCTCCGGAACCACTTGGAAATAAGCACTAGGGGGAGGGGATTACACCAAAAACTTGCAACGTGGAGGACACTATAGGGAGGGGATGGCAGACGTCACGGGAACGGGGATGGCCTGCAGAGGTCGATTGAAGGAGTAGCCACCAACCAACACGAAAGACTTTAAGAGAGGTAGGGAGAAAGAGTGGGGACGAAATATGGGGAGAGAGAGAGGAAGGGATATAGGGAAGCCCGAAAGTAAGGTTACATATATATGTATACATATATATATTAACTTAAGGAAATGAAAAGGTAGTGATGAGGGTGGCAACAAGGTGTTGAAGGAAGCCCAGCGGACACTTACCAAGTCGGGGACCAAATTGGCAGGCTGCTGGGAGCGTCGAAGAGACACGTTAAACACACGAACACAAAAAACTAAAACACGCAAACTTATCGGGCTTATGCCCTTCTTCAGCGATAGAGTAACTGAGAGTGACTCACTGGGCGGGGAATATAATTTGTATATTTCAAATGATCATATAGTACTATAAAAACTTGATTTCGATCCTTCTCTGGGAACAATATAAGGTGTGAAATGGGTGCATGAGAAAGACGCTGCTAACGCAAAATGTTTCTTTCTTATTCTATCAAACATAGAAGAATTAATTGAAGACGCCACTTTTGTGTTTGAAGCTGCATTTCCTCTACATTGAAGTCATGAGTTTGATTCCGGGAACGTATACTATGTCGATTTGATTGGAACACGAATGAGAGTAGCACCTTAATAATTTGCATATTAAAATTACTTAGTACTTCAGTATACGAATTTGAAAAAGAACGAAATTTATTTTCCTTGCCGTTAACCTTTATACACGCTAAGAATTGGTCCACAAACTAGTTTGTAACCTCATAATTTTATATATTTTCATGGTTATATTGTTCCCGGTTACGTTTGATTGCCTATGATTGACTGAGATTATTAATTTGCGTCGCATCAGTCCTCCTATTCACGAACCTCCGACGCTGTTTTGAAGTTTATACAATACCTTGGTGACTATGAAAGTAGAATAGAAAAGACAATTTCAGCGCAGCGATAGTGACGCCGCCTGTCAGTAGAAACTGTAAGCTAAAGATAAACAAAAGATAAACGTAATGACGTCATAACAAAAGACGATCGTAATGCGCAATGTTAGTTTGGTATCATGGAAGGCGGTAAATTTGAATCGAGTTAAAATTTTGCTGTTGGTATCATGGAAGGCGGTAAATTTTAATCGAGTTACAATTTTGCTGTTGGTATCTTGGATGGCGGCGGATTCGAATCGAATTAAACTTTCTGGGTTGGTATTTTGGATGGCGGCGGATTTGAATACGTTAAAATGAAGCGAAATATTGAGCAGGTTGATCAAGTTTTTTTATTTCCAATAAAAGACAATCATTATTACTTTATAAAAACACACAACAAAAATGACAATCTTTTTTCAAAGGAGGTGGTCCATCGATATGAATTTCTCCTTTATTGCAGTGTTCCAGGCATGGCTGATATCGTTCCCTCTTATTCCAGTCTTCTATTTCTTGTAATTCGGGAAATATGACGGCTCTCTGATGGATGTCACGTGGATGATACAGTTCAATATAATCAATAGGTATAAATTTCAGGTCCTCTAATTCTTCCAACCACGTTCATGATAGGCCCGAATGGCCGACCCAACTTTATGTATAATTGCGAGTTGTTTTAAGTCCATAACTGAAAGTTAATTATTTTCAAATCAATGATTGCTTAGATTTATAATATAATAATAATTTTAAATATAAATTAAATTACCTTTGGAGAGCGATCTTATGCGTGGAGTATTCTGGATGCGTCTTTCTTCGAGAAACTCACTTATGCACGCGTCCGTCCTCTGCCGAGTCTCAAAACCGAATGAAACCTTCTATGTGCAAGATTGCAAAAATGCTGAGGCTGCACGGCCGCGAGACTCTGCGTAGCGATTTTGAGTCAGCGAACCGGACGTGATCACTGCAAAGTGCCGAGTTCGTGTATACACCGGATGTGATCTGGAGAGTGGGGGCTAACGCAAAAGTATCACGTCAACACTTTCCCAACTTGCGGTATATTTGAATCGAGTTAAAATTTGGTGCTTGGCAGTAATTTAAGAATCTCAACCGTCGTCTCCACCACTTCACTGCTTTCATCGACACCGACGTCTCCATCGCCTTCTTTATTACACCACCACCGTCTCTACAACTTCGCTGGGTTAATTTCCACCACCGTCTCCACCACCTTCTTCATACTACAAAACCGCCGTCTCCACCGACTTGAAGTAAGTTGTATTCAATTCCATTCATTGATTTTACGCTTCTTGTGAGAAACGATTGAAATATTCTTTTTTAGTATGTCTAGCCCCAGAAGCCTTCAGAGCTATACCATTGACGTCATAGTTGAAAATGCTATTGATATTAAAGATTTACCAAAAATTATACAAGAAAAAATTACGTCATATAAAAATCATAGCGATTTGATATTAACTATTTTGGAAGGGAGATTGATTTGTGAACCAAACTCACCACCATGGGTGAAAAAGTGGATTCATGACCGGAAAATAGCACGGGATAAAAAACTCGGGATAAATAAGGTTTTTCAATCGTTTCTCATCATTTGCTTCTAATTAATTTTATTCCTGTTCCCGATGTGTGTATATATTTTTCATAACACACATTATCTAATTGTATGTTTCATTATCTGATTTATATGTAATAGATTCTTTTTATATGGAATTCTGATTTAAAATCTATATATTTTATTATCTGACTTAACTAATGAGAAAAATTACTTCATATGTTTTTAAATTGTTAAAAATTATTTTATTAATTATTATTAAAAATAATACTTATCATCATTTACGTCTAATTAATTTCATTCCTCTTCTTGATGTCCGTATGCATTTTTTCATAACGCATTCTCTAATTGTTAGTTTCATTATCTGATTTATATGTAATAGATTCATTTTTGTATGGAATTTGATTTAAAATCTATATATTTTATTATCTGACTTAACTAATGAGAAAAATTACTTCATATGTTTTTAAATTGTTAAAAATAACCCTCATTTACAGATGGATTCTCTCAAGGCGAAATTTCAGAAAGTGTCGAAGATGAATACATTCGTAAAAAAGGAGGATTTGGTGCAAGATAAAAACTACGAAATAGCATCATTTGAAAAATTGAATACTAGATATGGTTGGACATTAGTAGTGACGATAGGAGAAGATGAAGATTTGTCGGGGGTAAAGATGTTTTTACCCAAGAAATTTGTAAATGCTATTACAGACGAAGAAATAAAAATGTATAATGAGAGTAATAATAAGAATTTAAGCATAAAAGTAAATAATAGCAATGTTATTATTTGTTAAAATAAAAAAAATTTCTAAATATTTTGATTGATTCCATTTTTTCCCCCAAAAATTATGTGAAATATTGAGCAGGTTGATCAAGTTTTTTTATTTACAATAAAAAATACAAGCATTGTCACGAAAACAAAAATACTTTGTCCTAACTCGTCTTACTTATATGATTTAACAAGTCGTAACTTGTCGAAAGTCGAATGGAAGGACGAGATGAAATAAAAAAATAGGACGTATCTATTACTAGAATAACTTGCCAGAAAACCTGAAAAATTTTTAACCAAATATTATATGCCAAATAAATTTGAATATACCGAAAATTGATAAAATTCAGTAATCTATAAAAATAATTAATTTATCAAATCTCATTTATGATTATTTATATAAATTAGAATAAGAGAATCACTCGAACAATTTATCGACGCGTTTTTTGCAGGTCAGAGCGGTTTATTTACCGCGCTCGCACATAGTCAAGATCTTAAAGGCTAAATAAAAAAAAAACACATTAAAAAGGTAGAATCTATGGCAGTTCGTAACTCACTCCGCTTCACTGACGAAAAGAGCCTATTAAAAAAAAAAACTGATATTAACATTAACATAATGATATCTAAGATGCAGTAGCGACAATTTAACAGATTTATATTGTTTAAATTCCGTTTATAATCGATATTATATCAAAAAATTATAATACGGGTAATAAAATATTCACTTTAACCTGATACGATATAATTCTTTTCTTTTATCCAAATCTTTTAAGCGGACAGTCTTCTATTCTATCCAACGTTGTCGTTGAAATGAAAGAATTCCCGTATACAAATTGGATTTAAGAAATTACGTATTAAATCATCGCGAGATTTAAATAGAATGTCTCCACGCATATGTTTCTATTTCTTTTCCGCTGGGGAACTATGAAGGAAAAGCCTGCACACGCTCTCTGAAATAATGCCACCTTGCTCTTTGAAGACGCTATCTACATCCGGCCGCGCAATCCTCGTAACCAGATCGCGACATCATAACATCTCACCGTAGAGAATCTCGCTGTTGTTATATTAAGAAAGTCGAAATTGTACATCTCTTCGTTATTCATTACGCTCGTGGATATCAACAGCATTCATATGTTAGTAATAAATAATAATAATTAGCTACATCCATATCGAAATTGTGTCACACTGCCTCCGAAAAAATATACACGGGTAAATTATTATTTATTTGCCTTTTATTCTTTATTAAAAAAAATAACTAATGGGAAAATTTTGTATTCGATATTAATTTCTTTATATATTTTAATATTATAAAAAAATCAATTTTATAAATCCCATCGGGAATTTCATGAACAAAATTAGGGAATAAAGACACGATATATTCTCTTAGACTTATCTTGTAAGATTTAATAGCAAAATTTTTCGGTCTACGAAAATTTATTTTGAGTTATTTTTTTCGGCTACTTTCACAAAAAAAAATCAATTTTATAAATCCCATCGGGAATTTCACGAATAAAAATTTAGGGAATAAAGACACGATACATTCTCTTAGACTTATCTTGTAAGATCTAATAGCAAAATCTTTCGGTCTACGAAAATTTATTTTGACTTATTTTTTTCGGCTATTTTCATATTTTTGTGGAAAATTCGTCTAGTAAGAGATATTTTGGAAAATGTTTTCGAATTTCATTTGATAAAAAATTAAGTATAAACTTTGAAAAAAGTTTTTTAGGTTGGTATTTTGGATGGTGGCGGATTCGAATCGAGTTAAAATTTCGCTGTTGACATAGCCGAATGCGCGATATATTGGAATCGAATTAAACTTTCTGGGTTGGTATTTTGGATGGCAGCGGATTTGAGTACGTTAAAATGAAGCGAAATATGGAGCAGGTTGATTAAGTTTTTTTGTTTCCGATAAAATACAATTATTATTACATTATAAATACACACAACACAAATAACAATCTTTTTTCAAAAGAGGTGGTCCATCGATATGAATTTCTCCTTTATTATAGTGTTCCAAGTATGGCTGATATCGTTCCCTCTTACACCAATCTTCTAATTCTTGTAATTCGGGAAATGTGGCGGCTATCTGATGGATGTCACGTGAATGATACAATTCAATTTAATCAAAAGGTACACATTTCAGATCCTCCAAATTCATCCTCTTCCAACCATGTTCATGATAGTTCCGAATAGACCCAACTTGATGTATAATTGCGAGTTGATTTAAGTCCATAACTGAAAGTTAATTATTTTCAAATCAATGAATGTTTAGATTTATAATTTAATAATAATTTTAAATATAAATTAAATTACCTTTTGAGAGCGATCTTATGCGTAGAATATCTGGATGCGTCTTTCTTCGAGAAAAAAATCCAAATGAAAACTTCTAGGTGCAAGGTTGCAAAAATGCTGAAGCTGCACGGCCGCGAGACTCTGCGTAGCGATTTTGAGTCAGCGAACCGGACGTGATCACTGCAAAATGCCTAGTTCGTGCATACACAGGATGTGATCTGGAGAGTGGGAGTTAACGTGAACAATTTCCCAACTTGCGGTATATTTGAATAGAGTTAAAATCTCCGAACGAATTTTGACAAGAAATACGTTATTTAAAACAATAGTTTGGAGTCCGATTAAATTTTAAAATCCATTTATAACGATCCCTCTAACCCGGCAGGATTTTTAACAACCGATAAATTGTATAAAGCACTGGGTAAAAATAAGTTATCGAAGAGATACGTTCAGGATTGGTTGAATTCACAGGATGCTTATACATTGCACAGGCCTTTAAGAAAACGCTTCCAAAGAAATTTTTACGATGTTGATTATATCGACGAAACTTGGCAATGTGACTTAAATGATATGCGAAATTTGAAAAAGTATAATAGTGAATTTGCATATATTCTAACCATTATAGATTTATTCTCAAAATATGCTTGGGCAGTTCCTTTGAAGAGCAAGACGGGGGAAGAAATATTATTATATTTTCAAAAATAGAAAACCTTTAAAATTACAAAGCGATAAGAGCTCCGAATTTAGGAATAAAAAGTTTCAAGATTTCCTCGAGAGAAAAAACGTCAACTTTTATTATAATCATAACCCCGATGTCAAAGCTGCCGTAGCAAAAAGATTCCGAAAATTAATAAAATTCAGTAATCTATAAAATAATTAATTTAAAAAATCTCACTTACGATTATTTATATAATCAGAGAAATATTGCATAAAAAACGTCTTTTTTGTCAAAATTCGTTTGGAAAAACATTTTTTAGATCATATATTACGAAGAAAATTTCTAAAAAAAGCCGATGCTTAATTTTTTCAAAATATCTATTACTAGAATAACTTTCCACAGACGCGAAATATTTTTTAACCAAAAAAAATATTTGCCAAATATATTTGAGTATACCGAAAATTAATAAAATTCAGTAATATATAAAATAATTAATTTATCAAATCTCGCTTATTATTATTTATAAAATCAGAGAAATATTGCTTAAAAAACGAATTTTTTGTCAAAATTCGTATGGGGAAACATTTTTTAGATCATGTATTACGAAGAAATTTTCTAAAAAAAGCCAATGCTTAATTTTTTCAAAATATCTATTACTAGAATAACTTTCCACAAACACTAAATATTTTTTAACAAAAAACATTTTTCTATTACTAGAATAACTTTCCACAAGCGCTAAATATTTTTTAACCAAAAAAAATATTTGCCAAATAAATTTGAGTATACCGAAAATTAATAAAATTCAGTAATCTATAAAATAATTAATTTTAAAAATCCCACTTATGATTATTTATATAAATTAAAATAAAAGAATCACTCAAACAATTTATCGACGCGTTTTTCAAAATAATCAAAAATATTCAATATATCTATTACTAGATTAACTTTCCACAAACCATGAATATCTTTTAACCAAAAAACCATTTGCCAAATAAATTTGAGTATGCCTAAAATTAATAAAATTCAGTGATATATAAAATAATTAATTTATCAAATCTCACTTACGATTATTGATATAATCAGAGAAATATTGCTTAAAAAACGTATTTTTTGTCAAAATTCGTTTGGGAAAACATTTTGTCGATCATGAATTACGAAGAAATTTTCTAAAAAAGTCGATGCTAGATTGTGCTATTAGATCTTACAAGATAAGTCTTAGAGAATGTATCGTGTCTTTATTCCCTAAATTTTTATTTGTGAAATTCCCGATGGGATTTATAAAATTGATTTTTTTTGTGAAAGTAGCCGAAAAAAATAACTCAAAATAAATTTTCGTAGACCGAAAAATTTTGCTATTAAATCTTACAAGATAAGTCTAAGAGAATATATCGTGTCTTTATTCCCTAATTTTGTTCATGAAATTCCCGATGGGATTTATAAAATTGATTTTTTTATAATATTAAAATATATAAAGAAATTAATATCGAATACAAAATTTTCCCATTAGTTATTTTTTTTTAATAAAGAATAAAAGGCAAATAAATAATAATTTACCCGTGTATATTTTTTCGGAGGCAGTGTGACACAATTTCGATATGGATGTAGCTAATTATTATTATTTATTACTAACATATGAATGCTGTTGATATCCACGAGCGTAATGAATAACGAAGAGATGTACAATTTCGACTTTCTTAATATAACAACAGCGAGATTCTCTACGGTGAGATGTTATGATGTCGCGATCTGGTTACGAGGATTGCGCGGCCGGATGTAGATAGCGTCTTCAAAGAGCAAGGTGGCATTATTTCAGAGAGCGTGTGCAGGCTTTTCCTTCATAGTTCCCCAGCGGAAAAGAAATAGAAACATATGCGTGGAGACATTCTATTTAAATCTCGCGATGATTTAATACGTAATTTCTTAAATCCAATTTGTATACGGGAATTCTTTCATTTCAACGACAACGTTGGATAGAATAGAAGACTGTCCGCTTAAAAGATTTGGATAAAAGAAAAGAATTATATCGTATCAGGTTAAAGTGAATATTTTATTACCCGTATTATAATTTTTTGATATAATATCGATTATAAACGGAATTTAAACAATATAAATCTGTTAAATTGTCGCTACTGCATCTTAGATATCATTATGTTAATGTTAATATCAGTTTTTTTTTTTAATAGGCTCTTTTCGTCAGTGAAGCGGAGTGAGTTACGAACTGCCATAGATTCTACCTTTTTAATGTGTTTTTTTTTATTTAGCCTTTAAGATCTTGACTATGTGCGAGCGCGGTAAATAAACCGCTCTGACCTGCAAAAAACGCGTCGATAAATTGTTCGAGTGATTCTCTTATTCTAATTTATATAAATAATCATAAATGAGATTTGATAAATTAATTATTTTTATAGATTACTGAATTTTATCAATTTTCGGTATATTCAAATTTATTTGGCATATAATATTTGGTTAAAAATTTTTCAGGTTTTCTGGCAAGTTATTCTAGTAATAGATACGTCCTATTTTTTTATTTCATCTCGTCCTTCCATTCGACTTTCGACAAGTTACGACTTGTTAAATCATATAAGTAAGACGAGTTAGGACAAAGTATTTTTGTTTTCGTGACAATGCTTGTATTTTTTATTGTAAATAAAAAAACTTGATCAACCTGCTCAATATTTCACATAATTTTTGGGGGAAAAAATGGAATCAATCAAAATATTTAGAAATTTTTTTTATTTTAACAAATAATAACATTGCTATTATTTACTTTTATGCTTAAATTCTTATTATTACTCTCATTATACATTTTTATTTCTTCGTCTGTAATAGCATTTACAAATTTCTTGGGTAAAAACATCTTTACCCCCGACAAATCTTCATCTTCTCCTATCGTCACTACTAATGTCCAACCATATCTAGTATTCAATTTTTCAAATGATGCTATTTCGTAGTTTTTATCTTGCACCAAATCCTCCTTTTTTACGAATGTATTCATCTTCGACACTTTCTGAAATTTCGCCTTGAGAGAATCCATCTGTAAATGAGGGTTATTTTTAACAATTTAAAAACATATGAAGTAATTTTTCTCATTAGTTAAGTCAGATAATAAAATATATAGATTTTAAATCAAATTCCATACAAAAATGAATCTATTACATATAAATCAGATAATGAAACTAACAATTAGAGAATGCGTTATGAAAAAATGCATACGGACATCAAGAAGAGGAATGAAATTAATTAGACGTAAATGATGATAAGTATTATTTTTAATAATAATTAATAAAATAATTTTTAACAATTTAAAAACATATGAAGTAATTTTTCTCATTAGTTAAGTCAGATAATAAAATATATAGATTTTAAATCAGAATTCCATATAAAAAGAATCTATTACATATAAATCAGATAATGAAACATACAATTAGATAATGTGTGTTATGAAAAATATATACACACATCGGGAACAGGAATAAAATTAATTAGAAGCAAATGATGAGAAACGATTGAAAAACCTTATTTATCCCGAGTTTTTTATCCCGTGCTATTTTCCGGTCATGAATCCACTTTTTCACCCATGGTGGTGAGTTTGGTTCACAAATCAATCTCCCTTCCAAAATAGTTAATATCAAATCGCTATGATTTTTATATGACGTAATTTTTTCTTGTATAATTTTTGGTAAATCTTTAATATCAATAGCATTTTCAACTATGACGTCAATGGTATAGCTCTGAAGGCTTCTGGGGCTAGACATACTAAAAAAGAATATTTCAATCGTTTCTCACAAGAAGCGTAAAATCAATGAATGGAATTGAATACAACTTACTTCAAGTCGGTGGAGACGGCGGTTTTGTAGTATGAAGAAGGTGGTGGAGACGGTGGTGGAAATTAACCCAGCGAAGTTGTAGAGACGGTGGTGGTGTAATAAAGAAGGCGATGGAGACGTCGGTGTCGATGAAAGCAGTGAAGTGGTGGAGACGACGGTTGAGATTCTTAAATTACTGCCAAGCACCAAATTTTAACTCGATTCAAATATACCGCAAGTTGGGAAAGTGTTGACGTGATACTTTTGCGTTAGCCCCCACTCTCCAGATCACATCCGGTGTATACACGAACTCGGCACTTTGCAGTGATCACGTCCGGTTCGCTGACTCAAAATCGCTACGCAGAGTCTCGCGGCCGTGCAGCCTCAGCATTTTTGCAATCTTGCACATAGAAGGTTTCATTCGGTTTTGAGACTCGGCAGAGGACGGACGCGTGCATAAGTGAGTTTCTCGAAGAAAGACGCATCCAGAATACTCCACGCATAAGATCGCTCTCCAAAGGTAATTTAATTTATATTTAAAATTATTATTATATTATAAATCTAAGCAATCATTGATTTGAAAATAATTAACTTTCAGTTATGGACTTAAAACAACTCGCAATTATACATAAAGTTGGGTCGGCCATTCGGGCCTATCATGAACGTGGTTGGAAGAATTAGAGGACCTGAAATTTATACCTATTGATTATATTGAACTGTATCATCCACGTGACATCCATCAGAGAGCCGTCATATTTCCCGAATTACAAGAAATAGAAGACTGGAATAAGAGGGAACGATATCAGCCATGCCTGGAACACTGCAATAAAGGAGAAATTCATATCGATGGACCACCTCCTTTGAAAAAAGATTGTCATTTTTGTTGTGTGTTTTTATAAAGTAATAATGATTGTCTTTTATTGGAAATAAAAAAACTTGATCAACCTGCTCAATATTTCGCTTCATTTTAACGTATTCAAATCCGCCGCCATCCAAAATACCAACCCAGAAAGTTTAATTCGATTCGAATCCGCCGCCATCCAAGATACCAACAGCAAAATTGTAACTCGATTAAAATTTACCGCCTTCCATGATACCAACAGCAAAATTTTAACTCGATTCAAATTTACCGCCTTCCATGATACCAAACTAACATTGCGCATTACGATCGTCTTTTGTTATGACGTCATTACGTTTATCTTTTGTTTATCTTTAGCTTACAGTTTCTACTGACAGGCGGCGTCACTATCGCTGCGCTGAAACTGTCTTTTCTATTATACTTATGATTTATACGACGGTAAAAATAGTTACACATTCCATTTTTCGTTGATTTTGTGTTAAGGGGGACCCTACTGAGTTTTAGGGCCCAAAATGGTCAAAATATCGATTTCCTGTTTTTTACCTTAAACTATATCAGGAACCTTGTTCCATCCTGGGATAGTGTTTATTTATGTCAGCGGCCATTTTAAAGGTCAAAAATTGGCCATTTAAAAGTATATGCGCAGTCTTTTAAATCTGACACTCCCCATTTATATATTCCATAATGGAATGCTGCTTTACTTTATACTTTTTCGTTCAAATTTTTTATTTTTTTCATACGATGCCTATAAGGATTTGTGTGCCATCTATTGACTAATGGGTGTACTTGGTACTCATGGCTACAAGGAATGTCAAGTGAGAAAAATACATTCATAAAGTCTGTAATTTTATTTTTTCGTTTGCGTCTTACTTACTGTAACATTTTTAGTGTATTATTTGTTAGCCTTGAATCTTTTTTTGCTATTTAAACGTATTCTAAAAAAATTTGAAATCACTCATGTGACGTAATATCCTGGTAACGTTGTTTACAGTTTTATGCCGTACTTGTGAAAAAGTCCCCTTACATAATTTTTGAATTACATACATAATTTTTTGGTGAGTTCATAGTATTCAGTATGGATATTATTCGCAGTTGGTGGAATAAACCAAAAGGTCGAAAGAAAGAGAAAAGTGAATGTGCCCGTGCAGATGTACAGAAACGATGGGGAAATGATCCCAATCTCGACGGTAACACTAAGGAAGATAACATCCCTATTGTGACTGAATATGATCCACAGCCAGGTCCATCTTGTGAATCTCCTAATGAAACATCAACTCCTATACGAAAACTAAGCTACTTTGACGGCATTTCAAGTTATTCTAGTAAAGTTGGTGTTGATGACTTCATTCTTGTCCATCGCAATACTTTCCAGGAATTGTTTAAAAATCAGAAGTGCTCTGAGTGTGATTGTAAATCATTGTGTGTGCAAACTAGGGAAAGGAAAGGGTTTTGTAGCAAACTAATTATGAAATGCGATAACTGTGGTTATTTACATTCATCCAATTACACAAGTCCATGCACAAATGCCAAGAGTCAAGACCAACTTTTGAAGTGAATAGAGCAATGGTTGATGGGTTTGCTAGTGTGGGCTTAGGTCATGCAGCTATAAATAAAGTTTGTGTTGCTGTGGGAATGAGAGGCATGGCAAGGAACACCTATGAAAACCATTTTAAAAATTTAATAGATGATAATAGATGATGTAAAGTTTTTGAGGAAAGAATTTTGGAGTAAGACATGAGAAGGGGTCCACAGGAAACACCAAGCTCTAGACCCTTCTCTCAAGTAATAGACATTGCTGTGTCATATGATGGTACTTGGCATAAAAGAGGACATACCTCACTTTATGGTGTTGGGGTAGTTATAGATATTTTGACAGGGTTAGTTGTAGATTATGAGGTTTTATGAAAATATTGTCATATGTGTAGCATTACATCAATAGAACTGGGTTCAGATACACCAGAGTTTGCAGTGTGGCAGGAAGGACATCAAAGTAGTGGTGATTGTAGCAGAAATTTTGATGGAACCTCAGGTGCGATGGAGGTTGTAGCAGCAGACCATATTTGGAAACAATCTGTCACTGACTGTAGGCTGCAATACACTACTATGTTGTGTGATGGTGACTCAAAGACATATCTGCACATCAACGAAGAAAAGGTGTATGGAGACTGCAGAATTGAGAAGGAAGAATGTGTGAATCACATTTCACAGAGAATGGACACAGGACTGAGGAATTTAGTGAATGAATGGCAAGCAAAAGGAGTGCGGCTTGGAGGTCGCAGAGTTGGAGCACTGAAAGAAAGTACCGTTATTTCACTCACATTCTACTACAGAACTGCCATCACTTCAAATATTCCAGATGTCACCAAAATGAAAAATGATATCTATGCTACCCTCAGCCATTGCATGTCGATAGATGACAGCCCACAGAATTTTTGATGCCCATATTGGCCAGAGCCCTGGTGCTTTTATAAATGTGCAGTGGCTACATGCGAAAAGCCTCAGTCACGTGACAAAATGCACATAAAATTGACAACTGATGTAGTGAAAAAGATTATGCCTTTGTATCAAAGATTGGCAAATGAAGAAATTCTGAAAAGGTGTGCTAGAGAAAAGACTCAGAATCCCAATGAGAGTTTGCATTCTCTTATTTGGCAGAAATGCTCAAAAGAAACATTTGTTTCGAAACAAAGAGTGGATATTGCAGTATAAAATGCAGTTGGAGAGTTTAATATGGGAGCACTTTCATGCCAAAAAATAAAAATGGACCTTTTTGGGGTAGTACTTACTGCCAATGCTCATAAAATCGGTGTGGATTGCGACACAAGGCGAAAACGGAAGAGTGAACTGAAAAGCATGGAATCAAGGAGAAATCCTCAACGTAAGAAAAAAATGATGAAGACTGCAGTGGAAGAGATAAATATACAGAGGGAAGGGGAAATGTATAAAGCAGGGGCATTCTGAGTTGAAGAAATATTTTTATAGCACTGTATGTACAAAAAATGCTTTTATCTAAAAACTAACATTTTTAGCAAATAAAATGCTCCCTGCGCATCAGTTTTGGTTTGATTTGCTTACAAATTTTACTATAAGTTCATTTCTATGTTTTACGCCAATTCTAGTATTAATTTTAAGATAAAATGAAAACTTTTGAGTGTCAGTGCTTAACAACCTGTAAAAAAATGTAAATAATAAAAAACAAAAATCTCAAAATTTTAAATTTTAAAAAATATACCAAATAAGCTCAAATAAACTGTTCTTACTACGGTTTATATATATGAATATTGTGTATTCTGTAGAAGTTTGAAAGTGATAGCTCAAAATTTGGCGAGGCAGAAACTTTTTAAATAAATGCACTTTTTTCCTTAAAATTAATCAATTATCAAAAACTATATAACCAAATTAAGTAAAAATTGGTATAAACGTTTTAATTAGCATAGCAAACAATCCTTCCAAAAATGAAACAAATCGGATTTAAAATGAAAAATTTTTCAAACGCCATTGTTCCCGGTTTCATTTGATTGCGTATGATTGACTGAGATTATTAATTTGCGTCGCATCAGTCCTCCTATTCACGAACTTCCGACGCTGTTTTGAAGTTTATACAATACCTTGGTGACTATAAACAATACGAAGGTAAAAATAATTAAATATTCCATTAATGAGTTTTCCTAAGTGAGATAAAAAGATTTAAATTGCTGATTTAAAAAATATATTTACAGTACATTTTCTGCAAAAGCTGAATAAGTTTTTAATCTTTGACTGCTAACAGAAAAATGAAATTTATAAATGCTTTTTAATGAAACAAGGTTTCGTATGGATTCTCAGGTTTTCCGGGATTTCCCATGTTATTGTCATTATAGCCTGATTAGGTTTCTCCAGCGTTATTGCTGGCATACAGAAAATGTTCCCGTTATATTTGTATTCGGTAGCGGCTTTCTTTGGCCAATTAGGTGTCATCTTGATTAACCGCTATCGAATATATAAGGAGATCATTTTCTGGATTCTAATTATAACGCTGAAGAAAAATAGTGACAACTAAGCGGAACATCCAGAAAAAAGACTGAGAATCCTAAGACACACCGAAAATCTCACGATCGGATTCAAAAGTCAATCAAATCGATTGATTAATAAATAATAACCGTCGTATCAGCTTAATAAAAATATTCGCTTCTTCAAGCTTTAGTTGTGGAGTGGCTCATGGCTTTGTCCACGATGATGTAGGCTACAGGAATTCGACAGCCAAGTCAATACAATAAATCATGAAGGATGAGAAAAAAGCAAATCGAGCAGATTTTGCCTTAAGGCCGCCACACACCGAATGTTGCACCACGCTATGCTAAACCCCGCTAGGTATGTCTACGCATCGCTTGTCTGCAGCAGGTAGCTAGTTCCACACACTAGGCGCTACGCCACGCTATGGGTATGTCTCCATGCCTCCACACGTCCAACAGCAGTTGCCTCCCGCGCGATTTCTGTTGCATGCAAGCGCACTCCGCTCATTTTCCGCCAGGGTCAGTGCAAGGGTGTTTTGCGTCCTAGGCGAACCTTCCGCCCCTCGCATTCATGAGGGTCTCAGAGCACAGCATAGCACAGCGTGGCTTATCTTTCGGTGTGTGGCGGCCTTGAACCTTCTAGTACTCGTGTGGGGTGTTGTGGACACCCCAGGCATACGTTTTATGACTGGAATCCTTTCTTTAGGTCTTTTATGACCCCGACCCTTCAGTAGCTAGAATGAGATGTGTTTCGAACCTATTCTGATAAAAAATTTCAGCTTTCTGTGGTAATCATTTGAGTCTGGACGTTTGTTCAAAGAGCGTTCTGCGTTGTACGTTACAGGAATCAGCGTTTTTTTTCTTTTTGCGGACCTTGTTAATATTTATTCCAAAGTTATTGCTACTATCGACAGAACATTTGCAATTTCACATAATTTGAAATTGTCTCTCAATAGTTTCTTCACTGATCGTCATCGTATGATGTGATATGTGCTCGGTTGTTCGTAGTAAAATTAGGCTTTTCGCCGATGACACCGTTCTATATAAAGAAATAAAAAATCAGGAGGAACATCAGTCTCTGTGTGAAGACTTAAGAGCCATTTCAGCGTGGTGCAAAGAATGGCAAATCGAAATTAATTATACTAAATGTGCCGCAGTCACGTTCTGGAAAAGTAAGAACAAAGATTTAGGTTTCGAATATAAAATAGATGAAATGAGTATTCGACAAGCTGAGTATGTAAAATATTTAGGAGTAACCATTTGTCGAGATCTTTCGTGGGACATGCACATTCGTCGAGTTATAGGCGCGGCCAACAAGAAACTGGCATTCATAGGTAGAATAGTACGGAACACTACAGAGAAAGTACGCGAAACATGCTACTTATCACTGGTAAGACCACAAGTAGAATACGCAGCGAGCATATGGGATCCGTACGAGAAGGGACACATAATTCAACTAGAAAGAGTACAGCGCAGAGCAGCCAGATTTGTAAAACAAAAGTACGAACATAAGGAAAGCGTCACCTCTTTATTGAGCGATTTGAACTGGGTATCACTGGAGGACCGTAGATTGCACTCAAGGTTGAAACTTCTAGAGAAATATAGGTCAGAATGTCTAAAAGAGGAGGTAGTGGGAATAATTGTGGCACCGACGTATATAGGTAGAAATGATCGAGACGATAAAATACGTGAGATCGATTGTAGGACGGAGCGTTATCTAGGCTCGTTCTTTCCGAGGACAGTAAGAGATCACAATAGGAAATTTCGAATTGCGTTAGACAATCTTTAGGTAGGATTTGGTGCATTGCACCCCCTGCCACCCACCAACTTGGTGAATTGCAGGGTAACTTGTAGATGTAGATGTAGATGTATAAGTAAAAATCTGTGGGGTGGCGGGAGCGGGAGTTTGAATAATTAACGCGAGTACAGCAGGGTTAACTCGAAGCTAAGATCTTCCTTTAGATATTTTCGTTACCACGAAATACCGTTTATACACTACCTAGATTTTTACTTTCTCCATACGTAGTATACGAGAAAGTATTGTTTTCGGGAAAAAATTGATTTTGAGATTTCAACGGAAATACGCGTTTTGCGGTTCCCTGAACACGTTTTGACCATTTTCTCGATGATGTCTGTGTCGTATCTTTTTTGTGGGTGCTCTAACTCAAAAACCATTTATCAGGTCAATGCGAAATTTTATATTTCACATTTTTATAAAAGTCACAGGAACCGATTAGTTTTTGGTAACAATCGGTCAACCAGAAGTGGGTGTTTACTCTTGTCACATCCGTTATTTTGAAATATTTGCTTTAATATTCGATAAATGTAAAAATGTACCACAATAAAAGTTATAGGAAATTTAATTTTCTACAACCTTTGTTTGAAACATGTTCCCATATAATGCATTGTTTAAGAGGTATCTTATATTTTTAATTGCCACCATTACGCAACCTACCGACGACTATTGACGCTTAGTTACGACTTAGTTAGTAACGCTCCTTTTCTTTTAATTGTTGGAGCTTTGCGGTTATATCCAATAACAGAAGGCTATGGTTTGAGATTATTTCTGTTCTTTGTAAAGTCTAAAGTTTTCTCGCAGTTTCTTAAAATATGTATTGTTATGTAACCTATTTGGAATATTTAGAAATATTACAGATATGGAGAAAGTCACATCAGATCTTTGCATATGCCTTTACCGTCTAGTACAGCGCTAGTTTTGCCCTGCTGGGAATTCCTTGTATGTTTGTGTATGGAGCGCCTGCAACGAATATATTTTAGCCTTCTCTATTAATCCCAGTAATATACACCACGAAACGAATACCATATCGTGTAATATAATGCTGCACCCAAAACTTATATCACCAAAATTATGGAAAATATTAGCTATCTTAATGGAACCAGCTAAAAACGATTTTACCCAAAATGTATACCACCAAATTTACAGCAAATGTCCCCTAATTTTCTGTAAACCAGCTTACATAATATTCCCTCTAAATGTATACCACCATGATGAGTAAATTCCGCAGAGTTGAGCCTGAACTCATTATTGATATTATTGGTATATCACCAAATTTACTATTAATATCTCCCTTATTACGCGTTCTTTACCAGCGAAGCGCTAATAGCAAAACGCCTTATGGGCACGTCTGGTCCGTGCATCGTAACTTTCATCTCCGAAACCGCTGGACTGATTTTAATTAAATTAAGTATGAGTGATCGTTATTAAAATTAATCTCCCAATTGTGATGTGAACTTGATCTAGAACTTTCACTTTACATAATTACTTCAATAAACTTATACTCGTATCTCGTTAAATGGCATCCGTCAAGCAACAATGAAATGCCAAACTTTTCTCTCCCAAGCTCTTGTATGATCTGGAAGGTATAGATTAAAAAATTAATCTGATAGAGAACAAAATTTACAGCAAGAAAGTCCGCAGACCACATACTTACGAGTTATAGTTTCGGAGATTGTAGAAACTCCCGCACAAAACCTCGCATATTATGTTTGCATCGATCCCAAAGACGGCAAACAAAAATTAAAATCCATGTTTTTTCTATCCCAAGCACTTATATGATCTGCGAGGAATGGTTTTAAAATTTATTCGGATAGAGGACCACATTTACAAGATAGTTAGCGAGACTCCATAATTACGAGTTATGGCATCGGAGATAAAAATTCGATAAAATTCCGTGCAAACATAGCATAATTTGTGGTGGTGTGGTTGAGTGGTAGTAAATTGCCACCAAAATACTACGTGAATTTGACAATATAGAAAAATAGATTTTCATGATTGAAATTGTAATGAAAAATTATTTGATTTTACACACCAAAATACGAATTACTGATCATTTATATTGTTTCTATTTACAGGATATCGCTTACCCTGTCATGTCCAATGAACCTGAAGCTGTACCCGCTGGACAGACAAGTGTGCTCCTTAAGGATGGCCAGCTGTAAGTAGTAATCACGAACAACCTATTGGAAATCGTGCGTACGGATATTTACAATCAAAACGCTCAGGATGCGTGCGCTCCATCTTTGACTTAATGATGCTAACTCTATCGTGAACGGAATAAATTTCAACAAAATTTCATAATCAAAAGTAATGGTGACTGTATTTTCCTCGGCTCTCTCCCCCCTCTCTCTTACCCCTCTCCCTTCCCCCTCACTCCCTCCCCCTCTCTCTTTCCTCTCTCCCTTCCCCTCTCTCTTCCCTCTCTCCCTTCCCCCTGTCCCCCTCCCCCTCTCATTTCCTCTCTCCCTCCCCCCTATCTCTTCCCTCTCTCCCTCCCATGGTGTGCCGGTGGTGTAGTGGTTAGAACTCTGGCTGCTACTCGCCTACTGCTTGAAAGGGCAGCGATTACGAATCCTGCAAAAGTAGGATTTTTTCTAAGGTCGACCTTGCTTGTGTGGTTTGAGGAGACCGCGCAAAGTCAGCGTCCGTCTTCCGAAAGGGGTTGGCCTTAACCCCTCTCCCTCCGCTCTCTCCCTTCGCTCTCTCCCTTTGCTCCATCCCTCCCACCTCACTTTTCGCTCTCTTACTTCGCTCTATCCATCCCACCTCTCCCTTTTCAATATCCCTCTCCCTTCGATTTCTCCCTAGCCCCTTTCCCATCGCTCTATCCCTCCCATCTCTCCCTTCGCTCGCTCCCTTCGCTCACTCACTTCGCTCTCTCCCTTCGCTCTCTCCCTCAATCTCCTCCTCCCCCTCTCCCTTCGCTCTCTCCCTTTTCTCTATCCCTCCCACCTCTCCATTTGCGCGCTCCATTCACTCGCTCCCTTCGCGCTCTCCCTTCGCTCTCTCCCTTCGGTCTCCCCCTTCGCTCTTTCCTTTCGCTCACTCCCTTCGCTCTCTCCCTTCGCTCTCTCCCTCGCACTCCTCCTCCCCCTCTCCCTTCGCTCTCACCCTTCGCTCCCTCCTCTCTCCCCTCTATCCCTCCCACCTCTCCCTTTTTACTATCCCTTTCCCTTCGATATATCCCTAACCCCTCTCCCTTCGCTCTATCCCTCCAATCTCTCACTTTGCTCTCTCCCTTCGCTCTCTCCCTTCGCACTCTCCATTCGCTCTCTCCATTCCCTCTCTCCCTTTGCTCTCTCCCTCCTCCCTCTACCTTCGCTCTCTCCCTCCCCTCTCTCCCTTCCCTCTCTTCTTTCCCCCTCTCCCTTCCCTCTCTCCCTCGCGCTCCTCCTCCGCCTCTCCCTTCGCTCTCTTCCTCCGCTCTCTCCCTCGCTCTCCTCCTCCACCCTCTCCCTTCGCTCTCTTCCTCGCTCTCCTCCTCCCCTCTCTCCCTTCGCTCTCTCCCTTTGCTCTATCCCTACCATCTCACCCTTCGCTCCCTCCTTTCTCTCTATCCCTCCCACCTCTCCCTTTCCACTATCCCTCTCCCTTTGATATTTCCCTAACCCCTTTCCCTTCGCTATATTCCTTACGTAAACTCTTAGTGTCCACACTCCTATTTCCTCACTTTGACTATTGTGATGTTGTTTATAATGATCTCTCCTGTAAACTGTCATTAAACTACAACGCACACAAAACTCCTGCATGAGATTCATCGGTGACCTTAAAAAGAGTGACCACATTAGCGAACAATACAATAATCTTTTATGACTCAAACGTGACGCTCGAAGGAACTTACATACCATGATGCAAATGTATAAAATCCTTACTTATAACCAACCTGACTACCTCTCTTCCCTCTTCAATGAAATCAATATAGTACACAAGCGGGATACTAGAGGCAAGAATAACCTCCTTATTCCTCATCACAGGTCGAACATCTACAATAAATGCTTTCAAGTCTCCGGTTGCCGACTCTGGATTAACTTAGATGAGAATTTTAAAACATCTCCCTCTTTAAACTCATTCAAACGCACCTGTGTCACTCACTTCCTAAAAGAACAAAGTATTCCTTAATCATCACTTTACACTCCCCATAAATTATCCTTACTCAAGTTTTTTTTGTATTGACTTATATTACTTTGTATTTCTTACTATAATTTTGTATTGTTTTTATATATATATATATTTTTTCTATTGTTTATGTATATTTTTGTGTTGTTTTTATTTTTTTTTCTATTGTTTTGTATTATTTTGTATTGTATTATATTATTTATGTATTTTATATCTTTTCCTGCTTTCTTATAATATGCATGCCCCAACAACATTCTTTATATTCATTCATTGTATATATTTCATGTATATTTCATCTCATTCTGCATACTTGTATAATTTCTTGTTTACATTACGTTATTACCTTTACGTGTACTTTTTTATGACGGTATATAAATACGCTGTATATACGAACTCTCCCACTGTACATACACCTTTCTGCTTAATTTTGTAGTTTTGTATTATCATATGTACACTATCTAGGGTTTTCGCAGGTTTTTCACACCACCCCTTCTAAGCGGGTGTTTTTCTGCGTGGGTTTTACTAGGGAGGACATGCCTGTTTTTACCTAGGTTTTCCCCACAAACACAAATCTGTATTCAATTTTATCATTTTACTTTGTATGATTTAGGTACATAATGTTTATATAATGTTTCTTGTTATACCTTATTTTATTATTTTTCTTGTATTTATTATATTGACTATGGGTTAAATGTAAGAATGGACCTTAAGGTATAAATTTCGCCCGAATAAAGACGATTATCCATATATCTATCTATCTAACCCTACCATCTCTCCCTTAGCGCTCTCGCATCGCTCTCTTACTTCGCACTCTCCATTCGCTCTCTCCCTTTGCTCTCTCCCTTCGCTCTCTCCCTAAGCTCTCTCCATTCGCTCTCTCCATTCGCTCTCTCGATTCGATCTCTCCCTTCACTCTCTCTTCCCCTTCACCCTTCGCTATCCCCCTCCGCTCTCTTCCTTGCTCTCCTCCACCCCCCTCTCCCATCGCTCTCTCTCTCGCTCTCCTACTCCGCACTCTCCCTTCGCTCTCTCCATTTGCTCTATCCCTCCCACGTCACCCTTCGCTCTCTCCTTTCGCTGTATACCCCATCTCTCCATTTGCGCTCTCCCTTCGCTCTCTCCCTTCGCTCGCTCCCTTCGCTCTCTCCCTAAGCTCTCTCCCTTCCCTCTCTCCCTTCCCACTCTCCCTTCACTCTCTCTCTACGCTCTCTCCATTCGCTCTCTCTCTTTGCTCTCTACCTTCACTCTCTCTTCCCTCTCTTCCTTCGCTCTCCTTTCCCTCTCTCCCTTTACTCTCTCCCTCCTGTCTCTCCCTTTGCTCTCTCCCTTCCCCCTTCTTCTCCCTTCGCTCTCTCCCTCCCGCTCTCCCTTCGCTCTCTCCCTCCGCTCTCTTCCTCGCTCTCCTCCTCTCCCCTCTACAATCACTCTCTCCCTCGCACTCCTACTCCCACCTCACCCTCCCATCTCTCCATTTGCTCTCTCCCTTCGCTCTGACTCTTCGCACTCTCCATTCTCTCTCTCCCTTCGCTCTCTCCCTTCCATCTCTCCTTTCGCTCTATCCCTCCCATCTCTCCATTCTCTCTCTCCCTCCTCCCTCTCCCTCCGCACTCTCCCTCCCCTTTCTCTCTTTGCTCTCTACTTTCCCCATCTCCCTTCGTTCTCTCCCTCGCTCTCCTCCTCCCCCCTCTCCCTTCGCTCTCTCTTTTTGCTCTATCTCTCCCACCTCACCCATCGCTTTGTCCCTCTTACCTCTCCCTTTTCACTATCCCTCTCCCTTCGATATTTCCCTAACCCCTCTCTTTTCGCTCTATCCCTCCCATCTCCCCATTTGCTCTCTCCCTTCCCTATCTCCTTTTGCTCTCTCACTCCTCCTCCTTCTCTCCCTCCTACCTCTCCCTTCGCTCTCTCCCTCCCCCTCTCCCTTCGTTCTCTTCCTCGCTCTCCTCCTCCCCTCTCTCCATTCTCACTCTCCCTTCCCTCTCTCCATCGCTCTCCTCCTCCCCTCCCTCACTTCGCTCTCTTCCTCGCTCTCCTGTTCCCCCCTCTCCCTTCGCTCTATTCCTCCTACCTCTCCCTTTTCACTATCCCTCTCCCTTCCATATTTCCCTATCTCCCTTTGCTCGCTTCTTCCACCTCCTTCTCTCCCTCCTCCCTCTCCCTTCTCTCTCTCCCTCCCCCCTCTACCTTCGCTCTCTCCCTTGCTCTCCTCCTCCCCATCTTCTTTTCCTCCCCCTCTTTTTTCGCTCACTCCCTTCGCTCTATTCCTCCCATCTCTCCCTTTTCACTATCCCTTCCCTCTCTCCCTTTGCTCTCTTCCTCCTCCTTCTCTCCCTCCTCCCTCCCCCTTCCCTCTCTCACTCCCCCTCTACCTTCGCTCTCTCCCTCGCTCTTCTCCTCCCCCCTCTCTTTTCTCTCTCTCCCTTCCCTCTCTCCGTTCCCTCTCTCTCTTGCTCTCCTCCTCCCCCCTCTCCTTTCCCTTTCCCTCTCTCCCTCGCTCTCCTCCTCCACCCTCTCCCTTCGATCTCTCCCACGCTCTCCTCACCCCCCTCTCCCTTCGCTCTCTCCCTCCCCTTCTCCTTTCGCTCACTCCCTTCGCTCTATTCCTCCCATCTCTAACTTTTCACTATCCCTCTCCCTTCTATATTTCCCTAACCCCTCATCCTTCGCTCTATCCCTCCCATCCCTCCCTTTGCTCTCTCCCTTCTCTCTCTCCCTTTGCTCTATTCCACCCATCCCTCCCTTTGCTCTCTCCCTTCGCTCTATCCCTCCCATCCCTCCCTCTTCTCTCTCTTCCCTCTCTCCCTTTGCTCTCTCCCTCCGTCTCCTTCTCTCCCTCCTCCTTCTCCCTTCGCTCTCTCCCTCCCCCCTCTCCCTTCGCTTTCTCCCTCGCTCTCCTCCTCCCCCTCTTCCTTCGCTCTCTCCCTTCCCTCTCTCCCTCGCTCTTCTCTTCCTCCCTCTCTCTTCGCTCTCTCTATTTGCTCTATCCCTCTTACCTCACCCTTTGCTCTCTCACCTTTCACTATCCCTCTTCCTTCGATATTTCCCTAACCCCTCTCCCTTCATTGTATCCCTCCCATCTCTCCCTTTGCTCTCTCCCTTCGGTCTCTCCCTATGCTCTCTCTCTCTAAGCTCTCTCCCTAAGCTCTCTCCATTCGCTCTCTCCCTTAGCTCTCTCCCTTAGCTCTCTCCCTTAGCTCTCCTTCCTTCTCCCTGTTTGCTCTCTCTCTTTGCTCTCTCTATCCTCCTTCTCTCCCTCCTGCATCTCTCCCTCCTCCCTCTCCCTTAGAGAAATTGACTCAACAAAAGTCAATTGTTAGATCCCTTTCAATGTGACTTTCCTAAATCTCATTGCACCAAATCTTGTAAAATTCATTAATGATATTCGTCATGTAATGGACAAAATGGAAGTGAAAATCCTTGTTCTATTTGATTTCAGTAGGGCTTTCGACTCGATAGACAAAGATGTTCTGCTTTCCAAACTTCTTGCAATGAATTTCTTGCATTCGGTTATAAATAGGATCTCGTCCTAATTAAGTGATCCTTCCCAACTAATGGTATCTAATAACACTTCCACTGATTGGTATATCAACAGCAGAGGCGTCCCACCGGGCTGAATTTTGGGCTCCATACTATTCTCTTTATACATAAATGACTACTCCTTGTAGTTTTCGACCGATTTGCCGACACACGGTATGCCCAACGGACGTTTTGCCGAAGAGACTATATGCTGAACGGACGTTATGCGGACAAGATGGGAAAGGCGGGAAATGTTAACCACCGATTAATAAACAATTTCGCTGGAAATTTATACCACCAGAATCATATAATATTGTACGGGTTATATAAACCACCGGAATTGAACAGGTGGATTTAACCCTCGGAAGTATAAACAATGGAACAGGTAATGTATTATAGGCTATTTGTTGGTGTCCCTTTGCTGTGTTACGAGAAGGAAGAGTGAATGTAACTGGCTCTTTGCGTAATGTAGATTTTTATTACGTTTACTTCATGTTCAGCGATCATAGAAACTGCTCTAAATGGCGGCCTCGAACCTCGCAACACACCGTGCACCTTTGTTATATTGATTGCCGAACACTTTCAAAGATACCAGGTGTGTTCCTAATTTCATCACCAGCAGCTGTGTCGCAGACTAATCTCTTGAGATGTCCCCACAAAAAGTAATACATTGGTTTCAAGTCAGGGAACCGCGCCGGCCATGGCAAGGGACCACAATTCCCAATTCATTTCTCAAGGTACCTCGAATTAAGATGGTTACGCAGCACCAAGCTGAAATGGGTAGGGGCACCATAATTCTGGAACCACATGTGCTGGCGGATCCTCAGAGGAACATCTTCCAGTACCTGAGGCTGGGTTTGATTAAAAAATTCGCGATACAGATCACCCGTCAAACTATCAGGAAGGGTGTGTGGCCCGATAAGATAATCGTTCAGTATCCCGCACCAGACATTAACGGAAAATCGCACTTGGTTTGCTCTGACTGTTATCTCATGAGAGTTTTCCTGCATGTTTTGTGAGTTGAGGATGCCATCCTTCGTAAATGTGTCCTCATCAATGTACTACACGTTGCTGGCAAAGAAGCGACCTGCAAGAGTGCGATGAAGATATCACTGACCGAAAGCTACACGGCGTGGATAGTCGTTGGAATTCTATGGTTGCACTTTTTCCATACAAAAAGGGTAAAGCTGCTGCTCATGTATAACTCGCCACACAAGCGACTGACTGGTCTCAACAGTCCGTGCAATTCTGTAAGGTTCGGTAACAACCAAGTCCAAAATTTCTTCCTCCAAATCCGGTGTGGAAACAGTTCTCTGCCTTCCCGTAAGATGCATGAGTGCCTTCAAAGAAACATGCTCGCAGAGAGGCCTGTCAATGCTTGCGAAAGTGGAGTGATGAGACTGCAGTTGATGTTCTTTGTACAATCGCGCGGCTTCTCGTCCGTTACCCCCGCGCAGCACCGTATGCGAGATGCATGCCGGACAACTCGGTGAATGTGTACCTTCTCACAGCGTAAACACTGTCAAACGAGCACTAAAAGCAAAACTTTCGAAGCAGGAGACAGATGTAGTGTGGCCACGAATGACACGCAAAGCCTTAGTTTACCCAACCTCCTGATAACGTAATCCCAACACATCGCATAAGGGGTGCCGGTGGTGTAGTGGATAGAACGCTGGCTGCTACTAGCCCGATGCTTGAAAAAGTCATCGGGTACGAATCCTGCGCAAGTAGGATTTTTCCAAGGTCGCCCGGCCCCCTGTTTGTGTGGTTTGAGGAGACCGCGCAAATTCAGCTGTTCCGTCCTTCGGAAGGGACGTTAAGCTGTTGGCCCCCCTGGTGTTCTTTGTAAGAGCAGGCAAATCCCGGCACCAGGTTTCCCTTCTCCCTTCCCAGGCTATTCATTGCACTTCCTCTAAGATACACATTTGTGCTGTAAGAGAGGCGAATTGGCTAAGCATTCAAACAAACACATCGCATAGTACATTTGACTCTTCCTTTTTGTACCTCACAGCAAACGGACGCCAAATAATTGCGTACATTTCACTCACCACCGAGACCGGGTTGCATATTTTGAGGCGCCGGGCGTCAACTTCCGAACCTCATATCTCGGACGTTAAGCGGTTCCGGAAGCTAGAACAATGCGTTTCGTGCTCTACGCAAACCCCCCTATTACCCCTATAATTGTGTCGATAGGGTTCAGAATCACCCGTATCTAGAATATATGGACATCTTTTCACAATGCAAGAAAATATGAAAGAGATTGTAGAAGTCTTGATATTTTACACTTCCGAGATGGAGGATGAGGATTTTGCTAATTTTGATTGATAATTCGATAGCACATCCAGCGATATTTTACCCAATATATACTAGTCGGCGCTATCGCTATCATCTTAAAATGATATATGATCAGTGGCCTGAGTAGCATTAGCAAATGAAAATGTAATTCATTTGCTGATTGACTTAAGAAACTGGTGAAAATTTAGAGAAGTGATGAATAAATGTCCTTCTTGAGAACGATTGCTCATAAATTTTAATATTAAAAAAAATAAAATAAGCAATATTTGGTTTGATTTATTAAAAATTCTAAAATAAATCATTGAAAAGTACAATCATTTAAATTGATAAAATGCATAAAAGCGAAAGAGAATCACATCAAAATATAGTTTTTGGATTTTTACCGATGAATTTTGAATTTCCGCGAAAAGGAAATTATTCTCCAAGCCTTCCTTACATAACTATACAATTCCCTTATCAGTATCTACATTACAAGATATTTTAATTGTGAACAAAAAAAATCAAGAAATCTATTTTTTACAGGCTATCTTATAGGAAAGAGAAGTTATCTCCTAGAGACAACCCCGAGTTATTTTCGGAAATTCTTTTAACGCCATTCCCTTTTAATATCAAAATCAAACATTCCTGCCAAAATATTTACGTATCTACTCATAAATTTTGTTAAAATTTGATCAAAGTTTCAACGAACAAGATTAAATGCGATAATAAGTATCTATTAATTCCGATATATAAGATAATCACCTAAAACATTTTAGAGAAAGGAAGAGTGAGTTAGGGGAGAGAAGGGAGTTTGGTTGCTTAGCTTTTGAAAAAAAAATCTGATGTGGCCACCACATGACTTTCTCCATATCTGTAATATATCTACAAATTCCAAATACGATACATAATAATAAATAATATAAGAAACTACGAAAAATTTTAAACTTAAAAAATAAATTCAAACCATAGCTATTGGATATAGCCAGGAATCTCCAACAAATAGGAAACTATGAAGGACCGTTACTAAGACGTAACTAAGAGTCAATTGTTAACAATAGTCGTCGGTAGGTGGCGTGGTGGTGGCAGCAAAAATAAAAGATATCTCTTAAACAGTGCATTATAATATATTATATATATATATGGATGTCAACAAGGTGTTGGGAAGAGGAGAGAGTTCTCTCTCTGTAGCTGAAGAAGGAGCAGTTCCGAAAGCTTTACGTTTGTGATGTTTCTGTGTTTTTGTGTTATTTTACGTGTGTCGCTTCGACATCCCCGGGGCCTCGCCAACCTGAAGTCGTCTGATTGGTGAGTGCTCACTGGGTTTCCTCATCCCAACACCTTGTTGACATCCATATATTCATTTTACCTTTCCTTTTCCGTAAGTTGTTATATATATATATATATATATATCATCATAGGTAGTCTGTCCGTAGACAGGTCCGTGATTATTCATGGTTAAACCTGGTTCTCCATATACTCCTTTTTTCCGCTGTCCTCTTTATATCTTGATAACTCTCTTTCCCTTTCAATTCGTCTATCAGCTGAAACCTTTTCCTACCTCTTTCCCTTTTCCCATCTAGTTTTCCTTCTAACACGTCTTTAATCATACTCTCTCTCCTCAGGTAATGTCCAACCCAGTTAGCCTTCCTCTTTCTGATAGTCTGTATAATCATTCGCTTCTCTCCTATTCTTCATAGCACTTCATCGTTTTTCACCCTATCTGTCCATTTTATCTTCAGCATTCTCCTCCAAGTCCACATTTCAAAGCTTTCCAAGTATTTGATGTCATTTTTCCTTAACGTCCATTTTTCTGCCCCATACAATGCTATACTCCATATTTAGCATTTTATCAACTTCTTGCGGATATCTTCTCTTATATTCCCTGTAAGTAGTTGTTTCTTTTTCCTGAAAGCCGCTTTTGCTTTTCCTATTCTAGTTTTGATCTCATCCGTACATTTTGCCTCTCGTGTTATGATACTTCCAAGGTATTTATATTCTGAAACTTGTTCTAATGGCTTTCCCCCAATAGTTATGTTCATATTCTCTTCTTTACCCGATATTCGAATGACCTTGGATTTTTCTGTATTTATTTCCATACCGTATTTTCTACCTGCTATCACTAGTCACTTTATCATTTTTTGTAGCTCCTCTTCCTTTCTTGCTAGAAGTACTTGATCATCTGCGTATTTTACTGTTCTTATAATCCTTCCTCCAATTTTAAAATCCCCTGTGCCTTCTAAAGCTTCTTGCATTAGACTTTCTCCATATATATTGAATAGGATTGGCGATAGGCAGCAGCCTTGTCTTACTCCTCTACCGATATTTACTCCGCAGGTGTCCGCATTCTCCCAATCTCACCTTTACAACTTGACTCACATATAGATTCCTGATCAGTCTCCTGTCTTTCCAGTCTACACCTATATCCTTTAATATCTTCATAAACATTACCCAATTTACTCTATCAAAGGCCTTCTGCCAGTCTACGAAACATGCGCAGATATCTTGACTGTATTCTATTGCCCTTTCTGATATGATTATAACTACTCCTATAGCATCTCTAGTTCCTCGTCTTATTCTGAAACCGAATTGATCTTCCCCTAGTATTTCTTCTGCCTTTTTCTCCAGCCTTTTATTAAGAATCCTCGTGATGATCTTCGATGTGTGTGACAGAAGGCTTATCGTTCTGTAATCTTTACACTGCATTGCCTTTGGCTTCTTCTTTAGAGGGATCATTGTTACTTCTAGGAAATCCTGAGGCCACTCTCCCGTGTCGTAAATCTTATTAATTAAATTTGTGATCGCTTTTATTCCTTCTGATCCTATGAATTTAAGTATCTCAGCCGGTATTCCATCGCTGCCCGTGGCTTTCCCCTTCTTTATTTCCGCTATCGCCTTTTCTACTTCCCTCTCCATAATACTTGGTCCTAAGTTGTCTTCTTCAATGTTTTCCTCATTTTCCAGTTCTATTTTTGCCGCTCCTGCCTGTTTGCTGTATAATTCCTTAATGTATTCTTCCCATACCTGTGCTACATCCTTTGTTTCTGAGACTATCTTCCCATCCGTATTCATAATTCCTTTACCACAAATTCCATTAGACTTCTTATCTTCTAATTCCAGTGCCCTAGCGTACATCATATCGTACAGTCCTAACTTCTCCATTTGTTCTATTTCATCACATTTTCCTTTTATCCAGTTTTCTCTAGCTTTATCTGTTACCCTTCTCAACTCATTGTTTATACGCCTGTAGTTGGCTCTACCTTCTTCACTGTTAACGTTTTTCCATTTTCGTCTCTCATCCGTTTTCTCCAGCATTTCCTTCGTGATCCATGGTTTTCTGATTTTCTTCTCTTGTTTTCCAATCTCTTTATCCAAGGTATCCTTGATACTGGTTTTAATTTCATCCCATTCTATATCAACGGTCTTCGGTTTGTTTTCCAACTTTCCTAGGTTATCTTCCAACTTCATGCTGACTACATCCTGCCTTTCTTTCAGTTTTTCTAGGTCTCAGGTCTGTCTTTCTCTTCTCGTTTTTCTTCTTTGTTTGAGCTTTGTACTCACGTCAAATATTAGAAGGCTGTGATCTGAATCAATATCTGCTCCTTGAAATGCCTTGGCGTTCTATATGCTGTTCCTGAATCTTTGTTTTACAAGGATGTAATCTATTTGGCATCTCATTCTATATATATATATATATATATATATATATATATATATATATTAACTAAAGGGAAAAAAAGGTAGTGATGAGGGTGGCAACAAGTTGTTGAGGGAAGCCCAGCGGATGATGATGATTGGAGGAGGTGGGGAGTAGGAGGGGTGGATAACCAATAAAGAGGGAATGTAATAAGGGAAAGTTCGAATAACTACAATGTAACAAGGAGACATTTTAGCGGGGGCTAATAGGGTTAGCGGAGGTTGAGGCCAGGCGGAGAGAAAGAGCCGAGAAGATGGATATGTGCTAGTTCCCAGTGTCGGAGAAGGGGAGCAGGAGTGTCATAGGGTAAAGCGCGAATAATCCTAACATTGTAGCAACTATTGAAGGGGACATTGTGGGTATTGACGTGTAGTGCAACTGGGAGGGGGCGTCTGAGAGAAACGCTATTCCGGTGACCGTTCATTCGGATGTTTTACGGATTGCTGGTGAGGCCTACGTAAAACGCGGGACAAAGGGTGCAGGTAAGGAGGTAAATGACGTTACGGGTGGTGCAGTTACTTCTGAAGGTGATGGGGTAGGTGATGTTGGTGGAGGGACTCGAGAAAGAAGATGAGGGTAGGTGGATAGGGCAAGTGAGGCAGCCAGGTTTTCCGCAGGGGTGGGAAGCAAGAAGAAGAAGCGTGGTAGAAGTGGGAAGTTCCTTCCTCCACAAGATATTTCCCAAATTTGGGGGCCGGCGGAAGGAGAGGAGCGGAGGATTGGCAAAAAGGTTGATAAAGAGGGGCTGATGGGAGGAAAAGGTAAGAATTGGTTGGGCAGCATGAAGGATTGTTTTGAGAGCTTCGTGGATACCAGGAAGGAAAAGTGTCGTAAGAGTGAGTGGAGGGGTAGATGCAGGAATTGTGGGTTTGTGAGAATGAGATCCATTGTGGGTAGGCGTCATCGCCCTATGGATCTGTTCGCGGACCAAGACTGGAGGGTAACCACGTTTGAGAAGAGCATCCTCGAGGACAGAGTAATACTCTAGAAGGGATGCTCTATCAGAACAAAGCCTCCATCCTCGACGAGCAAGGGCATAGGGGATAGAGGTTTTGGTATGAAGGGGATGGCAGCTATCAAAGTGGAGGTATTGGACGCTGTTGGTGGGTTTGATGTGAACACAGGTGCGGATTTGGCTGTCTTGAAGGTAAAGATCGACATCCAGGAATGTGATGTGGGAAGCAGAGGATTGGTGGGTAAAGGACAGTGAAGGATGGGAGGAGAGACGCGAGAGAAAGGAAAGGAGAGAGTCAGGTCCATGCGTCCAAATGAGGAAGACATCGTTGATATATCTCAGCCACAAAAGTGGTCTGAGTGGAACGTTGAGGAAGAGTCTTTCCCATTCTCCAAGGTAGCAATTGGCGTATGAAGGCGCCATTCGGGTGCCCATCGCAGTGCCTCTAATTTGAAGGTAGTGACGACCATCGAAAGAGAAGTTGTTCAATTTGAGCACCATAGCTGCCAAGTATAATAAGAAATGGGAGGATGGTCTTGCGTCGGGTGGTCTTGAGTCCAGGAGTTTACTAAGGGCAGAGAGTCCATCATCGTGGGGGATGTTTGTGTAGAGGGAACAGACATCGATAGTGGCCAAAATGGTAGAGGGAAGGGGAGGTGTTTGAGGCGTTTGAGAAAGGAGTTAGTGTCTTGGATGAAGGAAGGGAATTGACGAATAAGAGGTTGTAGGTGAGAGTCAACGTAGGCGGAGATGCGTTCTGTAGGGGAATTACAGCTGGCAACAATGGGGCGGCCGGGGATGTTGGGTTTATGGATTTTAGAGAGAAGGTAGAATGTGGGTGTGCGGGGTTTGTTGGGGATCATTAGAGCAATGGCGGAATCGGAAAGGCCTTCCTGTTTTCCTGAGGAATGAAGATAGGACGAAATTTTGTCGGAGTGGTGGTCTGTGGGGTTGGAAGTAAGGTGATGGTAAAAGGTTTCGTCAGAAAGTTGGCGCTCGGCTTCCTCGTTATATTTAGCGCGATCCATCACAACCGTGGTGGTGCCCTTGTCGGCAGGGAGGATGATGATATGGTCAAGATGTTTGAGTGTAGAAATGGCATGCCTTTCACTTTCTTTTAAGATTATCTGTATGGTCGATAAGATCGGAAAAGTTAGGTTGGGAGATTCTGGAAAGGATATAATTGAGGTATTGTTCGACCGGGTGTAGGGAAGGAAGGGTGGGTGGAATGTATTGGGAAGGAGGTTTGAAGATGGAAAAGGTAGGTGGGAGGCCGGGAGGGAGTTTTGGGTTGGCAGAGGTGAGAGAGTCTTCTTTGGGAGGGTTAGTTTTTAGACGTAGTGTGCGGGCAAAGGACTGGACGTCGGCAAGGAGGCGAAAATGATCAAATTTGGCGGTGGGACAAAAGGAAAGGCCGCGTGAAAGGAGTTCATTCTCGGCAGGGGTAAGTACGTGGGAGGAAAGATTCAAGACTTCATCTGGTTGGCAAGATGAAGAGGTGGTGCCAGGAGTGTGCGAAAAATAGGAGCGCTTCAAAGGTTTGCGGGTTAGGAAAGTGTTGGTCTTTTTCAGGATATAGAGTGATGGTGGCGTTGGGAATCCTAGGAGGTCCGCAAGACAGGGAGTTTGACCGATGAGTTGCGGGGAAGGAGGTGGTTTGTTGACCTCGCCAGCTGTTATGAACGGAAGAGGAAGACCAAGTTTGAGGTGCCGGACGCAAAGCAGAGAGAGTTTACGGAGAAGTCTGTTGCGATGTGCGGTGATATCATTAGCCGCTTGAATGAAAGCGGCACGAAGGTCGGATATGGATTGCGAAGAATGACGAAGATAAAGAACGAAAGATTTACAATTAGGAAAGTGGGTGTTAGAGAGGGTGGTATAATGGTTTACGGTGGAACGGATAATGTGGATAGAGGCGAGGTGATACGTGAGGGCTAGGGAAGCGCGGATAGGGGGAGGAAGGCCTGAAAGAGGAATTCTGATGGTGAGGCATTTGGGGGTGAGTCCAAGTGCAAGGCAGGAGTTGAGGAATTCAATCTGGCAGTTGAGGGTAATGTGTCTACGGAGATGATAACGGAGACGGGTCCGTTCCATGGTGGAAGAGAAAGATAAGAGGAAAAGACGACAGGAATGAAACGTAAAGATATAGACAAAAAAAGGAGAAAAAAGGACGGTATATATATTAACTAAAGGAAAAGAAAAGATAGTGATGAGGTTGGCAACAAGGTGTTGAGGGAAGCCCAGCGGACACTTACCAAGTTGAGGACCAAGATGGCAGGCTGCTGGGGGCGTCGAAGAGACACGTGAAACACACGAATACAAAAAGACAAAAAAACACACGCAAGCTTATCCGGCCAATGCCCTTCTTCAGCGAAAGAGTATCTGCAAGTGACACACTGGGCGGGGAATGACAGGGTGATGTGGGAAGGTTGATGATTGGAGGAGTTGGGGAATAGGAGAGGTGGATAGTCAATATATAGGGTTCTGGTTGACCGATTGTTACCTAAAACTAATGGGTTCTTGTGAATTTTTAAAGATGATAAATATAAAATTTGGTGTTAACCTGATTAAAAGTTCTTCAGTTAGAGCACCCACAAAATAAACTATGACTTACACACACACACACACAAAATATCATCGAGAAAATTGCCGAAACGTGTTCAGGGGATATCAAAACGTGTATTTCCGTTGAAATCACGGTCGATTCTTCATGAAAACAACTTTCCCTTATACAACGTATGGAGAAAGTAAAAAGCTGTCTTCAAAAGCTTAAGGAATTCAACAGCCGGCTGAGTTAGGACTTATTTATCAGGTACATACTATCTAATTAACTTTCTCGCAGCGATATATTTCTCAAAACATAGTTCCCTCCCCCACATCCCTCCTCCACATCCATTCTCCACATACCTTCCCCACACACCTCCTCCACACCCCTTCTCCACATACCTCCTCCACATCCCTCCTCCACATCCCTACTCCACATCCATTCTCCACATACCTCCTCCACACCCCTTCTCCACATCCCTCCTCCATATCCCTACTCCGCATCCCTCCACCACATCCCTCCATCACATCCCTCCTCCACAACCCTTTTCAACGTCCCCTCCTCCACTTCCATCGTCCACGTCCCTCCTCATCCCTCCTTCACGTCCCTCCTCCACATCCCTCCACCATGTCCCTACTCCACGTCCCTCCTCCACGTCCCGCCTCACGTCATTTCTCCACATCCCTCCTCCACATCCCTCCCCCACATCCCTCCTCCACATCCCTCCTCCACATCCCTTCTCCACATCCATCCTCCACATCCCTCCTCCACATCCCTCCTCCACATCCCTCGTCCACATCCCTCCTCACTTCCCTTTTTCATATCCCTTCTCCACATCCCTCCTCCACATCCTTCCTCCACATCCCTCTTCCACATCCCCCCTCCACATCCCTTCTCCACATCCCTCCTCCACATTCCTTTTCCATATCCCTCTTCCACATCCCTCCTCCACATCCCTCCTCCACATCCATCCTCCAATTCCCTCCTCCACATCACTCCACAACATCCCTCCTCACTTCCCTCCTCCACATCCCTCTTCCAAATCACTACTCCACATTCCTCCTCCATATCCCTCTTCCACATCCCTCCTCCACATCCCTCCTCAACATCTCTCCTACACATCCCTCCTCCACATCCCTCCTCCACGTCCTTCCTCCTCATACCTCCTCCACATCAAATCTTCAAATCCTTCCTCCTCATCCCACCTCCACATCCCTCCTCCACATCCATCGTCCATATCCCTCCTCCACATCTTTCCTCCACAACCCCTTTCCACGTCCCTCCTACACGTCCCTCCACCAGGTACCTCCTCCACGTCACTCCTCACATCCTTCCTCCACATCCCTCCTCCATATCCTTCCTCCACAATCCCTCCTACACAACCTTTCTCTACGTCCCTACTCCACGTCCCTCCTCCACTTCCATTGTCTATATAACTCCTCCACGTCCCTCCCCCACTTCCATCGTCCACGTCCCTCCTCTACGTGCCTCATCCACGTCCCTCCTCCATATCCGCCACATCCTTCATCAACATCCCTCCTCCACGTCCCTCCTCCACATCCCTCCTCCACATCCCTCCTACAAATCCCTCTCCCACATCCCTCCTCCACATCCATCCTCCACCTCCATCCTCCACATTCCTCCTCCACATACCTCCTCCACATACCTCCTCCACATCCCTCCTCCACATCCCTCCTCCACATCCCGCCTCCACATCCCTCCTCCACATCCCTCCTTCACATCCGCGCTCCAAATACCCCTCCACATCCCTGCTCTACATACCTCCTCCACATCCCTCCACCACATCCCTCAACCACATCCCTCCTCCACATACATTCTCCACATCCCTCCTCCACATCCCTCCTCCTCATCCATGCTCCACATCCCTCCTCCACATTCCTCCACATCCCCCCTCCACATCCGTCCTCCACATCCCTGATCCACATCCCTCTTCCAAATCCCTCCACCACATCCCTCCTCCACGTCCATCCTCCACGTCCCTCCACATCACCCCTCCACATCCTTCCTTCACATCCCTCCTCCACTTCCATCATCCACGTCCCTGCTCCACGTCCCTCATCCGTATCCCCTCTCACCATTCCTCCGCCACTACCCTCCTCTACATCCCTCCTCCGCATCCCTCCCCCACATCCCTCCACCACATCCATCCTTTACATCCCTTCCCAACATACCTCCTCCACACCCCTTCTCTAAATCCCTAATCCACATCCCTCCTCCACATCCCTGCTCCACATCCATTCCCCACATACCTCCTCCACACCCCCTTCTCCATATCCCTCCTCCACATCCCTACTCCGCATCCCTCCACCACATCCCTCCTCCACAACCTTCCCCCACAACCCTTTTCTACGTCCCTCCTCCACTTCTATCGTCCACGTCCCTCCTCCACATCCCTCCTCCGCGTCCCTCCTCCACGTCCCTCCACCATGTTCCTCCTTCACGTGCCTCCTCCACGTCACTCCTCACGTCCTTTCTCCACATCCCTCCTCCACATCCCTCCCCCACATCCCTCCTCAACATCCCTCCTCCACATCCCTTCTCCACATCCATCCTCTACATCCATCCTACACATCCCTCAAATACATCCCTCCTTCACATCCCTTCTCCATATCCCTCCTCCTCATGCCTCCTCCAAATATCTCCTCCACATCCCTCCTTCGTAACACACTCCACATCCCTTCTCCACATCCCTCCTCCACATCCTTCCTCCACATCCCCCTTCCACATCCCTCCTCCACATCCCTCCTCCACATCCTTCCTCCTCAAGCCTCTTCCAAATATCTCCTCCACATCCCTCCTCCGTAACCCCCTCCACATCCTTCCTCCACATCCCTCTTCCAAATCCCTCCTCCACATCCCTTCTCAAATCTCTCCATCACATTCCACCTCCACATCCCTCTTCCACATCACTCCTCCACATCCCTCTTCCACATCCCTTCTCACATCCCTCCTACACATCCCTCTTCCACATCTCTTTTCCGCATCCCCTTTCCACATCCCTTCTCAACATCCATCCTCCATATCCATCCTCCACATCCCTCCTCCACATCCCTCCTCCACATCCCTCCTCCACATACCTCCTCCACATCCATCCTCAAAATCCCTCCTCCACATCCATCCTCCACATCCCTCCTCCTCATCCCTCCTCCACATCTCCTCTCCACATTCCTCCTCCTCATGCCTCCTCCAAATCTCTCCTCCACATCCCTCCTCCACATCCCCCCTCCACGTCCCTCCAGGTGCCTCCTCCACAATCCCCCTCCACATCCCTTCTCCACATCCATCCTCCACATCCCTCCTCCACATCCCTTCTCCACATACCTCCTCCCCATTCCTCCTCCTAATCCCTCCTCCACATCCCTCCTCCACATCCTTCCTCCATATCCCTCCTCCACATCCCTCCTTCACATCCGCGCTCCACATACCCTCTCCACATATATGCTCCACATCCCTCCTCCACAACCCTCCACCACATCCCTCCTCCACATACATCCTCCACTTCCCTCCTTCTCATCCATCCTCCACATCCCTCCTCAATATCCCCCCGCAAATCTCTCCTCCACATCCATATTCCACATCCCTCTTCCAAATCCCTCCTCCACATCCCTCCTCCACATCCTTCCTTTACATCCCTCCTCCACATCCCTTCTCCACATCCATCCTCCATATCCATCCTCCATATCCCTCATCCAGATCCCTCCTCCACATCCCTCCTCACATCAATCCTTCACATCCCTTCTCCACATCCCTCCTCCACATCCTTCCTCCACATCACTCTTCCATATCCCTCCTCCACATTCCTCCTCCACATCCCTCTTCCACATCCCTCCTCCTCATGCCTCCTCCAAATATCTCCTCCATATCCCTCCTCCACATCCCCCCTCCACGTCCCTCCAGGTGCCTCCTCCACAATCCCCCTCCAAATCCCTTCTCCACATCCATCCTCCACATCCCTCCTCCACATCCCTTCTCCACATACCTCCTCCACATTCCTCCTCCTAATCCCTCCTCCACATCCCTCCTCCACATCCCTCTTCCGCATCCCCTTTTCACATCCTTTCTCCACATCCATCCTCCATATCCTACCTCCACATCCCTCCTCCACATCCCTCCTCCAAATCCCTCCTCAACATCCATCCTCCACATCCCTACTACACATCCATCCTCCATATCCCTCCTCCTCATTCCTCCTCCATATCTCTCCTCCACATTCCTCCTCTTCATGCCTCATCCAAATCTCTCCTCCATATCCCTCCTCCACATCCCCCCTCCACGTCCCTCCAGGTGCCTCCTCCACAATCCCCCTCCACATCCCTTCTCCACATCCATCCTCCACATCCCTCCTCCACATCCCTTCTCCACATACCTCCTCCACATTCCTCCTTCTAATCCCTCCTCCACATCCCTCCTCCACATCCCTCCTCACGTCCGTCCTCCACATCCCCCTCCACATCCCTTCTCCACATCCATCCTACAAATCCCTCCTCCACATCCCTCCTCCACATCTCTCCTACACATCCCTCCTCCATATCCCTCCTCTACATCCCTCCTCCACATCCCTCCTCACTTCGCTCCTCCACATCCCTCTTCCACATCACTCCTCCACATTCTTCTTCCATATCCCTCTTCCACATACTTCCTTTACATTCCTCCCCCACATTCATCCTCAACATCCCTCCTACACATCCCTCCTCCACGTCCCTCCTGCACTTCCCGCCACCAGGTCCCTCCTCCACTTCCCTCCTCACGTCCCTCCTCACATCCTTCCTCCACATCCCTCCTCCACTTCCCTCCTCACGTCCCTCCTCACATCCTTCCTCCACATCCCTCCTCCATATCCTTCCTCCACATCCCTCCTCCACATCCATCCTCAAAATCCCTCCTCCACATCCATCCTCCACATCCCTCCTCCTCATCCCTCCTCCACATCTCCTCTCCACATTCCTCCTCCTCATGCCTCCTCCAAATCTCTCCTCCACATCCCTCCTCCACATCCCCCCTCAACGTCCCTCCAGGTGCCTCCTCCACAATCCCCCTCCACATCCCTTCTCCACATCCATCCTCCACATCCCTCCTCCACATCCCTTCTCCACATACCTCCTCCACATTCCTCCTCCTAATCCCTCCTCCACATCCCTCCTCCACATCCCTTCTCCATATCCCTCCTCCACATCCCTCCTTCACATCCGCGCTCCACATACCCCCTCCACATATCTGCTCAACATCACTCCTCCACATCCCTTCTCCACATCCCTCCCCCACATGCCTCCTCCACATCCATCCTCCACATCCCTTCCCCACATACATCCTCGACACCCCTTCTCCATATCCCTCATCCACATCCATACTCCGCATCCCTCCACCACATCCCTCCACCACATCCCTCCTCCACAACCCTATTCCACGTGCCTCCTCCACTTCTATCGTCGACGTCCCTCTTCCACATCCCTCCACGACGTCCCTCCTCCACGTCCCTCCACCATATCCCTACTCCACGTCCCTCCTCCACGTCCCTCCTTACGTCACTAATCCACATCCCTCCTCCACATCCCTCCCCCACATCCCTCCTCCACATCACTCCTCCACATCCCTCCTCCACATCCCTTCTCCACATCCATCCTCCTCATCAATCCTCCACATCCCTCCTCCACATCACTCCTCCACATGATTCCTCACATCCCTCCTTCACATCCCTTCTCCACATCCCTCCTCCACATCCTTCCTCCACAGCCCTCTTCCACATCCCTCCTCCACATCCCTCCTCCACATCCCTTCTCCTCATGCCTCCTCCAAATATCACCTCCACCTCCCTCCTCCGTACCTCCCTCAACATCCCTTCTCCACATCCCTCCTCCACATCCCTACTCCACATCCCTTCTCACATCTCTCCTCCACATCCCTCTTCCACATCACTCCTCCACATCCCTCCTCCACATCCCTTCTTACATCCCTCCTACACACCCCTCTTCCACATCCCTCATCTGCATCCTCTTTCCACATCACTTCTCCACATCCATCCTCCATATCCATCCACCACATCCCTCCTCCACATCCCTCCTTCACAACCCTCTTCCACATCCATTCTCCACATCCCTCCTCCACATCCATCCTCCACATCCCTCTTCCTCATCCCTCCTCCACATCTCTCCTAAACATTCCTCCTCCTCATTCCTCCTCCAAATCTCTCCTCCACATCCCCCCTCCACATCCCATCTCCACATCCATCCTCTACATCCCTCCTCCCTGTCCCTCCTTCTCATCTCTCCTTTACATCCCTCCTTCATATCCCTCCTCCACATTCCTCCACCACATCCCTTCTCACTACCCTCCTCCACATCCCTCTTCCGCATCACTCCTCCACATTCCTTTTCCACATCCCTCCTCCACATCCCTCCTCCACATCCCTCTTTAACATCACTCCTACATATCCCTCCTCCACAACCCTCCTCCACGCCACTCCTCCACATCCCTCCTCCAAATCCCCACTCCAAATCCCTCCTCCTCATCCCACCTCTACATCCTTTCTCCACGTCCATCGTCCATATCCCTCCTCCACATCTTTCCTCCACAACCCTTTTCCACTTCCCTCAGGCACGTGCCTCAACCAGGTCCCTCCTCTACGTCCCTCCTCACTTCCCTCCTCACATCCTTCCTCCATATCCCTCCTCCATATCCTTCCTCCAGATCCCTCCTCCACAACCTTTCTCTACGTCCCTCCTCCACGTCCCTCCTCCACGTCCCTCCTCCACGTCCCTCCTCTACGTCCCTCCTGCTCTTCCATCGTCTATATACCTCCTCCACGTCCCTCCTCCATTTCCAACGTCCACGTCCCTCCTCTACCTGCCCCCTCCACGTCCCTCCACCCGTCCCTCCTCCACGTCCCTCCTCCATATCCGTCCTCCACAGCCTTCATCAACATCCCTCCTCCACGTATCTCCTCCAAATCCTTCCTCCAAATCCCTCTCCCACATCCCTCCTCCGCATCCATCTTCCACATCCCACCTCCACATACCTCCACCACATTCCTCCTCCACATCCCTCCTCCACATCCCTCCTCCACTTCCCTGCTGCATATCCCTCTTCCACATCCCTCCACCACATTCCTCCTCCACATCCCCCCTCCACATCCTTCCTCCGCATCCCTCCTCCACATCTCTCTTCCAAATCCCTCTTCCACATCCCTCCTCCACGTCCATCCTCCACGTCCTTCCACATCCCTCCTCCACATCCTACCTTCACATCCCTCCACCATTTCCATCATCCACGTCCCTGCTCCACGTCCCTCATCCACATCCCTCCTCCCCATTCCTCCTCCACTACCCTCCTCCACATCACTTCTCCACATCACTCCCCCATATCCCTCCTCCACATCCACCCTCCACATCCCTTCTCCACATACCTCCTCCACACCCCTTCTCTAAATCCCTCCTCCACATCCCTCCTCCACATCCATTCCCCACATACCTCCTCCAAACCCCTTCTCTACATCCCTCCTCCACATCCCTACTCCGCATCCCTCCACCACATCCCTCCTCCATATCCGTTTTCCACAACCCTTTTCCACGTCCATCCTCCACTTTTATTGTCCACGTCCCTCCTCCACATCCCTCCTCCACGTCCCTCCTCCACGTCCCTCACCATGTCCCTCCTCCACGTCCGTCCTCCACGTACCTCCTCACGCCCCTTCTCCACATCCCTCCTCCACATCCCTCGCCCACATCCCTCCTCCACATCCCTCCTCCACATCCCTTCTCCACATCCATCCTCCACATCCATCCTCCACATCACTCCTCCAGATCCCTCCTCCACATCCCTCCTCACATCAATCCTTCACATCCCTTCTCCACATCCATCCTCCACATCCTTCCTCCACATCACTCTTCCACATCCCTCCTCCACATCTCTCCTCCACAACCCCCTTCCACATTCATCCTCCTCATGCCTCCTCTAAATATCTCCTCCACATTCCTCCTCCGTACCCCCCTCCACATCAAATCTCCACATCCCTCCTCCAAATCCCATCTCACATCTCTCCTTCACATTCCACCTCCACATCCCTCTTCCACATCACTCCTCCACATCCCTCTTCCACATCCCTTCTCACATCCCTCCTACACATCCCTCTTCCACACCCCTCTTCCGCATCCCCTTTTCACATCCCTTCACCACAGCCATCCTCCATATCCTTCCTCCACATCACTTCTCCACATCCCTCCTCCAAATCCCATCTCACATCTCTCCTTCACATTTCACCTCCACATCCCTCTTCCACATCACTCCTCCACATCGCTCTTCCACATCCCTTCTCACATCCCTCCTACACATCCCTCTACCACATCCCTCTTCCGCATCCCCTTTTCACATCCCTTCTCCACATCCATCCTCCATATCCATCCTCCACATCCCTCCTCCACATCCCTCCTCCAAATCCCTCCTCAACATCCATCCTCCACATCCCTCCTACACATCCCTCCTCCACATCCCACCTCCACATCCCTCCTCAACATCCCTCCTACATATCCCTCCTCCACAACCCTCCTCCACGTCAATCCTCCACATCCCTCCTCCAAATCCCCACTCCAAATCCCTCCTCCTCATCCCACCTCTACATCCTTCCTCCACGTCCATCGTCCATATCCCTCCTCCACATCTTTCCTCCACAACCCTTTTCCACTTCCCTCAGGCACGTGCCTCAACCAGGTCCCTCCTCTACGTCCCTCCTCACTTCCCTCCTCACATCCTTCCTCCATATCCCTCCTCCATATCCTTCCTCCAGATCCCTCCTCCACAACCTTTCTCTACGTCCCTCCTCCACGTCCCTCCTCCACGTCCCTCCTCCACGTCCCTCCTCTACGTCCCTCCTGCTCTTCCATCGTCTATATACCTCCTCCACGTCCCTCCTCCATTTCCAACGTCCACGTCCCTCCTCTACCTGCCCCCTCCACGTCCCTCCACCCGTCCCTCCTCCACGTCCCTCCTCCATATCCGTCCTCCACAGCCTTCATCAACATCCCTCCTCCACGTATCTCCTCCAAATCCTTCCTCCAAATCCCTCTCCCACATCCCTCCTCCGCATCCATCTTCCACATCCCACCTCCACATACCTCCACCACATTCCTCCTCCACATCCCTCCTACACATCCCTCCTCCACTTCCCTGCTCCATATCCCTCCTCCACAGCCCTACACCACATCCCTCCTCCACATCCCTCCTCCACATCCCTCCTCCTCATCCATCTTCCACATCCCTCCACCACATTCCTCCTCCACATCCCCCCTCCACATCCTTCCTCCGCATCCCTCCTCCACATCTCTCTTCCAAATCCCTCTTCCACATCCCTCCTCCACGTCCATCCTCCACGTCCTTCCACATCCCTCCTCCACATCCTACCTTCACATCCCTCCATCATTTCCATCATCCACGTCCCTGCTACACGTCCCTCATCCGCATCCCTCCTTCCCATTCCTCCTCCACTACCCTCCTCCACATCACTTCTCCACATCCCTCCCCGATATCCCTCTTCCACATCCATCCTCCACATCCCTTCCCCACATACCTCCTCCACACCCCTTCTCTAAATCCCTCCTCCACATCCCTCCTCCACATCCATTCCCCACATACCTCTTCCAAACCCCTTTTCTACATCCCTCCTCCACATCCCTACTCCGCATCCCTCCACCACATCCTTCCTCCATATCCCTACTCCACAACCCTTTTCCACGTCCCTCCTCCACTTCTATTGTCCACGTCCCTCCTCCACATCCCTCCTCCACGTCCCTCACCATGTCCCTCCTCCACGTCCGTCCTCCACGTCCCTCCTCACGTCCCTTCTCCACATCCCTCCTCCACATCCCTCGCCCACATCCCTCCTCCACATCCCTCCTCCACATTTCTTCTCCACATCCATCCTCCACATCCATCCTCCACATCCCTCCTCCAGATCCCTCCTCCACATCCCTCCTCACATAAATCCTTCACATCCCTTCTCCACATCCCTCCTCCACATCCCTCCTCCACATCACTCTTCCACATCCCTCCTCCACATCCCTCCTCCACAACCCCCTTCCACATCCCTCATCCTCATGCCTCCTCCAAATATCTCCTCCACATTCCTCCTCCGTACACTCCTCCACATCACTTTTCCACATCCCTCCTCCAAATCCCATCTCACATCTCTCCTTCACATTCCACCTCCACAACCCTCTTCCACATCCCTTCTCACATCCCTCCTACATTACCCTCTTCCACATTCCTCTTCCGCATCCCCTTTTCATATCCTTTCTCCACATCCATCCTCCATATCCATCCTCCACATCACTTCTCCACATCCCTCCTCCAAATCCCATCTCACATCTCTCCTTCACATTCCACCTCCACATTCCTCTTCCACATCACTCCTCCACATCCCTCTTCCACATCCCTTCTCACATCCCTCCTACACATCCCTCTTCCACATCCCTCTTCCGCATCCCCTTTTCACATCCCTTCTCCACATCCATCCTCCATATCCATCCTCCACATCCATCCTCCACATCCCTCCTCCAGATCCCTCCTCCACATCTCTCCTCACATCAATCCTTCACATCCCTTCTCCACATCCCTCCTCCACATCCTTACTCCACATCACTCTTCCACATCCCTCCTCAACATCCCTCCTCCACATCCCTCTTCCACATCCCTCCTACTCATGCCTCCTCCAAATATCTCCTCCATATCCCTCCTCCGTACCCCCCTCCACATCACTTCCCCACATCCCTCCTCCACATCCCATCTCACATCTCTCCTTCACATTCAACCTCCACATCCCTCTTCCACATCCCTTCTCACATCTCTCCTACACATCCCACTTCCACATCCCTCTTCCGCATCCCCTTTTCACATCCCTTCTCCACATCCATCCTCCATATCCATCCTCCACATCCCTCCTCCACATCCCTCCTCCAAATCCCTCCTCAACATCCATCCTCCACATCCCTCCTACACATCCATCCCCTATATCCCTCCTCCTCATTCCTCCTCCATATCTCTCCTCCAAATCCCTCCTCCTCATCCCACCTCCACATCCCTCCTCCACATCCATCGTCCATATCCCTCCTCCACATCTTTCCTCCACAACCCTTTTCCACTTCCCTCAGGCACGTGCCTCAACCAGGTCCCTCCTCTACGTCCCTCCTCACTTCCCTCCTCACTTCCTTCCTCCACATCCCTCCTCCATATCCTTCCTCCAGATCCCTCCTCAACAACCTTTCTCTACGTCCCTCCTCCACGTCCCTCCTCCACGTCCCTCCTCCACGTCCCTCCTCTACGTCCCTCCTGCACTTCCATCGTCTATATACCTCCTCCACGTCCCTCCTCCACTTCCATCGTCCACGTCCTTCCTCTACCTGCCCCCTACACGTCCCTCCACCCGTCCCTCCTCCTCGTCCCTCCTCCATATCCGTCCTCCACAGCCTTCATCAACATCCCTCCTCCACGTATCTCCTCCACATCCTTCCTCCAAATCCCTCTCCCACATCCCTCCTCCGCATCCATCCTCCACATCCCACCTCCACATACCTCCACCACATTCCTCCTCCACATCCCTCCTCCACATCCCTCCTCCACTTCCCTGCTCCACATCCCTCCTCCACAGCCCTCCACCACATCCCTCCTCCACATCCCTCCTCCACATCCCTCCTCCTCATCCATCTTCCACATCCCTCCACCACATTCCTCCTCCACATCCCCCCTCCACATCCTTCCTCCGCGTCCCTCCTCCACATCTCTCTTCCAAATCCCTCCTCCACATTCCTCCTCCACGTCCATCCTCCACGTCCTTCCACATCCCTCCTCCACATCCTACCTTCACATCCCTCCTCCATTTCCATCATCCACGTCCCTGCTCCGCGTCCCTCATCCGCATCCCTCCTCCCCATTCCTCCTCCACTACCCTCCTCCACATCACTTCTCCACATCCCTCCCCCATATCCCTCCTCCACATCCATCCTCCACATCCCTTCCCCACATACCTCCTCCACACCCCTTCTCTAAATCCCTCCTCCACATCCCTCCTCCACATCCATTCCCCACAAACCTCCTCCAAACCCTTCTCTACATCCCTCCTCCACATCCCTACTCCGCATCCCTCCACCACAACCCTCCTCCATATCCCTACTCCACAACCCTTTTCCACGTCCCTCCTCCACTTCTATTGTCCACGTCCCTCCTCCACATCCCCCCTCCACGTCCTCCACCATGTCCCTCCTCCACGTCCGTCCTCCACGTCCCTCCTCACGTCCCTTCTCCACATCCCTCCTCCACATCCCTCGCCCACATCCCTCCTCCACATCCCTCCTCCACATTTCTTCTCCACATCCATCCTCCACATCCATCCTCCACATCCCTCCTCCAGATCCCTCCTCCACATCCCTCCTCACATCAATCCTTCACATCCCTTCTCCACATCCCTCCTCCAGGTCCCTCCTCACGTCCCTTCTCCACATCCCTCCTCCACATATCTCCTCCACAACCCCCTTCCACATCCCTCCTCCTCATGCCTCCTCCAAATATCTCCTCCACATTCCTCCTCCGTACCCTCCTCCACATCACTTTTCCACATCCCTCCTCCAAATCCCATCTCACATCTCTCCTTCACATTCCACCTCCACATCCCTCATCCACATCACTCCTCCACATCCCTCTTCCACATCCCTTCTCACATCCCTCCTACATATCCCTCTTCCACATCCCTCTTTCGCATCCCCTTTTCACATCCCTTCTCCACATCCATCCTCCATATCCATCCTCCACATCACTTCTCCACATCCCTCCTCCAAATCCCATCTCACATCTCTCCTTCACATTCCACCTCCACATTCCTCTTCCACATCACTCCTCCACATCCCTCATCCACATCCGTTCTCACATCCCTCCTACACATCCCTCTTCCACATCCCTCTTCCGCATCCCCTTTTCACATCCCTTCTCCACATCCATCCTCCATATCCATCCTCCACATCCCTCCTCCACATCCCTCCTCCAAATCCCTCCTCAACATCCATCCTCCACATCCCTCCTACACATCCATCCTCCACATCCCTCCTCCACATCCCTCGCCCACATCCCTCCTCCATATCCCTCTTCCACATCCCTTCTCCACATCCATCCTCCACATCCATCCTCCACATCCCTCCTACAGATCCCTCTTCCACATCTCTCCTCACATCAATCCTTCACATCGCTTCTCCACATCCCTCCTCCACATCCTTCCTCCACATCACTCTTCCACATCCCTCCTCAACATCCCTCCTCCACATCCCTCTTCCACATCCCTCCTACTCATGCCTCCTCCAAATATCTCCTCCACATCCCTCCTCCGTACCCCACTCCACATCACTTCCCCACATCCCTCCTCCACATCCCATCTCACATCTCTCCTTCACATTCCACCTCCACATCCCTCTTCCACATCCCTTCTCACATCTCTCCTACACATCCCACTTCCACATCCCTCTTCCGCATCCCCTTTTCACATCCCTTCTCCACATCCATCCTCCATATCCATCCTCCACATCCCTCTTCCACATCCCTCCTCCAAATCCCTCCTCAACATCCATCCTCCACATCCCTCCTACACATCCATCCTCCATATCCCTCCTCCTCATTCCTCCTCTATATCTCTCCTCCACATTCCTCCCCCTCATGCCTCCTCGAAATCTCTCCTCCACATCCCTCCTCCACATCCCCCCTCCACGTCCGTCCTCCACATCCCCCTCCACATCCCTTCTCCACATCCATCCTCCACATCCTTCCTCCACATCCCTCCTCCACATCTCTCCTACACATCCCTCCTCCATATCCCTCCTCTATATCTTTCCTCCACATCCCTCCTCACTTCGCTCCTCCAAATCCCTCTTCCACATCACTCCTCCACATTCTTCTTCCATATCCCTCTTCCACATACCTCCTCCACATCCCTCCCCCTCATCCATCCTCAACATCCCTCCTCCACATCCCCAATCCAAATCCCTCAATCTCATCCCACCTCCACATCCCTCCTCCACATCCATCGTCCATATTCCTCCTCCACATCTTTCCTCCACAACACTTTTCCACGTCCCTCCTGCACGTCCCTCCACCAGGTCCCTCCTCCACTTCCCTCTTCACGTCCCTCCTCACATCCTTCCTCCACATCCCTCCTCCACTTCCCTCCTCACGTCCCTCCTCACATCCTTCCTCCACATCCCTCCTCCATATCCTTCCTCCACATCCCTCCTCCACAACCTTTCTCTACGTCCCTCCTCTACGTCCCTCCTCATCTTCCATCGTCTATATACCTCCTCCACGCCCCTCCTCCACTTCCATCGTCCACGTCACTCCTCTACGTGCCTCCTCCACGTCCCTCCTCTATATCCGTCCTCCACATCCTTCATCAACATCCTTCCTCCACGTCCCTCCTCCACATCCCTCCTCCAAATCCCTCTCCCACATCCCTCCTCCACATCCATCCTCCACATCCCTCCTCCACATACCTCCTTTACATTCCTCTTCCACATCCCTCCTTCACATCCGTGCTCCACATATCCCCTCCACATCCATGCTCCACATCCCTCCTCCACATCTCTCCACCACATCCCTCCTCCACATACATCCTCCACATCCTTCCTCCACATCCCTCCTCATCCATCCTCCGCATCCCTCCTCCACATTCCTCCTCCACATACATCCTCCACATCCTTCCTCCACATCCCTCCTCATCCATCCTCCGCATCCCTCCTCCACATTCCTCCTCCACATCCCTCCTCCACATCCCTCCTCCACATCCCTTCTCCACATCCCTCTTCCAAATCCCTCCTCCACATCCCTCCTCCACGTCCATCCTCCACGTCCCTCCACATCCCTCCTCCACATCCTTCCTCCACATCCCTCCTCCACTTCCATCATCCACGTCCCTGCTCCACTTCCCTCATCTGCATCCCTCCTCCCCATTCCTCCTCCACTACCCTCCTCTTTATCCCTCCTCCACATCCCTTCTCCACATCCCTCCCCCATATCCCTCCTCCACATCCATCCTCCACATCCTTTCCCCACATACCACCTCCTCACCCCTTCTCTACATCCCTCCTCCACATCCCTCCTCCACATCCCTACTCCACATCCATTCCCCACATACCTCCTCCTCACCCCTTCTCCACATCCCTCCTCCACATCCCTACTCCGCATCCCTCCACCACATCCCTCCTCCACATCCCTCCTCCATAACCCTTTTCCACGTCCCTCCTCCACTTCTATCGTCCACGTCCCTCCTCCACATCCCACCTCCAGGTCCCTCCTCACGTCCCTTCTCCACATCCCTCCTCCACATCCCTCCCCCACATTCCTCCTCCACATCCCTCCTCCACATCCCTTCTCCACATCCATCCTCCACATCCATCCTCCACATCCCTCCTCCACATCCCACCTCACATCCCTCCTCCACGTCCGTCCTCCACGTCCCTCCTCACGTCCCTTCTCCACATCCCTCCTCCACATCCCTCGCCCACATCCCTCCTCCACATCTCTCCTTCACATTCCACCTCCACATCCCTCTTCCACATCACTCCTCCACATCCCTCCTCCACATCCCTTCCCACATCCCTCCTACACATCCCTCTTCCACATTCATCCTCCATATCCATCCTCCACATCCCTCCTCCACATCCCTTCTCCACATCCATCCTCCTCATCCATCCTCCACATCCCTCCTCCAGATCCCTCCTCCACATCCCTCCTCACATCAATCCTTCACATCCCTTCTCCACATCCCTCCTCCACATCCTTCCTCCACATCACTCTTCCACATCCCTCCTCCACATCCCTCCTCTACAACCCCCTTCCACATCCCTCCTCCTCATGCCTCCTCCAAATATCTCCTCCACATTCCTCCTCCGTACCCCCCTCCACATCACTTCTCCACATCCCTCCTCCAAATCCCATCTCACATCTCTCCTTCACATTCCACCTCCACATCCCTCTTCCACATCCCTTCTCACATCCCTCCTACACATCCCTCTTCCACATCCCTCTTCCGCATCCCCTTTTCACATCCCTTCTCCACATCCATCCTCCATATCCATCCTCCACATCACTTCTCCACATCCCTCCTCCAAATCCCATCTCACATCTCTCCCTCACATTCCACCTCCACATCCCTCTTCCACATCACTCCTCCACATCCCTCTTCCACATCCCTTCTCACATCCCTCCTACACATCCCTCTTCCACATCCCTCTTCCGCATCCCCTTTTCAAATCCATTCTCCACATCCATCCTCCATATCCATCCTCCACATCCCTCCTCCACATCCCTCCCCCAAATCCCTCATCAACATCCATCCTCCACATCCCTCCTACACATCCATCCTCCACATCCCTCCTCCACATCCCTCGCCCACATCCCTCCTCCATATCCCTCCTCCACATCCCTTCTCCACATCCATCCTCCACATCCATCCTCCACATCCCTCCTCCAGATCCCTCCTCCACATCTCTCCTCACATCAACCCTACACATCCCTTCTCCACATCCCTCCTACACATCCCTCTTCCACATCCCTCTTCCGCATCCCCTTTTCACATCCATTCTCCACATCCACCCTCCATATCCATTCTCCACATCCCTCCTCCACATCCCTCCTCCAAATCCCTCATCAACATCCATCCTCCACATCCCTCCTACACATCCATCCTCCACATCCCTCCTCCACATCCCTCGCCCACATCCCTCCTCCATATCCCTCCTCCACATCCCTTCTCCACATCCATCCTCCACATCCATCCTCCACATCCCTCCTCCAGATCCCTCCTCCACATTTCTCCTCACATCCCTCCTCCACATCCCTCCTCCACATCCCTCTTCCACATCCCTCCTACTCATGCCTCCTCCAAATATCTCCTCCACATCCCTCCTCCGTACCCCCCTCCACATCACTTCCCCACATACCTCCTCCACATCCCATCTCACATCTCTCCTTCACATTCCACCTCCACATCCCTCTTCCACATCCCTTCTCATATCCATCCTCCACATCCCTCCTCCACATCCCTCCTCCAAATCCCTCCTCAACATCCATCCTCCACATCCCTCCTCCACATCCCTCCTCAACATCCCTCCTACATATCCCTCCTCCACAACCCTCCTCCACGTCATTCCTCCACATCCCTCCTCCATATCTCTCCTCCAAATCCCTCCTCCTCATCCCACCTCCACATCCCTCCTCCAAATCCATCGTCCATATCCATCCTCCACATCTTTCCTCCACAAACCTTTTCCACTTCCCTCAGGCACGTGCCTCAACCAGGTCCCTCCTCTACGTCCCTCCTCACTTCCCTCCTCAAATCCTTCCTCCACATCCCTCCTCCATATCCTTCCTCCAGATCCCTCCTCAACAACCTTTCTCTACGTCCCTCCTCCACGTCCCTCCTCCACGTCCCTCCTCCACGTCCCTCCTCTACGTCCCTCCTGCACTTCCATCGTCTATATACCTCCTCCACGTCCCTCCTCCACTTACATCGTCCACGTCCCTCCTCTACCTGCCCCCTCCACGTCCCTCCACCCGTCCTTCCTCCACGTCCCTCCTCCATATCCGTCCTCCACAGCCTTCATCTACATCCCTCCTCCACGTATCTCTTCCACATCCTTCCTCCAAATCCCTCTCACACATCCCTCCTCCGCATCCATCCTCCACATCCCACCTCCACATACCTCCACCACATTCCTCCTCCACATCCCTCCTCCACATCCCTCCTCCACTTCCCTGCTCCACATCCCTCCTCCACAGCCCTCCACCACATCCCTCCTCCACATCCCTCCTCCACATCCCTCCTCCTCATCCATCTTCCACATCCCTCCACCACATTCCTCCTCCACATCCCCTCTCCACATCCTTCCTCCGCATCCCTCCTCCACATCTCTCTTCCAAATCCCTCCTCCACATTCCTCCTCCACGTCCATCCTCTACGTCCTTCCACATCCCTCCTCCACATCCTACCTTCACATCCCTCCTCCACTTCCCTCCTCACGTCCCTCCTCACATCCTTCCTCCACATCCCTCATCCATATCCTTCCTCCACATCCCTCTTCCACAACCTTTCTCTACGTCCCTCCTCTACGTCCCTCCTCATCTTCCATCGTCTATATACCTCCTCCACGCCCCTCCTCCACTTCCATCGTCCACGTCCCTCCTCTACGTGCCTCCTCCACGTCCCTCCTCCATATCCGTCCTCCACATCCTTCATCAACATCCTTCCTCCACGTCCCTCCTCCACATCCCTCCTCCAAATCCCTCTCCCACATCCCTCCTCCACATCCATCCTCGACATCCCTCCTCCACATACCTCCTTCACATTCCTCTTCCACATCCCTCCTCCACATCCCTCCTCCACATCCCTCCTTCACATCCGTGCTCCACATATCCCCTCCACATCCATGCTCCACATCCCTCCTCCACATCCCTCCACCACATCCCTCCTCCACATACATCCTCCACATCCTTCCTCCACATCCGTCATCCTCATCCATCGTCCACATCCCTCCTCCACATTCCTCCTCCACATCCCTCCTCCACATCCCTCCTCCACATCCCTCCTCCACATCCTTCCTCCACATCCCTCCTCCACTTCCATCATCCACGTCCCTGCTCCACTTCCCTCATCTGCATCCATCCTCCCCATTCCTCCTCCACTACCCTCCTCTTTATCCCTCCTCCACATCCCTTCTCCACATCCCTCCCCCACATCCCTCCTCCACATCCATCCTCCACATCCTTTCCCCACATACCACCTCCACACCCCTTCTCTACATCCCTCCTCCACATCCCTCCTCCACATCCCTACTCCGCATCCCTCCACCACATCCCTCCTCCACATCCCTCCTCCATAACCCTTTTCCACGTCCCTCCTCCACTTCTATCGTCCACGTCCCTCCTCCACATCCCACCTCCAGGTCCCTCCTCACGTCCCTTCTCCACATCCCTCCTCCACATCCCTCCCCCACATTCCTCCTCCACATCCCTCCTCCACATCCCTTCTCCACATCCATCCTCCACATCCATCATCCACATCCCTCCTCCACATCCCTCCTCACATCCCTCCTCCACGTCCGTCCTCCACGTCCCTCCTCACGTCCCTTCTCCACATCCCTCCTCCACATCCCTCCACCACATCCCTCCTCCACATACATCCTCCACATCCTTCCTCCACATCCGTCATCCTCATCCATCGTCCACATCCCTCCTCCACATTCCTCCTCCACATCCCTCCTCCACATCCCTCCTCCACATCCCTCCTCCACATCCTTCCTCCACATCCCTCCTCCACGTCCCTCCTCCACATCCCTCCTCCACATCCCCAATCCAAATCCCTCAATCTCATCCCACCTCCACATCCCTCCTCCACATCCATCGTCCATATTCCTCCTCCACATCTTTCCTCCACAACACTTTTCCACGTCCCTCCTGCACGTCCCTCCACCAGGTCCCTCCTCCACTTCCCTCTTCACGTCCCTCCTCACATCCTTCCTCCACATCCCTCCTCCACTTCCCTCCTCACGTCCCTCCTCACATCCTTCCTCCACATCCCTCCTCCATATCCTTCCTCCACATCCCTCCTCCACAACCTTTCTCTACGTCCCTCCTCTACGTCCCTCCTCATCTTCCATCGTCTATATACCTCCTCCACGCCCCTCCTCCACTTCCATCGTCCACGTCCCTCCTCTACGTGCCTCCTCCACGTCCCTCCTCTATATCCGTCCTCCACATCCTTCATCAACATCCTTCCTCCACGTCCCTCCTCCACATCCCTCCTCCAAATCCCTCTCCCACATCCCTCCTCCACATCCATCCTCCACATCCCTCCTCCACATACCTCCTTTACATTCCTCTTCCACATCCCTCCTTCACATCCGTGCTCCACATATCCCCTCCACATCCATGCTCCACATCCCTCCTCCACATCTCTCCACCACATCCCTCCTCCACATACATCCTCCACATCCTTCCTCCACATCCCTCCTCATCCATCCTCCGCATCCCTCCTCCACATTCCTCCTCCACATCCCTCCTCCACATCCCTCCTCCACATCCCTTCTCCACATCCCTCTTCCAAATCCCTCCTCCACATCCCTCCTCCACGTCCATCCTCCACGTCCCTCCACATCCCTCCTCCACATCCTTCCTCCACATCCCTCCTCCACTTCCATCATCCACGTCCCTGCTCCACTTCCCTCATCTGCATCCCTCCTCCCCATTCCTCCTCCACTACCCTCCTCTTTATCCCTCCTCCACATCCCTTCTCCACATCCCTCCCCCATATCCCTCCTCCACATCCATCCTCCACATCCTTTCCCCACATACCACCTCCTCACCCCTTCTCTACATCCCTCCTCCACATCCCTCCTCCACATCCCTACTCCACATCCATTCCCCACATACCTCCTCCTCACCCCTTCTCCACATCCCTCCTCCACATCCCTACTCCGCATCCCTCCACCACATCCCTCCTCCACATCCCTCCTCCATAACCCTTTTCCACGTCCCTCCTCCACTTCTATCGTCCACGTCCCTCCTCCACATCCCACCTCCAGGTCCCTCCTCACGTCCCTTCTCCACATCCCTCCTCCACATCCCTCCCCCACATTCCTCCTCCACATCCCTCCTCCACATCCCTTCTCCACATCCATCCTCCACATCCATCCTCCACATCCCTCCTCCACATCCCACCTCACATCCCTCCTCCACGTCCGTCCTCCACGTCCCTCCTCACGTCCCTTCTCCACATCCCTCCTCCACATCCCTCGCCCACATCCCTCCTCCACATCTCTCCTTCACATTCCACCTCCACATCCCTCTTCCACATCACTCCTCCACATCCCTCCTCCACATCCCTTCCCACATCCCTCCTACACATCCCTCTTCCACATTCATCCTCCATATCCATCCTCCACATCCCTCCTCCACATCCCTTCTCCACATCCATCCTCCACATCCATCCTCCACATCCCTCCTCCAGATCCCTCCTCCACATCCCTCCTCACATCAATCCTTCACATCCCTTCTCCACATCCCTCCTCCACATCCTTCCTCCACATCACTCTTCCACATCCCTCCTCCACATCCCTCCTCTACAACCCCCTTCCACATCCCTCCTCCTCATGCCTCCTCCAAATATCTCCTCCACATTCCTCCTCCGTACCCCCCTCCACATCACTTCTCCACATCCCTCCTCCAAATCCCATCTCACATCTCTCCTTCACATTCCACCTCCACATCCCTCTTCCACATCCCTTCTCACATCCCTCCTACACATCCCTCTTCTGCATCCCCTTTTCACATCCCTTCTCCACATCCATCCTCCATATCCATCCTCCACATCACTTCTCCACATCCCTCCTCCAAATCCCATCTCACATCTCTCCCTCACATTCCACCTCCACATCCCTCTTCCACATCACTCCTCCACATCCCTCTTCCACATCCCTTCTCACATCCCTCCTACACATCCCTCTTCCACATCCCTCTTCTGCATCCCCTTTTCAAATCCATTCTCCACATCCATCCTCCATATCCATCCTCCACATCCCTCCTCCACATCCCTCCCCCAAATCCCTCATCAACATCCATCCTCCACATCCCTCCTACACATCCATCCTCCACATCCCTCCTCCACATCCCTCGCCCACATCCCTCCTCCATATCCCTCCTCCACATCCCTTCTCCACATCCATCCTCCACATCCATCAACCACATCCCTCCTCCAGATCCCTCCTCCACATCTCTCCTCACATCAACCCTACACATCCCTTCTCCACATCCCTCCTACACATCCCTCTTCCACATCCCTCTTCCGCATCCCCTTTTCACATCCATTCTCCACATCCACCCTCCATATCCATTCTCCACATCCCTCCTCCACATCCCTCCTCCAAATCCCTCATCAACATCCATCCTCCACATCCCTCCTACACATCCATCCTCCACATCCCTCCTCCACATCCCTCGCCCACATCCCTCCTCCATATCCCTCCTCCACATCCCTTCTCCACATCCATCCTCCACATCCATCCTCCACATCCCTCCTCCAGATCCCTCCTCCACATTTCTCCTCACATCCCTCCTCCACATCCCTCCTCCACATCCCTCTTCCACATCCCTCCTACTCATGCCTCCTCCAAATATCTCCTCCACATCCCTCCTCCGTACCCCCCTCCACATCACTTCCCCACATACCTCCTCCACATCCCATCTCACATCTCTCCTTCACATTCCACCTCCACATCCCTCTTCCACATCCCTTCTCATATCCATCCTCCACATCCCTCCTCCACATCCCTCCTCCAAATCCCTCCTCAACATCCATCCTCCACATCCCTCCTCCACATCCCTCCTCAACATCCCTCCTACATATCCCTCCTCCACAACCCTCCTCCACGTCATTCCTCCACATCCCTCCTCCATATCTCTCCTCCAAATCCCTCCTCCTCATCCCACCTCCACATCCCTCCTCCAAATCCATCGTCCATATCCATCCTCCACATCTTTCCTCCACAAACCTTTTCCACTTCCCTCAGGCACGTGCCTCAACCAGGTCCCTCCTCTACGTCCCTCCTCACTTCCCTCCTCACATCCTTCCTCCACATCCCTCCTCCATATCCTTCCTCCAGATCCCTCCTCAACAACCTTTCTCTACGTCCCTCCTCCACGTCCCTCCTCCACGTCCCTCCTCCACGTCCCTCCTCTACGTCCCTCCTGCACTTCCATCGTCTATATACCTCCTCCACGTCCCTCCTCCACTTACATCGTCCACGTCCCTCCTCTACCTGCCCCCTCCACGTCCCTCCACCCGTCCTTCCTCCACGTCCCTCCTCCATATCCGTCCTCCACAGCCTTCATCAACATCCCTCCTCCACGTATCTCTTCCACATCCTTCCTCCAAATCCCTCTCACACATCCCTCCTCCGCATCCATCCTCCACATCCCACCTCCACATACCTCCACCACATTCCTCCTCCACATCCCTCCTCCACATCCCTCCTCCACTTCCCTGCTCCACATCCCTCCTCCACTGCCCTCCACCACATCCCTCCTCCACATCCCTCCTCCACATCCCTCCTCCTCATCCATCTTCCACATCCCTCCACCACATTCCTCCTCCACATCCCCTCTCCACATCCTTCCTCCGCATCCCTCCTCCACATCTCTCTTCCAAATCCCTCCTCCACATTCCTCCTCCACGTCCATCCTCTACGTCCTTCCACATCCCTCCTCCACATCCTACCTTCACATCCCTCCTCCACTTCCCTCCTCACGTCCCTCCTCACATCCTTCCTCCACATCCCTCCTCCATATCCTTCCTCCACATCCCTCTTCCACAACCTTTCTCTACGTCCCTCCTCTACGTCCCTCCTCATCTTCCATCGTCTATATACCTCCTCCACGCCCCTCCTCCACTTCCATCGTCCACGTCCCTCCTCTACGTGCCTCCTCCACGTCCCTCCTCCATATCCGTCCTCCACATCCTTCATCAACATCCTTCCTCCACGTCCCTCCTCCACATCCCTCCTCCAAATCCCTCTCCCACATCCCTCCTCCACATCCATCCTCGACATCCCTCCTCCACATACCTCCTTCACATTCCTCTTCCACATCCCTCCTCCACATCCCTCCTCCACATCCCTCCTTCACATCCGTGCTCCACATATCCCCTCCACATCCATGCTCCACATCCCTCCTCCACATCCCTCCACCACATCCCTCCTCCACATACATCCTCCACATCCTTCCTCCACATCCGTCATCCTCATCCATCGTCCACATCCCTCCTCCACATTCCTCCTCCACATCCCTCCTCCACATCCCTCCTCCACATCCCTCCTCCACATCCTTCCTCCACATCCCTTCTCCACTTCCATCATCCACGTCCCTGCTCCACTTCCCTCATCTGCATCCCTCCTCCCCATTCCTCCTCCACTACCCTCCTCTTTATCCCTCCTCCACATCCCTTCTCCACATCCCTCCCCCACATCCCTCCTCCACATCCATCCTCCACATCCTTTCCCCACATACCACCTCCACACCCCTTCTCTACATCCCTCCTCCACATCCCTCCTCCACATCCCTACTCCACATCCATTCCCCACATACCTCCTCCTCACCCCTTCTCCACATCCCTCCTCCACATCCCTACTCCGCATCCCTCCACCACATCCCTCCTCCACATCCCTCCTCCATAACCCTTTTCCACGTCCCTCCTCCACTTCTATCGTCCACGTCCCTCCTCCACATCCCACCTCCAGGTCCCTCCTCACGTCCCTTCTCCACATCCCTCCTCCACATCCCTCCCCCACATTCCTCCTCCACATCCCTCCTCCACATCCCTTCTCCACATCCATCCTCCACATCCATCCTCCACATCCCTCCTCCACATCCCTCCTCACATCCCTCCTCCACGTCCGTCCTCCACGTCCCTCCTCACGTCCCTTCTCCACATCCCTCCTCCACATCCCTCGCCCACATCCCTCCTCCACATCTCTCCTTCACATTCCACCTCCACATCCCTCTTCCACATCACTCCTCCACATCCCTCCTCCACATCCCTTCCCACATCCCTCCTACACATCCCTCTTCCACATTCATCCTCCATATCCATCCTCCACATCCCTCCTCCACATCCCTTCTCCACATCCATCCTCCACATCCATCCTCCACATCCCTCCTCCAGATCCCTCTTCCACATCCCTCCTCACATCAATCCTTCACATCCCTTCTCCACATCCCACCTCCACATCCTTCCTCCACATCACTCTTCCACATCCCTCCTCCACATCCCTCCTCTACAACCCCCTTCCACATCCCTCCTCCTCATGCCTCCTCCAAATATCTCCTCCACATTCCTCCTCCGTACCCCCCTCCACATCACTTCTCCACATCCCTCCTCCAAATCCCATCTCACATCTCTCCTTCACATTCCACCTCCACATCCCTCTTCCACATCCCTTCTCACATCCCTCCTACACATCCCTCTTCCACATCCCTCTTCCGCATCCCCTTTTCACATCCCTTCTCCACATCCATCCTCCATATCCATCCTCCACATCACTTCTCCACATCCCTCCTCCAAATCCCATCTCACATCTCTCCCTCACATTCCACCTCCACATCCCTCTTCCACATCACTCCTCCACATCCCTCTTCCACATCCCTTCTCACATCCCTCCTACACATCCCTCTTCCACATCCCTCTTCCGCATCCCCTTTTCAAATCCATTCTCCACATCCATCCTCCATATCCATCCTCCACATCCATCCTCCACATCCCTCCCCCAAATCCCTCATCAACATCCATCCTCCACATCCCTCCTACACATCCATCCTCCACATCCCTCCTCCACATCCCTCGCCCACATCCCTCCTCCATATCCCTCCTCCACATCCCTTCTCCACATCCATCCTCCACATCCATCCTCCACATCCCTCCTCCAGATCCCTCCTCCACATCTCTCCTCACATCAACCCTACACATCCCTTCTCCACATCCCTCCTACACATCCCTCTTCCACATCCCTCTTCCGCATCCCCTTTTCACATCCATTCTCCACATCCACCTTCCATATCCATTCTCCACATCCCTCCTCCACATCCCTCCTCCAAATCCCTCATCAACATCCATCCTCCACATCCCTCCTACACATCCATCCTCCACATCCCTCCTCCACATCCCTCGCCCACATCCCTCCTCCATATCCCTCCTCCACATCCCTTCTCCACATCCATCCTCCACATCCATCCTCCACATCCCTCCTCCAGATCCCTCCTCCACATTTCTCCTCACATCCCTCCTCCACATCCCTCCTCCACATCCCTCTTCCACATCCCTCCTACTCATGCCTCCTCCAAATATCTCCTCCACATCCCTCCTCCGTACCCCCCTCCACATCACTTCCCCACATACCTCCTCCACATCCCATCTCACATCTCTCCTTCACATTCCACCTCCACATCCCTCTTCCACATCCCTTCTCATATCCATCCTCCACATCCCTCCTCCACATCCCTCCTCCAAATCCCTCCTCAACATCCATCCTCCACATCCCTCCTACACATCCCTCCTCCACATCCCTCCTCCACATCCCTCCTCAACATCCCTCCTACATATCCCTCCTCCACAACCCTCCTCCACGTCATTCCTCCACATCCCTCCTCCATATCTCTCCTCCAAATCCCTCCTCCTCATCCCACCTCCACATCCCTCCTCCAAATCCATCGTCCATATCCATCCTCCACATCTTTCCTCCACAAACCTTTTCCACTTCCCTCAGGCACGTGCCTCAACCAGGTCCCTCCTCTACGTCCCTCCTCACTTCCCTCCTCACATCCTTCCTCCACATCCCTCCTCCATATCCTTCCTCCAGATCCCTCCTCAACAACCTTTCTCTACGTCCCTCCTCCACGTCCCTCCTCCACGTCCCTCCTCTACGTCCCTCCTGCACTTCCATCGTCTATATACCTCCTCCACGTCCCTCCTCCACTTACATCGTCCACGTCCCTCCTCTACCTGCCCCCTCCACGTCCCTCCACCCGTCCTTCCTCCACGTCCCTCCTCCATATCCGTCCTCCACAGCCTTCATCAACATCCCTCCTCCACGTATCTCTTCCACATCCTTCCTCAAAATCCCTCTCACACATCCCTCCTCCGCATCCATCCTCCACATCCCACCTCCACATACCTCCACCACATTCCTCCTCCACATCCCTCCTCCACATCCCTCCTCCACTTCCCTGCTCCACATCCCTCCTCCACAGCCCTCCACCACATCCCTCCTCCACATCCCTCCTCCACATCCCTCCTCCTCATCCATCTTCCACATCCCTCCACCACATTCCTCCTCCACATCCCCTCTCCACATCCTTCCTCCGCATCCCTCCTCCACATCTCTCTTCCAAATCCCTCCTCCACATTCCTCCTCCACGTCCATCCTCCACGTCCTTCCACATCCCTCCTCCACATCCTACCTTCACATCCCTCCTCCACTTCCCTCCTCACGTCCCTCCTCACATCCTTCCTCCACATCCTTCCTCCATATCCTTCCTCCACATCCCTCTTCCACAACCTTTCTCTACGTCCCTCCTCTACGTCCCTCCTCATCTTCCATCGTCTATATACCTCCTCCACGCCCCTCCTCCACTTCCATCGTCCACGTCCCTCCTCTACGTGCCTCCTCCACGTCCCTCCTCCATATCCGTCCTCCACATCCTTCATCAACATCCTTCCTCCACGTCCCTCCTCCACATCCCTCCTCCAAATCCCTCTCCCACATCCCTCCTCCACATCCATCCTCGACATCCCTCCTCCACATACCTCCTTCACATTCCTCTTCCACATCCCTCCTCCACATCCCTCCTCCACATCCCTCCTTCACATCCGTGCTCCACATATCCCCTCCACATCCATGCTCCACATCCCTCCTCCACATCCCTCCACCACATCCCTCCTCCACATACATCCTCCACATCCTTCCTCCACATCCGTCATCCTCATCCATCGTCCACATCCCTCCTCCACATTCCTCCTCCACATCCCTCCTCCACATCCCTCCTCCACATCCCTTCTCCACATCCCTCTTCCAAATCCCTCCTCCACATCCATCCTCCACATCCCTCCTACACATCCATCCTCCATATCCCTCCTCCTCATTCCTCCTCCATATCTCTCCTCCACATTCCTCCTCCTCATGCCTCCTCCAAATCTCTCCTCTACATCCCTCCTCCACATCCCCCCTCCACGTCCGTCCTCCACATCCCCCTTCACATCCCTTCTCCACATCCATCCTCCACATCCCTCCTCCACATCCCTCCTCCACATCTCTCCTACACATCCCTCCTCCATATCCCTCCTCTACATCCCTCCTCCACATCCCTCCTCACTTCGCTCCTCCACATCCCTCTTCCACATCACTCCTCCACATTCTTCTTCCATATCCCTCTTCCACATACCTCCTCCACATCACTCCCCCACATCCATCCTCAACATCCCTCCTACAAATCCCTCCTCCACATCCCTCTTCCACGTCCCTCCTCCACATCCCTCCTCCACATCCCCCCTCCAAATCCCTCATTCTCATCCCACCTCCACATCCCTCCTCCACATCCATCGTCCATATTCCTCCTCCACATCCTTCCTCCACATCCCTCCTCCACTTCCCTCCTCACGTCCCTCCTCACATCCTTCCTCCACATCCCTCCTCCATATCCTTCCTCCACATCCCTCCTCCACAACCTTTCTCTACGTCCCTCCTCTACGTCCCTCCTCATCTTCCATCGTCTATATACCTCCTCCACGCCCCTCCTCCACTTCCATCGTCCACGTCCCTCCTCTACGTGCCTCCTCCACGTCCCTCCTCCATATCGGTCCTCCACATCCTTCATCAACATCCTTCCTCCACGTCCCTCCTCCACATCCCTCCTCCAAATCCCTCTCTCACATCCCTCCTCCACATCCATCCTCGACATCCCTCCTCCACATACCTCCTTCACATTCCTCTTCCACATCCCTCCTCCACATCCCTCCTCCACATCCCTCCTTCACATCCGTGCTCCACATATCCCCTCCACATCCATGCTCCACATCCCTCCTCCACATCCCTCCACCACATCCCTCCTCCACATACATCCTCCACATCCTTCCTCCACATCCGTCATCCTCATCCATCGTCCACATCCCTCCTCCACATTCCTCCTCCACATCCCTCCTCCACATCCCTCCTCCACATCCCTTCTCCACATCCCTCTTCCAAATCCCTCCTCCACATCCCTCCTCCACGTCCATCCTCCACGTCCCTCCACATCCCTCCTCCACATCCCTCCTCCACTTCCATCATCCACGTCCCTGCTCCACTTCCCTCATCTGCATCCCTCCTCCCCATTCCTCCTCCACTACCCTCCTCTACATCCCTCCTCCACATCCCTTCTCCACATCCCTCCCCCACATCCCTCCTCCACATCCATCCTCCACATCCTTTCCCCACATACCTCCTCCACACCCCTTCTCTACATCCCTCCTCCACATCCCTCCTCCACATCCCTACTCCACATCCATTCCCCACATACCTCCTTCTCACCCCTTCTCCACATCCCTCCTCCACATCCCTACTCCGCATCCCTCCACCACATCCCTCCTCCACATCCCTCCTCCATAACACTTTTCCACGTCCCTCCTCCACTTCAATCGTCCACGTCCCTCCTCCACATCCCTCCTCCACATCCCTCCCCCACATTCCTCCTCCACATCCCTCCTCCACATCCCTTCTCCAAATCCATCCTCCACATCCATCCTCCACATCCCTCCTCCACATCCCTCCTCACATCCCTCCTCACATCCCTCCTTCACATCCTTCTCCACATCCTTCCTCCACATCCTTCCTCCACATCCCTCTTCCACATCCCTCCTCCACATCCCTCCTCCACATCCCTCCTCCTCATACCTCCTCCAAATATCTCTTCCACATCCCTCCTCCACATCCCTCCTCCGTACTCCCTCCACATCCCTTCTCCACATCCCTCCTCCACATCCCTCCTCCACATCCTTTCTCACATCTCTCCTTCACATTCCACCTCCACATCCCTCTTCCACATCACTCCTTCACATCCCTCCTCCACATCCCTTCCCACATCCCTCCTACACATCCCTCTTCCACATTCATCCTCCATATCCATCCTCCACATCCCTCCTCCACATCCCTCGTCCACATCCCTACTCCACATCCATCCTCCACATCCTTCCTCCACATCCCTCCTCCTCATCCCTCCTCCACATCTCTCCTCCACATTCCTCCTCCTCATGCCTCCTCCAAATCTCTCTTCCACATTTCTCCTCCTCATGCCTCCTCCAAATCTCTCCTCCACATCCCTCCTCCACATCCCCCCTCCACGTCCCTCCTCGTCCCTCCTCCACATCCCCCCTCTACATCCCTTCTCCACATCCATCCTCCACATTCCTCCTCCACATCCCTCCTCCACATCTCTCCTACACATCCCTCCTCCACATCCCTCCTCCACATCCCTCCTCCACATCCCTCCTCCACATCCCTTCTCACTTCCCTCCTCCACATCCCTCTTCCACATCACTCCACCACATTCCTCTTCCATATACCTCTTCCACATCCCTCCTCCACATCCCTCCTCCACATCCCTTCTCACATCCCTCCTCCACATCCGTATTCCACATCACTCCTCCTCATCCCTCTTCCTCATTCCTTCTCCACATATTCCTTCATATTCCTCCATATCCCTCCTTGATATCCATCCTCCAGATTCTCATGTATTAGTATGATCGCCTATAATATATGTATGGACTTTGTGATTGTTAAAACCTAAAGGCATATTTGGTTTTCTCGAAATTTTTATTTAACCTTTACAGGACCAGCGTGCATTTAAATGCGCGCTGGGCCTATGGTCCAGCCGTTGTGCGTTCTTTATAAAACTGTATATGCTTATTATTTCGGAAGAAAGGGGCAATAATAAGGAGCGGTCCGGTCGGTGTATTGCACGATATTCCCGAAATCCCTAACCTAATAATGTCTATACTACCTTGGGTAAAATTTCAGGGAAAATAACTGTATTATATATTTTCGAGTTTTTTGTATTTCTACGCTTCTCGTCTTTTGGGACTAGGCATGCAATTCCAAGTTCGCAGAAACTCATTGATTGACACCGCACAGTCCTCCTCAAACCACCGAAATTCGCGTCAGCAGTGAAAACGTGTTTTCTTTCAATGAGATTTAATTCTCTCGTAAGGTCAGTATTTTATTATTTATTTGCTTTGGTTGTTAGTTTTTGCGATGTTGTTTTATTATGTTGCGACTTTTTTATCTAATCCGCAACCGTCATTTCATTAAGCTGGATGGCAGCACTCGTATGACACTTGAATGAGGAGAGTTCGAGTGCTCTTCCCGCCCACACTTTCTTGCGAGAAAACCTAGTTCCCCCGAGAAGACCTAGTTCCCCCGTAGTTAGTTTGGGGTGTTTAGAGGCCAGAGAAAATAAGCGCTGGCCAGTTAAGGGAATATCATGCGTTGCCGCGTGTGTTCGTCGTAAGGAAGAGTCTCACACGAATTTCTGGTGTGGGACATGTGAAGTGAGACTCTGCATAATATCCTGCTTCGAGGAATACCACACAAATGTGTCTTTTAAGATTTTGCGTGTAAAAATTCCTATATTATTAAAATATATTTTTTTCTTGTTAAATTTTAATACTTACATTTATAAAAATACCTTATAGCTATATCTCATTTTTTTTGCTACAATATTCATTTTATTTGAACGAATTCTGACAATTAGTTCATAAGTTATGAACATTTGTTTGCAGGTATACATTTTTTATTTAAATACTCCAAATTAAATGCGGCCATGAGCGCCCACAATGGGGATTTAAATCCGTACGATAAAGGTTAAATTATAGCTCTCTAATGTAAACTAAATGTTGACTCTATTATGTAAGTACAGTATTTCTTGTACTTAACTATGATTTTACCAATGTTCTGATTTTGTACAAGATCCGAAATTGGTTTCATGGCAGTCACTACCCTTGTCCAAAATCAGCGGACTAACGATAACTGCTGTACCAAACATCTTATCAAGCTATGATTGGAAACATAATGAAAGCATTTCCAAACATATCTTTAATAAGTATATTTTTCAATTCAGCTGTCATTCTAAATTTTTTCTTCTAGACGGCTGGACGACTGACGATTTGGTCTTCCTTTGGAAGGATGGAGATCCTGTGCAGGTTGTGAAAAACTTGCATCTCCCTAGGTTTACACTGGAGAAATTTCTCACCGATTATTGTAACAGCAAAACAAACACTGGTGAGTGACAGGTTTGGGACTGAATCTTTGTGCAATGTAGTTTCACTTGCGTGCTAATCAAGGTGTGGAAAATCACCCCTAAGCTATTGAAAGAAGAAATCAATAATCTACAGACAATGGTACCCTTAATTCGCAAATTTTCCTCTTATGATAGATGGAGGTTGGATGTGTTAATTACTGTAACTCACTTAAACTGTGGATTAAGCCTATGAATAATTTATGGTCGCAACTTATAATAACTGCCTATGATCATTAGTTCCTGATTTTCATACCCTACAAAAGTTTAATAAATTTAAAATTTCCATTCCCCCAGCATCCCCTTCCTGCCTTAAAAACTTCATCGGCCTTCCTCGTTACTCAAGGATTCCATCAAAATATCAGTCTCATTTTAAATAAAGTTTTACGACTTCCCTTCTGTTTAAATGCAACCTTGTCACTTTCTTTATTGTCTACCATGCTTTCACTCATTTTCGCTGCTATTACCACTTTAAAACATCCAATATACAAGCATTTCCCCATTGAAAAAACTTCTCCACTGATGTATATTTTGCTAAATAGGCACACATATATATTAGCACTTCTAAGGATTTAACATTCAGGCCATTGCCATCAATTGTGAATCACCCGGACGACATTGTCCAAAGCCACAGATGCACGTCAGAATTATGACGAAAACGCATATATTTGTTGGTGTTTGTGCAAGTCTCATTTGTAAATTCGAATAAATGATAGTATTTTCATATTTTTGTCATTTGATTAAATGTCCAACGCGATTACACCTCTTGCAGGTGAGTACAGCTGCCTGAAGGTGGATCTCCTGTTCAAGAGGGAATTCAGCTACTACCTCATCCAGATATACATACCATGCTGCATGCTGGTCATCGTGTCATGGGTGTCCTTTTGGTTGGACCAGGGCGCAGTCCCGGCCCGAGTTTCTCTCGGCGTCACCACGCTCCTCACTATGGCGACGCAGACTTCCGGAATAAACGCTTCCCTGCCACCTGTATCCTACACCAAAGCCATTGATGTGTGGACGGGGGTGAGTCCACTTTCCAAATTTGACTCATGATACTCCAGTTAAGTTTTAATGAAAGCATTTAAGATCTTTTAGATGCGCAAAGTAAAATTACAAAAAGGAAAACAATTTGACCAGAGATAATAGTTTTCATTGTGTCCTGCATTTCTTTGCACTTCGAAATTATAAGTTGTAAATGTAAAACACTGGCAGAGATGAGACCAGGTTAGGAAAGTTTGATTTCCCGAGATAATGGAGATGAAAGTCAGTGTTTATAACAGTAGAAGATGACGACTAACAGAACCATTAGAGTTCATGTCTATTATCAATCAAAATTATTCTGAAAATCTTTGTTTCCCAGATCTTCTTGTTACTTCAGAATTTTTTGCATGGATGGATGGATGAATTGAGATCATAAGCCATATTTAAAAAAGTACTACAAAGGGTACATCTCTATCCACATAGCTTATGAAAATTGCAAGTCAATTGTTGCACTTTCAACTTCATTCTCTCATTACAAGATTCCACTGATGCATACAACATGTGAGCTTGATCCTACAAATGGCTATTACATATTTAGGTATTTCTCTAAATAGGCAAACATGGGAAAAGTTATTTATTATCCAATAAGTTTAAAAAGTTGTTTAACGAAACACATTGTTGCATTTGAGAGAATAGTGGTGGAATTATATATGACTGATTGCGTTATTACTGCCTATAGCATTCCATTTTATATAAATACCCCTATTGCCTTCTTATTTCAACTTCAAGGGTCACACATCATTGAAAATCTAATCCTACTAATAATATTGTTAATTATTCAGTTTTTAGTTCCTGTTTCTAAATTTAAACTTTTATCATCATAGTGATGTGCATTAACTTATGTTCTCAAATTCACTCTTTTATCAGTAGTCAGGATCCTTGCACTCTGCTGTTTTCTTCATACATTCATACTCATCTCTAGAATGCAACAAGAATGACGCTTTTAGCATGTAAACATTTCTTCATAAATTAGGTGTTTGAAATTTTTTAAATTAAATCAAGTACCATTTTTATTTGTAAATATTCTCAACAAATCTCATGTACAATTGTTCTCCCCTTTTGACTGGAATTTTATTGATGTTTTATACTCCAACAGCCATAAAAAGATTGGAAAATGATTCTACCAACAATTTTATGCCAATTAAAACTGTTTAAATCATCAAATCTGGTGCTGCATAAAGCTGTGCATCAGTTTATTGTGAAATATTGAAACTGTGTTTATCTTTCTTTGAAATTGTATCTAATTAATCCATGAGATAAGGGAGGTGGGTTTGAATGGACAACTATCCATGGAAAGCAATGTACTGCTGGACATGGTGGAGATTCCACATAAATCTGTAAATCCAGTCCGAATGAAACATGTTAAACTAGCCCAGGCCTCAAGTCATCCTCTCTCTCTCTCCTTTAACACCAATCATCAACCCCTTTCATGATATATTGCATACGCCACTAAATTTAATCGAATGCTTGTCCAATCCTTTATAATTTTATTTTCTCTTTGAAATTCATAACCAAGAGTTGATGTAAAATTGAATCTTTTTTTACTGCACATTTATTTGTACATTAAATATTAAAATAAAGCAGATTTTTTGGTTGGCAGGGACATAGTTATGTCCTGTATTTTTACTTGACATCAAATGGTATCTTTGTTGAAACAAGATTAGCTTTTTAAAACAATGGTTATTAAAATAAATATGTCAGAGTGATTAAAATAATTAATTTATTATAAGTAGTATTTTAAAATTAAAATACTCAACTTTCTATAAATATCAAAATCACATTAGCAATACTACACACTAAAGGAGACAAAGTCATAAGTAAAACCTGATATTTTATTTGGTAAATGAGTAGTTTTTTTGCAAAATTGAGTTATTAAAATAACTGAATCATATTTATTATGTAAAATAATTAATTTATTCTAAGTAGTGTTTTAAAACTAAAACAGAAATCCTCAACTCTTTGTAAAAATCAAAAAACAAAATCACATTAAACAAAAGCATAAGTAAAACCTGATATTTTATGTTACATGATCACAATTTTATTTGAAAAACTTAGCTCTTAATTAAATCCATTGGCCGATAAATTGAAAAATATTATTTACTGTATTTATCCACTGAATTTATTCTTTTCAAAATGTATTCTTGTTCTTATAGAAAATTATAAAATTCAGTACAGTTAAAGCTATAATTGCATTTTGCAATCAATATTGATTTTATGGTGTCAATTTTAAATTGAGTTTTTCACTTGACCAAAGAGTACAATTACAATTTCAATGTCTATAGGGAGACAGTATGCTGCAGTTAGTATACAGTTATTTAGGACTGGCTAAGCACAGTTTACACCATTTAAATTTCTACCCAGTAAATGCTGCCATTGCATTTTATAGAACACATTATTTTGCCCACTTCTTGACACTACTCCAAATTTACAATTAGTGTTATCAGCACATAAAGCTAACAGTTTTTTGTCAGTTGATAATTTACTAATGTTTCCTGCATATAAGTTGAAAGAATGTCTGAAGTTTCACCACCCAGCTGCTTCAATTCCATAATTTCCACTTTTACACCGGAATTTGGCAAGAAATATCTAACCGAAATTGGACAAATTTTTATAATACCATGGTTCAAGCAATCCAAATACACAGAAATACAACTTGTGATTTCCAGGTCCATTTTAAGCATCTCTAATGCTTTGGGGCACAAAATGTTGCAAACAATTGCCTCACTTTTAGTTCTAGCACACAAAAACTTTTCATCAAAACACTTTTTAATAAGTTTAGATGTGCGGTCAGTAGAATGGAACGAGTGATTATGTTCAATTGTATGATATGCCCAAGTTCCTTCAATCATAGCTGAAATTTGTTCTTTGTCATCAAATGTTTCTTTTCGCATATAAGGCGTCACTAATTTACTTGACGAAATCGCAATAATACTTTTCTTATGCCTAAGCGTTTTTAAGTGCCGAATAATGTCCGAACTTCCACCATTAGCCACTGAAAATGTTGAAAAGCACGTTTCACATTTAACATCACTGCTGGAAATAGTTTTCTTAATTTAGGGATATTCATTTTGTAAGTCGCTATTGAAAACACATTTTCTCTTCGGGGGCATTTTTTTAAACATATACGCTGAAATAAATGTGCTGATATGCCAATCAACCTTCAAATGTTTCGCAAACAAAATAACTTGGTTTGCAATCGATATTGATCGATGTATTCCTATTGAAATAGGAACGAGAACTTGAATTTTGAACTAAATCGAGAATTTAATATGAAATGTTGTTGCAATCTTTTTGATTTTCGGAGCCCCGATGCCTTGTTACATGATTGGCGGAATAAAAGTCACAGGAAATAAAGTCACAGGAAAAAAAGTCACAATGTTGATAATACGACGAATTTAGACGCTGTTTTGAGGTTTAAACAATTCCTTGGTTGCGATGAATAATACGACGGTAACGAAAATAAACAAGTTATCGATATATTCACCTAATTTCGGCGATATTTTGAGGTTTAAACAATTCCTTGGTTGCGATGAATAATACGACGGTAACGAATATAAACAAATTATAGACAACGAAATTTCGAAGATGTTTTGAAGTTTAAACAATACCTTGGTTGCGATGAATAAAACGACGGTAACGAAAATAAACAAATTATCGATATATTCACCTAATTTTGGCGCTGTTTTAAGGCTTAAAAAAATATCTTGGTTGCGATAAATAATACGACGGTAACGGAAATAAACAAATACTCATTTTTTCGTTGACTTTGTTTTAATGAAGTCAGATAAAGAGATTTAAATTGATTTTTTTATTCATTGTGAAGTATTTATGTGAAAGCAGAATAAGGTTATATGAATATTCACATAAAATGTCCAAATTCCAGCAGGAAAAAATTCATAATTTTGCTTAAGGTCATTGTCATAATAAGGGGAGAAAGGAAGAGCGTCTTGGGTGAGCGAATTTTGAAAAGTAATTTAATTGAGCATTCGGTAGCTGGAGGTTTGTTGCCGTGAGAGAGTGGCTTTCTTTACCAGGACACACGGCATCAATTTCTTAGAAAAATCCTCTGGTATAACCCTAGCAATAGGTACCTTGAATGTTTTCGCTATTTTCTCGATGATATGTGTGTATCTGTATGTGATAAAAAATTTGAGGGCGCTCTAAAAATAGCTACTAATCAGATATTTTTTAATACTAATTAAAAATAAAAATTGTACGTAATTGTCTCCGTATTAGAGAAGAATGGAATCAACATTACTTTCTATTATTGCAAAGCAATTCGGTTTTAATTTATTGGTGCTATTTTAATAATGATTTTCAGAAATTTATTTGTAATAATTAATTATGAAATCTAATATTATTGAGATGAAGCGAGCAAATTTTCACAATAAAACTTTAATAAACAAAACAAACAATACCATACAAGTACATATTTATTCGCGTTAAAAAGTCACAATTGTTGCTCAGGATAAAAGTCACAGAGTTGGGTTCGAAAAAAGTCACAACTTTGGCTAGGAAAAAAGTCACCATTTTGGCTACGGTAATTGTCAAAACGAAATAATGAAAATTCAATGCACAAACAAAACTGAAACAACATCATACGTTTACATATTTATTCGCGTAAAAATTCATAATTGGTGCCTGGAGAAAAGGTAAATTGTTTGGTAGGAAAAAAAGTCAACTTTGGCTAGGAAAAATATCACAATTTTGGCTAAGGTAATTTTGGAAACAAAATCATCAAAATTTAAAATACAAACAAAACTGAAAAAAATCGGTACGTTTACATATTTATTCGCATGAAAAATCACAATGTTGATCGGAAGAAAGTCACCGAGTTGGGTAGGATAAAATCCTTTTGTCAAACTCGAGAAAGATTCCTCTATCATCCTATGTATACAGATTTTTTAATCAATCATCTTTTTTTATACTTGGTGTGATTTGTAAATATCTGCACATTTCTCTCCATTTGTGAGCATTTAATGTTTGTGTATGCGCTACGAAGCTAAAATCTTCTGTAAAGGGGGAATTCGTAAAATAACCGAATATGGATTATAGAAGTTCTGATATATTCATTGATTTGGCTATTAAAAATTCTTAATGTTTAAGCAAATAGGTATTTATGTACTTGGAGACGAGCGAAGGAGCTGAAAGTTTTCACTTAGAGCTTTGTGAAAAGGCTCGAACAAACCTTTTAAAATCTCCATGAAGTTGTTATTGCGGCTGTTAAAACGTTTTAAAATGTAACCGATTAGATAAATATTATTGCACTTCTATGTGCTACAACATTAAAAATTTGCAGAAATGTTTGGCATTAGTGCCAAACAGTGGGAAATATATAACATTCTTAAATTTACAAATTTTAGGGATTGCTTTTACTCCAATATTATCCCATATGGAAAGAACGAAAATCAGTACAGAGGTGCAAACAGTTGAATTTAAAAAATATTTCTAATAATGAAATATCTGTCCTATAAATCAATCTGTTTTTCAAGGTGAGATAAAATGCTTACAGAATACCAGCACAAACTAATTGTATCCTATACTCCTGTGGCGGCTGACAATGTTTACTTGTCTACAAGTTAATGCTTCCGCCGCCAGAGCCCACTAGGCGTAGGATTTCCGGGCGACGAAAAGAAAAAGCGAGATCACCAGTTGGCGCGAATCTACCGGCCAGATCTTATCGTGTGGCATCAGCTTTCTCGCCCGTCGTCGCGCTGCCCTCGCCGTGTTTTCTTTGCCGCTATACTGAGCGATGTACTTTGTTTGTGTTTTATCTTGTTTGTGAATAAACCACTATTGTCAGTAATATCCAGTAGAATCTCGCGTCCACATTGGTGACCCCGACGTGATCGCCGCAAAATAGTGAGTTTACTTAAGCCACGTGTTTTTCAAAATGGAGTTGGCCAACAACCACGAGGAGCAATCCAGCATAAACCGCATAGCTGTGCGTCTTCCACCGTTTTGGCCTGAGAAACCCGCTCTGTGGTTTTCTCAGCTGGAAGGACAATTTCGCCTCGCGGGGATAACGCAAGATACGACTAAGTTTTCCTACGTAATCGCGCAATTGAATAATCGATATGCGGAGGAAGTAGAAGATGTGATTACGCGTCCGCCGGCAGAGAATAAGTACGAGAGGATCAAGGCGGAGCTGATCCGGATGCTCTCCGCATCACACTAGCAGAGGATCCGGCAACTTCTCGAGCACGAGGAGATCGGTGACCGGAAACCGTCCCAGTTCCTTCGCCACCTACGGACGCTTGCAGGTGTTTCCGTGCCAGACGACTTTCTCCGCTCGCTATGGTTGAATCGCCTGCCATCGCATATGCAGGCCATCTTGGCCACGCAGGCGTCTATGGAACTCGACGGGTTAGCGGAGCTGGCAGACAAGGTAAACGAAGTTACTCCTCGGCCTCAAGTCGCGAGCGCGTCGACCACAGGAGAGATGGAAGCCCTTGTTAGGCGGATCGACGACCTGACCCGCCAAGTCGCGGCTTTGTCAGCCGGTCGGACGACGCCACGTGCTCGCCCGCGTTCGAGAAGCCGGTCGCGTGGGGACCCTCGCAACTCCTCTTCGGCACATGAAGATTGGTGTTGGTACCATCAGCGTTTTGCAGCCCGGGCGAACAAGTGCCGACCGCCATGCGCCTTTGGCAAGGGAAACGCGGAGGGCAGTCGTTAATGGCGGCCAGCGACCATTGCCCCACGCCTAGCCGTCTGTTTGTCACCGACGCGTCAACGAAAGTGCAGTTTTTGGTTGACACAGGTTCCGACCTCTGCGTCTTCCCCCGGTCCCGAGTAAAAGGGCCACGGTCAGCAACTTCATACGAACTTTACGCGGCTAACGGGTCCGTTATTTCAACGTATGGCTGGGTGGTGCTGTCGTTAAATTTTGGTCTCCGCCGCGAATTCAATTGGCGTTTCGTGATAGCGGATGTGGACAAACCGATAATTGGCGCCGATTTTATAGGTTTTTACGGGCTGCTTGTCGATGTTCGTAATCGACGACTCGTTGACGGTGTTACGTCACTTTCGGTTGCCGGGCGTGTGGTGAGCACTCCCGTGGAGCACGTTAAGGCCGTCGTGGGAACTTCGCGATACCATGCCTTGTTGGGGGAATTTCCAGAAATTACCCGACTTGCCGGAACGCCAAAGGAACCGAAGCATACTACCGTGCATCATCTTCGAACTACGCCTGGCCCATCTGTGTCCTGCAAGCCGTGACGGTTGGCGCCGGACAGGTTACTCGTCGCCAAAACGGAATTTGAGGCGATGCTCCGAATGGGTACGGCGAAACGATCGGAGAGCAGTTGGTCTTCCGCTCTCCACCTGGTTCCTAAGAAAGGCGACGAGTGGCGCCCCTGTGGAGACTACCGCGCTCGTAACGCGCGGACTATCCCCGACCGCTACCCAGTGCCGCATATAGAGGATTTCGCCCAAATGCTTTCCGGTAAATCAGTGTTTTCCACGAAAGACTTGGTGAGAGCGTATAATCAAATCCCCGTGAACAAAGAAGACATTCCAAAAAGAGCCATAATTACGCCTTTCGGTCTTTTCGATTTTCCCTTCATGTCCTTCGGCCTGCGAAACGCCGCCCAAACGTTTCAAAGGTTCATTGACGAAATACTTAGGGGATTAGATTTTTGTTACGCATATATAGACGACATTCTCGTCGCATCGGAATCCGAGGAGCAACACCTGGAGCATCTGCGTCGACTTTTCAATCGCCTTAGCAATTACGGCGTCCTTATTAATCCTGCGAAGTGCGTTTTTGCGTCGACCGAGGTGAGGTTACTCGGTTACACCGTTTCCTCACAAGGAACGAAGCCTCTGCAGGAGAAAGTGGAGGCGATCATGGAGTTCCCGAAGCCCACCAATGTCAAACAGCTCCGACAGTTCCTCGGCATGATTAATTTTTACCGGCGGTTCATCGCAGGCGCCGCCGCCATGCAGGCCCCGCTAAATGACATCCTGAAGGGTCCGAAGATGAAGGGGAATTCTCCGGTAGTGTGGACTCAAGAGTCAGAGCGAGCTTTCGAGGAGAGTAAAAAAAGTTTTTCGCAGGCAGCGTTGTTGGCACATCCATCGCCCACAGCACCTCTTGCCATTGTCGCAGACGCGTCCGATTACGCAATCGGGGCGGCCCTCCAACAGCTGTCTGGTGCGGATTGGCAGCCCTTAGCCTTTTTCACGAAAAAGCTCACGCCCGCCGAACGGAAATATAGCCCCTATGACCGCGAACTTCTTGCCGTGTATAGGGCGGTGCGCCACTTTCGCCATATGGTAGAGGGGAGAGAGTTCGTGATTTTTACGGATCACAAGCCCCTTACTTTCGCCTTTCGGCAAAAGGCGGATAAATGTTCACCCCGGCAATTCCGTTATCTGGACTTTATCTCCCAGTTTTCCACAGATGTGCAGCACATCTCCGGAAGAGACAACGTCGTAGCCGATGCCTTATCCAGGGTCGAAGCGATTTCGGAGGCAGTCGACTTCGACGCACTCGCCAAATCGCAAGCCGAGGACGAGGAGCTGAAAGCCATCTTGAATTCGGGATCCGCGCTGCAACTGAGGAAAATGCAAGTGCCCGGAACGCAGTCCGAACTGTACTGCGACGTGTCGACGCAAGCGGTCCGACCTTTTGTCACAACGCCGTTTCGACGACAGGTTTTCGAGTCTTTACACCGGCTTGCGCATCCAGGCACCAGGGCGTCGGCGACCCTCGTCACCCAACGCTTCGTATGGCCTTCAATCAGGAAGGACTGCAGGACTTGGGCTCGCGCCTGCATCCCGTGTCAACAAGCCAAGGTCCATCGCCACATCGCATCGCCGATCGGTCATTTCGAAATTCCAAAGTCCCGTTTTGAGCATATACACGTCGATTTGGTGGGCCCATTGCCACCTTCGTCAGGCAATATGTATTGCCTTACTTGCGTCGACCGTTTTACGCGTTGGCCGGAGGCTTTTCCGATTCCTGATGCGACCGCCGAAACGGTAGCACGAGCGTTATTCTCCGGATGGATAGCTCGTTACGGGGCACCTCTCCGAATCACTACGGACCAAGGCCGGCAGTTCGAGTCGTGTCTATTTCAGCAGCTGGCCCGCCTTATGGGAACTTCTCATCTACGGACGACGGCGTACCATCCTTCCGCTAATGGCCTGGTCGAGCGGTTCCATAGACAGCTCAAGGCCGCTATTATGTGCCATCAGAGCGAGTGCTGGGCGGACATTCTACCGACGATTCTTTTGGGCATCCGAGCGGCATGGAAAGAGGACATCGGAGCGACGCCAGCAGAAATGGTCTACGGCGAGCCGATCCGCCTCCCGGGAGAATTCTTTTCCGCAACGTCGAGTCTTGAGTGCGACGTTACGGACTTCGCCGTGCAGTTAAGGCGCCACATGCGAAAGTTGCGCCCAGTCCAAACCGCGCGCCACGGAGAGCGGCCGATTTTCGTCCACAAGGATTTGGCCGCATCATCGCACGTTGTCGTGCGACATGACGCTGTGAGAGGGCCACTGCGACCTCCGTACGATGGTCCGTACGAGGTGGTAAGGACCACTCCCAAGTATTACGTGGTCCGGATACGGGGCAAGGACGTCACTGTGTCGATCGACCGTCTTAAGCCGGCCCACACCCTCACAGACGACACAACCTCCGCATCAGGGCAAGCAGCAGCAAGAGACGGCGGCACCCACAATGATTCTAATATACAATCTTTCTCAAATTCGGTGCCTGAGAGAGAGACGCGATCTGGACGGAGGGTCACATTTCCGCGACATTTTGACGCCTTTGACATATAACTGTTTTTTTTTGCATTTTTTGTGTTTTTGTTTTATATTTCTTTTTAATTTCCCAGAGCAAAAATTTGGCCAGGGGGGTGATGTGGCGGCTGACAATGTTTACTTGTCTACAAGTTAATGCTTCCGCCGCCAGAGCCCACTAGGCGGAGGATTTCCGGGCGACGAAAAGAAAAAGCGAGATCACCAGTTGGCGCGAATCTACCGGCCAGATCTTATCGTGTGGCATCAGCTTTCTCGCCCGTCGTCGCGCTGCCCTCGCCGTGTTTTCTTTGCCGCTATACTGAGCGATGTACTTTGTTTGTGTTTTATCTTGTTTGTGAATAAACCACTATTGTCAGTAATATCAAGTAGAATCTCGCGTCCACACTCCTATATATGTAAGAAGCAGCTGTTTATTATGTCAACGAGTTTTTAATAAACATCCCGGATAAGGTAAAATATAGAAATTTGGCAGGAATACTTCATTCACACCGACGCCAACGGCGGTAAAAAGAAAAGAAAGAATACCTGGGTTCGACTCCAGGATATAATTGCTGTATTCCGTAAGATAGCACGTAAAAGAAGAATTTTCGACGAGCAAATTTTCGTTCTTTTTCGAATTAAAATTAGATGAAATTTACCTTCGATCTTCGGACAGGGACTGCCTTAAAGGCGAATGGTAAAATTGGTCATCAATTCAAAATAGCACGATTTATTGTTTAAATCACATATTTTGGGGAAAATTGCCTTTTAACAGTTTGTTGCCTTGGCAGCCATGTTGTTGGTAATATTTCTGGCACGGGAACAAATTTTGCTATTACACAGAGTCGAACCCGGGTCTTCTACTTGTCGGGCGGATATTCTACCCCTGCAATTAATCAGCTATGATAGTTCAGTGGTAGAATATCCGCCCGGAAAGTGTAATATTCCCGTTCATATTAGCATTTTTCTCTTTTCTAAAATATCCGCAACTTAACAGGTTATACCTGTCTGCATAGGATCAAATCACTTCATTCTATCAACCATGTTCTCTAAAGAACGAACAAAAAAGTAAATTATGATTTAACTAAAGAACATTTTAATTCATGCCCCGTCTTTTTTTACGGGTTATAAATGATGCTTTTCTACAATTTTCAGTTCAGGAAATGTTTAATTTACTCATAATTATAAAAAAAATTCTGGGAGCATTTATAAAGAAACTAATAATTTTACATCAAGGGACAACAGCAATAATTGCTCAGACAATCATTTTGACTGATGATTGTTATGCTAGAATATTGTTCAGTGATGTATCTTGGTTGGTTTACTCTTTTAAAAGTTTTCTGAATTGTCATTCATAACGAATGGAAGATACATGTAATTCGGACATCTTACCACCTATGTGTGAAAGAAGGAAGGGAAAGCGATAGAAAAATTATACCTCCGAACCCTCACGATACGTACTCGCATTGTTCTGCTCTCAGAAATGGTCACAGAGGCAAAAGAAATTCGGCAGGGAGAAGGGACGCCGCCCATCTAATTGCTATCTCCACTATAGCGGGGCCCTGTATGTGTTGTTTGCGGTATTTCTTTCGCCTTCACGGCTAGTCCTTTCGTTGGAAGTCTGAACAGAAGGTTGCAGAAAATGTTTACTATTCTCTCAAGTTTGGCAGTATTCCATAACACATACTTTTTCTAACTAACGGAGATAGTATTAAATATTAGAGTGACCAACAAAAATGACGGGACATGAATATAAATGTTCTTGCGTTAAATCAAATCGTACTCTTTCCTACGTAAAACAGGATTGTGACAAAAATAGAAGGACGGGTTTTAACAACAACATGGTTTTGAAGGTAGAAAATGGTTAAAAGGTAATTTTTCCAAAATTTGTGATTTGAACGATAAGTTTGAGCGATATCGAATTGAGGACAAAATTCGATTACAAGAATAAGAATCTTTAACCATTCTTCTTTAAAGTAGTTTGCGTCCGAAGATCGATGGTCAGTTTATTCTAATTTTAATTTGCAAGAGAATGAAAGCCTGCCCGTCAAACAATCGGTTTTTAAGCGTTATGTTACGGGAAATAATATATCCTGGAGTCGAATCCGAGTCCTTTTCGGGGATATATTTATCGCCATTACCTTAAATGCGAGATTGAAGTATTCCTGCCAAATTTCAAATTTCTTCGTAGTCTGGATGTTTCATAAAAACACGTTATCTGTTGAAACGTCTATATGGAGGATAATGTTACTAATTTACCCTTTCAGAACAAAATAAATACCGAAAACAGTTAAAGCCTTTATAGTTAATCACCTGACTGATTTTGAACAGTATATCAACATCGGAGAAGGAATCATTAATATTTATTCCGTTGTGTGGGGACATTTTGTCCTACTTTGAGTTTGGGGACATTTTATCCTGGATTATGGCATTATGCGGGATTGCTGAAATTGAGCAAAAGTTCGTAAGATCGAGTTATAATGTCGTAAATCAAATTTGTGGCGTAAAAATTATTGTTCGTTAAGATCGAAAGCTCCTAAATCGGACGTTCGTATATCGGGAGATTACTCTAAATCTGAAAAAGGATATAAATTGGATGTCTTACAATTAGAAGCCATAGAAATAATTGTCCATAAGAAAAGGAATACAATGTTGACCAACGATTATGTTTTTGCAAACCGCTCAACCATCCGAGAATTACCCCACTATTTGGAATATCCCACCTCCCATTTTTACACCAGTCGGTCCACTTAACCCTTCCTCCATTCGGCACCTCTTTCTCCTTCTTTCCCGGGATTTCACACCCCCCGCTGATCCCGAGGCGCCGACCAACTTCGTTCCCAGCCTTTCCCTTAACACCCTGAAACCTCTCTCTCCCTCCATCCCGTTGGGTTTACCCGACACTAACCTCCACCTCCCTCTCACTTCCCCATCCCTCTCCCCTTTTTGCCCTTCCGCCTTTCTACCACCCCTACTTTTCCTTCTCTAAATATTTACGATGCACATATACTTATTATTGTCGCCTGATGATACTACTGTGTAGCGAAGCCATGGTTGGAATATATTCATCATCATCATCATGCTTCTGTCCGAAGACAGGTTTTAACTGAATCGCTGCCTCCATTTCTCTCGCTCCCTAGAAGCCTCTTTTATACCTCTATAAGTATTATATCCCTGCTTTATATTATCTAATATTCCTATTCTTTTTCTCCCTCTTCCTCTTCTCCCACTAATTTTTCCTTCTAAGATCGTCCTTTGTAAACACTGTCTTCTCAATATGTGCCCTATCCAATTTGCTTTTCTTTTCCTGATTGTTTTTATTAGCGTCCTTTCTTCTCCCACCATTTCTAATACTTCTTCGTTTCTTTTCCTCTCTGTCCATTTCACTTTCATCATTCTTCTCCATACCCACATCTCAAAACTTTCTAAATATTTTTCCTCCTTTCTCCTTACCGTCCACGTCTCTGCACCATAAAGAGCTATAATCCATATGTAGCATTTTGCTAATTTCTTCCTTGTTTCTAAATTTATTTTCTTGCTTGTGAGAAGCCCCTTCTTCTCGTTAAATGCTGCTTTTGCCATTGCAATCCTACTTCTGATGTCCTGTGTACTACTTCCATCCTGTGCTAAAATACTGCCGAGATATTTGAAACTACTTACATGTTCCAATTTTTTTACATTTACCATTATATTTAATTCTTTATGTTAGTTTGAAACCACCATGACTTTCGTTTTTTCTGTATTGATCTTCATTTCATATTGTTGGCCAACCTCCACTAGTCTGTCTGTCATCCACTGAAGCTCTTTCTCGCCTTCTGCTATTAAGCCCTGATCATCTGCGTATTTAATGGTGGTAATACTTTCACCTCCTATCTTAAATCCTTTCTCTTCCATCAACGCTTCTTCTGTTATTGTTTCTGCATAAATATTCAATATCGCTGGTGAAATAGGACAGCCCTGCCTCACTCCCCTCCCTATTGAAGTACTTTCTGTTTCTTCTCCTTCAACCCTGACTCTAATCTTTTGATCAAAGTAAAGGTTTTTAAGCAGTCTTTTATCTTTCCAATCTATTCCTATTTTGTTTAAAATACCCAGCATTTTATCCCATTTCACACGGTCAAAAGCTTTCTCCCAATCTACAAAACAAAAATACATACCTTTATTGACTTCTAGCGCTCTTTCTATCATCATCCTCATACATCCTATAGCATTTCTAGTCCCCCTTCCTCTTCTAAATCCAAACTGATTATCTTGCAGCTCCTTTTCTATTTTACATTCAATTCATTTGGTTATTATTCTGGTTAGAACTTTAGCTGTATGAGAAATTAAACTAATAGTTCTGTAATACTTACAACATTTTGCATTGTTCTTTTTCTCCAGTGGTACCATTACAACATCTAAAAACTCTTCAGGCCATATGCCAGTATCATATACTTGGTTAAAAAAAATTTGTTAGTTGCTTAACTGCTTTCGACCCCAAAACCTTAAGAACGTCCACGGGTATATCATCACTCCCAACAGCCTTCCTTCTTTTCATGTCATCAATTGCTCTTTTAACTTCAGACTCGAGAATACTTGGTCCTAGCTGATCTTCTTCCACATCCTCTTCTTCATTTAATTCAATATTTCTTGGCTTTCCTTCTTTGTCATACAGAACCTCAATGTATTCTTTCCAGACATTCTTTACATTGTCTGGCTCCGATACTATTTTATCACTTTTGTTCATGATTCCTTTACGTCCTATCTTTCTTGATTTTTCTTGAATAGTTCCCTTGCTTTGCTATATATGAGGTCTGTTCTACAAATTCTTTCACATTCGACAATCTCCTCGCATTTTTCATTTATCCACTCTTCTCTTGCTTTATCTGTTACCCTTCTTAAAGCATTATTTAACTCGTACTTTCTTTGGCCTTCTTCAGTGTTTATTTTCTTCCACTTTCTCCGCTCTTCCATTTTTTGCAGCATGGCTGCTGTGATCCAGGGTGTTTTGTTTCTTTGACCCGTTATCTTTCCTACCTTCTTTTCCATTACATCTTTAATGTTGCTATGGATGTATCTCCACTCCTCATCTACATTGTTCCTATTTTCTTCAGATCTCTCCCCCAACCTTTCCTCCAGCTCAGTAATGATAGTCTCCTTGTTTTTAAGGAGTTCCTCTAAGTTCCATTTCTTGTTAACTCTTATGTTTCTCTTAACGCTCTTCAGTCTACATTGTATATTTGCCACCAAAAGTTGTGGTCAGAATCGATATCTGCCCCTGGTAGTGTTTTCACATTTTTAATGCTATTTCTAAATCTTTCATTGAATAGTATGTAATCTATCTGGTATCGTCTCTGGTCTCCTGGGCTTCTCCATGTGTAAAGTCTTCGCTGGTGATGCTTAAACCATGTATTAGTTACGATTAATCTATTTCTATGGCAGAATTCCACAAGTTTATCCCCTCTTTCATTTCTCTTCCCTAGTCCATATTTTCCCACTATGTTATCTTCCTGTCCCTCTCCGACTACACTGTTCCACTCTCCCATTACTATGGTGGTGATCCTTCCTTTTCCCTCATCCTCCAATATCTCCATAATCTTTTCATAGATTTCATCTACTTCGTCGTCGCCAGCATTAGTTGTTGGCATATACACTTGAATTATAAGCATTTCCACTGGCTCCATCTGGAGTTTTACGGCTATTAATCTATCATTAACTGTCACTACCTTACTAATTCTTTCAGCTATCTCTTTTCTCATTATAATCCCCACTCCCCTTTCCTTTTTCTCCCCTCCCGAGTAAATAATCTTAAATTCGTCTGAATTTATCTCGCCTTCTCCTTCCCACCGAACTTCACTAAGACCTACTATACCTACATTATTCCTTCTCATTTCTCTTTTTAAGTTCTCTAGTTTACCCCCTGAATTCATAGTCCTAACATTCCATGTGCCTATTTTTAATTTATCACTACTTGCTTTCTTATTAATGTTACATTTCCTCTGTGCATCCCCTAGGGTAGTCCCCACCCGGAGATCCGATTGGGGGACTATTTTAACTCCGGAATATTTTACCCCAGAAAGATCCATAGAGGTATTTTTAGCTTTTCAGCCTATCATGGGAAATATAATGAGGTAGTTTCCCCTTGCTTTCCTCATCGCAGTTTCACAGAGTGATTACCCATCTGTAGCTGTTCAGATCCACATGATCATCACCTACAGAGGTACTGTGCAAGCTGCTGCCCTTGCACAGGGGGATGTAAAACCCCCAAGACTGCTTCTTAGTCTGACTCTTCCCCTCAGACCTTTCCGGCTTGGATGGTCCTACCAGGAGAATTATCTCCCGCCGGCATAGCTCTTTGGTTCGTAAGAGTACACAAACCCTCCCACCTCTGTATGGTTATGCAGTCCTTAGGGAGGGTGGAATATATTAAGAAACTAAAATTGTGGATAAAAGTACCAATTATTTAAATTGTTAATTCTCTTTTTTTAAATAACTTAAAATTATCGTAAGGATTTGCGACTTGGGCCAAGCAGCCCCTAAAATAATTTTTAAATAATCTTCAAATTAGTCTACAAATTTGATTTTTAAACGAATCTTGGGCGTTTTTCGTGATAAAAGTGTTTTATTGTTAAGACAATCAGAAAGGCTTATAGGATAGCAATGTGCCCAAAATTGATATGTATAGATTGGAGTGAAGTCGCTTTTTCCCCATAGATTTTCCTAAAATACGTCTGTGGGAATTAGAAATTTATAATTGGACATTTTTACGTTTTTAGCAGTTTTTATGAAAAATCCCACATATAACTCTATTGTTGTTGTTTTTTAGAGGACCGTCGACAGTTCAAGTCATTTAGAGACTTTGGACGAACACAGACATTCATTATTGTGTTATCTATATACTTGGAACATTTCCCAACATTGCAAATTACAATATCTATCATAGCTTTCATTCGATAAAATAACTTGTCCTCAACAGTATGCATAAAAATTCTGTACTAACCAGTTCTAAATACTTAAATGTTATACCAGTCTCTGTAAATAAAAAACGGAACATTAGTTACTTTTTGCGTACTTCAATTCACAATATCTATCAAAACTTTAATTTGACGAATTAAAAATATATTCATCAGGGGAATAAAATAGCCTATTTACCAATTACTAATTACTTTTACGTGTAACCAATCTCTGTCGTCACGGTAAATAAATAAGCGCTGTAATTATTTACATTTCACCAAGCCTAACTAGCTGAAATTACCCGGCGTTGCTCGGATTTTTAAGTCAAGATAAAAGTTATTGAGGAAGATTTGAGAATAAAACCAAGTAATGAAACCAGGTTAATTTTTATTGTAGAGCTTAATGGTATGCACTATTTTTTATCTTCCCATCTTTTGCCCAAATAAATAAATTTTTCCCGTATCCTTTATCAACAAATGTGGCGACTGTATTTTTTTTATCAAATAATTATAATTAACAGTCGATGGCATCACTTTTAAAATATAGTTATTTCACTCGAATTGATCTCCAGTGGAAAAAACTGCATCATTTTATGTGGTCATGAATCTCAAAAACATTAAAACCTTTGGCAGGAATTGCAAGCTCTAGGGATGCAACCGATGGAAACACGTTTGAAGATACATTAAAATTTTGGGTAACCATACGTTATCCCATGCAAAGGCTGATTTTGTAGGTCTAATTCGTTATTTATATTAGTTAACCTTACGTCTTATTTATAATGGTTGTCAAGTAGATTGTTAATCCAACATTACGCTCATTCCCGGCTTTTTTCAATGGGAAAACTTAAAATGCTTAAATTTTAATTGCGGCTAAAATGGGACCTTCATATTGCTTCTACGTTCTATAGTTCTTGCATTATAAATGCACAAACAAACAAACAAAGTCTTCAAAATAATTATAGTAATTTATAATAGAGATAAGTCTAACTACTTCGAAGCCAAATCAGCCTCTGTATATAAGAAATGGGTACTACTGGGTTATCCTGGACCCCTATTATAAATGCTATTATATTTTCATTGTACTCTATTACCCGAATCCAAGTTAAGTTGCTGGGTGTTGGATTCGTTCCATTTTCCTCCTTCCGGGTTGAGATAAGTGATTGGGGATTGGATTTGTTCCATTTTCCTCCCCCTTCCGGGTTGGGTTAAGTGGTTGGGGGTTGGATATCGATACTAGGGTGCAATGAAAATATTTTAGCATTTTTAATAGGGGTCTGGAATATCTCAGTAGTACCAAAAATGTAACATTTGTCACTTTTATATTAACGCGAATAAATTTATAAACCTATGGTATTGAATCAGTTTTGTTTTTATATTAAATTTTGATTATTTCTTTTTGACAATTACCTTAGCAGAAATTGTGACTTTTGTTCCTAGTTCAAGTTGTGACTAATTTTTCTACCCAACACTGACATTTTTACCTAGCCAAAATTGTGAGTTTTTACGCGAATAAATATGTAAACGTACCGCATTGTTTCAGTTTTGCTTGTATTTTAAATTTTGATCTTTTCGTTTTCAAGATTACCTTATCCAAAGATGTGACATTTTTCCTACCCAAAAATTTGCCTTTTTTCCTAGCCAAAGTTGTGACATTTATCGAACACAACTCTATGACTTTTATTCCGAACGACAATTGTGACTTATTAATATGAATAAATATGTACTCGTATGGCAGTGTTTGTTTTGTTTATTAAAGTTTTATTGTGACAATTTGCTCGCTTCATCTCAATAATATTAGAGCTCATAATTAATTATTACAAATAAATTTCTGAAAATCATCATTATAATATCGCCAATAGATAAAAACTGAATTTTTTTGCAATAACGGAAAGTCATGTTGATTCCATTATTCTCCAATACCGATACAAGTCCTTTCGTCTTCAAAATTACCTAACCAAAATGGTAACTTTTTTCCTAGTCCGAAATTGTGACTTTTTCCTACACAGCACTGACTTTCTTTCCCGAGCAACAATTTTGCCTTCTTTACGCGAATTGACATTTAAACGTATGTCACTGTATCAGATTCGCTGATATTTTAGATTTTCATCGTTTCGTTTTCAAAATTACCTAAGCCAATATTGTGACTCTTTTCCTATTCCTAAATTTATTTTTCTCCTACCCAACAATTTGACCTTCTTTCCGAGTAACAACTGTGGCTTTTTACACGAATTAACATTTAAACGTAAGGCATTGTATCAGTTTCGCTGGTATTTCAAAATTTAGATTTGCCATGTAAATCAAATGGGAAAGTATATTTCCCGGAATCGAACCTCGTACTTTCAATCTTCGCAAGAATATCTATCCTCGGAAGCTCGATTTCAGTAGCAAAGGTTTCCACCAAGTGTCATGAAAATCGGTCTAATGGTTCAAAAGTTAATAGGGGGACAGACAGACTGACGGACAGACACAACGAAGAAACTATACTCCTATTTTCATTCCTGAAAGCATGCCAAACATTTTTCACAAAGGCTTAACAATACACAGAAATTCTAATCCATATATCTGATTTCATTAACACAATATCAACAAAAATGAATATTTGTTTATTTTCGTTATGGTCGTACTATTCATCGCAACCAATCTATTGTTTATACTTCAAAACAGCGTCAAAATTTTGTATTTCGAAGTTGGTGCGTTGGAAAGTATCGCCTTTTCTATCTATAATGTTAATAATTTCCTTCTTCTGAACGAAGAATATCATTAAATATATTGTTACTGATTCACTTTATCACAACAATATTATGAAGTTGGTGGCTTAGTCAAAACTTATGGCTAGTTCAATATAAAGTACAACTCCTTCAGCCGTAAAGATTATGGAAACCCGATGCATTTCGCCCACTAAGTGGGCATCGTCAAGGGTGACTTGATCGGACGGTGACTGAAAGTCGACTATCGAAAGTCACCCCTGAAGATGCCCACTAAGTGGGAGAAATGCATCGAGTTTCCATAATCTTTATGGTTAAAGTAGTTGTACTTTACATACAACAATATTATGTTTATAATTGTGTATCTGATCTGATTGAACACTCTATCAACATCTGTGACTTTTTTCCTACAATCGTTTACCTCGCTTACCGCCTACGGTCGGCCCGACAGTCAGAGGTAAGTTATTTTTGCAGTGCAGCGCATATGAATCATATTGGCTTGAGGTCCACTTCGGGGTTTCAATACGTTAAAAAAAATCCAATTTTAAAAAAGTCTTGGGTCTGGAAGTCTCGAATGAAAATTTCCCGGGACTCGAGACAAGACAAATTCTGAAATTTCCCGGAAATTTTTGTTGAGAATTCTCGGACCAGAATCACTACTCACCATTCACTCAGCCAGCGACGCCGAACGAGAACGAATTGAACCGAATCTCTCTCATCAATATTAGCTTTTTCATTCCTTCTCTTTCTAGCTCGTCTGTTTCAAAACATGATGCGTCAGGCGTAAACAGCGCTGTTGACTACAATGCACAACAGTTTGTTGTAAATTAACAAAATTACGTGCCCTGGTAGTAAATACTCAGATATGTAGAGAAATTAATTATAATTCATACTCCCTCCGTACGCGCACAGGAATTGAAATAATGACATCTTCGTTATCTCATTTTTATATTTTCGTTTTTTTAATTCGATTTTTTCCTCAAATTTGGCGTCCCGTGCAACATGGCGCCCCTGCCTCTAGCTAGACAAATATGAGTGCGGCACGTTTCGGTTTAAACTAAGTCTCGATTCATTTTCCGAAAATGTAAGAAATGCCCGACAGATATTTATCTAAACATAGTAATTGTCTCAAGAGTCCTTGGTAGGCTTTCTTCATTCAATAGCTTTCGTTCTTGCCCTAAGAATGAAATATGAATATTGTCAAAATATTTTACGGGCGTATGTAATGCGTTCTCTCTGAAAATACGCTTAGTTAATCTCACAAATGCCTGATCCTAACTTTCATTCTTTTGCTGATTGATAGCGAGTGACAATCCTTTCCATGAATAATCGCAGTTAACTGGAGCCTAGTATCGTTCTCCCTCAACTCCTCACTATGTTCACCTTCTTCGCTTTCCTTCAGACGGTTGCATTTTGGACGCCCACTTGTCTCTCCATCGTTGCTCCATATCTGTCACATTCTTTGTCACGATAATTATGTCTCCTCTGCTTCAAACGTAGTAGTCTATTTGGATTCATGCTCATTATGGTTAATGCGCCCTCGGGATTAGCTCGCGCAATAGATAATAATGAATATGTTTTGCAGTTCGTTTACAATACCAAATGCAGTAAAGTGCTTATTTCTTCATGTAATTGATTCTTTTAAAAAATCAACGGCAAAATATAACCACGAGGCAAATTTATTCGGTGGCTAAGAGGCATGAGAATGGACTATATGATTGGTCCTCGTTCGTAATCGAACATGCGTAACGGCCTTCTCTTTTGTTTGGTGCGCAGGTCTGTCTGACGTTCGTATTCGGCGCACTGCTAGAGTTCGCGCTCGTCAACTACGCCTCTCGCTCGGACATGCACCGCGAGAACATGAAGAAGGCCCGCCGCCAGCAGAGGGAATGCGAGCAGATGGAGATGCACGCGGCGGCTGTGGCTGCCGCTGAAGCGGCCGCTGCGGCTGCCAATATGCTGGAGGATAGCGGCGGAGCCACGGGGGCAAACTCCTTCCCCATGGTACGGAAAAAACCCACCGAGGATCAATCGGAAGAGCTTTTGATCTTATTTTAAATGCTCGTTTGAATGATTCACTTGATTACTTGCATATGGAGAGAACCTCTACATTCCTGATGCCTCTCTGAATATTTCAATTTTCCTTCGCTAGTGTTCTTATTTCGCACTCATTAAATTTTAATTGTCAACATTCGATCGGAATGAATATTTATGGATATATATTTAGTTTTTTTTGTGAAATAACGTTTCTTAAAAACGACCGCACAAGCTTAAAATGACTTTTTTGTTTTTTTAAAGTCTGATGCAGTTTTTGTCTCTGTAGGATAGTCATCTCATTGATTCTACACCCATGACATATTTAAAATTTTCTCTGCTAACATCCATCTTTGTTTATTTTATTCTCCTAAAAATAAGATATTAAATAAACGCGATATAGTTTTTCCCTTGGAGCTACCCATAAATTTCTAAGAACTGTTCCAGTAAAACTGTACTTCATATCCGACCCCTCCTTGTTCCTTGCTCAGACAGTTTCATTTGGGGCACTGCGATTTGTTCGGACGCAGCTATTCCGTTAGCGTTTCAATCGCGTTTTCAGCGTTCTTAATTTTACCTTCATAAGAATAAGAAAGGAAAGCATCAGAATATGCCGACACTAGACCCAAGTAAGTTAACAATTGCACTTTCGTATATTCTTCTCCAAAAAGAATGACTATATTTCATAAATCAAAACGCTCTGTTAAGGACGAAAGCAATAATCAGTCCTCATATGATCACGTGAGTGCTCAATTTAATTCCTAATAATGAAGTAATCTTCAAAAACCGTGACCTTAAACGTAGCAAGCGACTAAATCTATAATTAGGAAAACACGAACGATAGGCGAACAAGCGATACGTGCGATTCTTTATCACTTATATGGCTTTGTTTCATTTGTTACCAAACACTGTTTTATTCTAAGTTAAAATCATGAAGCATAGTTGAATACGCGAAACGAAAGACATTAAACTATAGAGTCGCGTTGAAGAAACGTCACCGAATAATTCTGTGGACAGTGTTTCTCAACGATTGCAGGGTGAATGTCAGCAAGGTGGAATACCGGAAATAATTATCAAAAAACTTTTTCTTAACACAATTACTACATTAATTAATGCCCATAAAGTTTTCCGTTATTGATCAATTAAATGCATTTGACGTCAAAATTTGCTTCTTGGAAAAGGTAGTTTTTTATCAGGATGGAACCCAGATATTTTTAAGGAACGGCTGGTAGAAGTGAAAAGTAGAGGACGACTACCCTAGGAGACGGACTCGCACATCGTTGAAAGCTTCGTCAAAAGTAGGCCCACAACTTCATCAAGGTTATCGCCTTCGGCTTCGCTCGGTTTCTCTTTCGGTACGAGTCGCACGCGGCCGATTAATTTGAAATGTCTTCCATTTTATCATGGTCCTGTACCGACTCGAAGAACTTATACCATTCGTTCACCACCGCTGGAGGTGGTGGCTCCCCTGATCAACCGACCTCAGTGGATTATATCGGCAAAACGGAGCAATTGGATTCATAATATAATCTACTAACATATAAATTGCATAAAATCTACACCCACAAGAGAAATTTGCTCGTGGTAGCTAAATAGTTTTTCGAGCACATTCTCCATATTCTCCTAATTTGTCTGCCTATTTTCCCCTTTGCCTCAGAATTCCTCTCTCCATCGACCCCTTCTTCGGCGAGCGTCGCTGCTCTCGAATCTCCAGAGGGCCGCCTAAGGCTTCTTTCTCCCCTTCAAAAGCACTCTTCTCTCCTACAGAAGCCGATGGTTCGACATCCGCACATGCACCATCACCCGGACGCCACCGAGAAGGTCGGCCGCGGGGGCGGCCAATGCGAGATCCACATGGCCGGACCGCCTTCCAAGAGGGAAAACTGCTGCCGGACGTGGCTCTCCAAGTTCCCGACGCGCTCCAAGAGGATCGACGTCATATCCCGCATAACCTTCCCTCTCGTGTTCGCCCTCTTCAACCTCGTCTACTGGTCCACGTACCTCTTCAGGGAGGAAGCCGAAGGGGAGTAGAGAGGAGAGGGAGGGAGGGAGAAAGAGGAGGGATGGGTGGGTTGGGGGAAGAGGTGGAAAAGCGAGAAGGCGGCCAAGTGAGGTTTTTTATACGCTAATGTGTGTGTGTAAATATATACATGTAGATAATTATTTATTACGAGTGATGGGGAAACGAAACGATCTCCTTCTTACTGGCGGGCCGAATTATCGGCAAGTTAGTGTGGAGGATGGATGCGTTCCTCCCTGGAGAGGGAGGTGGATCTGAAGGTGGAGTGGAGGCAGGGGCGGAGGCAGGGGAGAAGACTCCCCCCCACCCCCTCGACGGACGCGCCCTCTCCCCCACGTTGTGTACCCCACGGCTCGGTGTTATCTGACAGTGCGGATGACGCCGTTCTCGAAGATAAGTTAGACTTGAGAGATTAAGGTGTGCCTGTTTTTGTGTGCGCGCATGTGTGTGAAAAATATCTTTGAGAATTGTTACTGTAGTGGGAAATTGGGGAGAGATGTCATAGAATATGAATAGAAGCATGATTTAGGCGATAATATGATGCGACAAAATTCATCGTGTGATTAAAATTAAACGCCTTATGCATGAGGAAAAAAAATTTCTCTTTCTGTCGGCTGAAATTTTGAACTTCGCGAGAAACGAGTGAAAAATAAGTTTACAAGTTTCAGATATATATATGTATATATGTATATATATATATATATATATATATATATATATATATATATATATATATATATATATATATACATATATGAAACTTTGTAATGAAGTCTGAATTCACAGTAATTACAAAGTTAATAAAAGTGTGTGATCTGTGTTTTTGAGCGTTTTCAAAATGTGTGCGACGATGACTAGGAACGATTTTGAAAATGAGTTGTAGGTGAGTTGTCTTTGCTGTCACAAAGTAAGCGGTTAGGTTGAAAATTGAAACTCGACTGACCTGCTGAAACTTAATTCCAGATCACGTGACAAATGTAGGGTTTAATCCTGAGAACTGACTCGTTCTGAAACGGTTCATGATAATAATGTGTACAAAGAGAAATTTTTCAACACAATCGTCGAATGACTTTTTTACCGCCTAGAGAGAGGTTAATTCGAAATGTGGATTTTTTCTTCGAACAGTCGCGTTCAGGAACGAAGGCGGTTTTTGCGTTTTTTCGTATTTTAGGAGAAGTTTTATAGCGGAAGATAAAGTGCCCTGGGCGATTCCTAGGCGGTGACCTTCCGCTTCCCCCTAATTCCCCTTTTCCCTAATTCCCCGTCCTCTCCTCAACCCCTTCTCACTCCTCCCCACACCCTTCTCTCCATCCCCTTTTTCCTCGTCGGCCAATAGTTACTTCTATTCGCGCGTTTCTAAGCAAACGGAGGTCAAACTCTCCCGAATGTAGGAAAGGGAGAGCGGACCATTTCTCGCAAAAACATTTTCTCCCGCGATTGATTAATCCCCTTTGTATCTACGCACACCACACGGAGCTTTCCGTCTAAACTAATGTGAAACGCGACTCGAGCGTTTTATCTTTGAGCGCGCGTCCGGGGCATTCCGAGGAAAAGATGATTTTTATTTGCTTCCTCGATTGAAGAAAAGAATGGATTTTTTATCATAAGTTAGTTCCTTTCGCTTCCGCCAGAGGTTTTTGAGGCGGAGGAGTGGGAGGAGGCGGAGGAAGGAAGGGGGAGTGGGAGCGAGAGAGGCGACGAGGGAGGGAAGCATGCGAAGGACGAGACGGCAAAAGGAATCGCATTGCTTAAAGATGGACGCTCGAAGAAATCACTTTTCTCGCTTTCCGACTCGAGCCCACTGCCAAGTTGTTCAATATGTTTATTTCGTTTTTTTCCGAGAATGGTCGCAAATTTGACCAAAGGCCCTGTCGCGAGAGGAAAAGGAGAGAGAAATGAGTTTCGATTGCGGCCCTTGAGAGAGAGAGGAAGAGAGAAAGGAAGAGAAAGGACGAGAGATAGCAAGAGAAAAAAGGAAGAGATAGGAAGAGATGTATGGAGATAAGATGAGAGCTAGGGAGAGAGGAAGAGGTAGGGAGAAAGAGGAAGAGATGTAGGGAGAGGAAGAGAGCTAGGGAAAGTGGAAGAGGTAGGGAGAGAGAGGAAGAGATGTAGGGACAGGAAGAGAGCTAGGGAGAGAGAGGAAGAGATGTAGGGAGAGGAGGAGAGCTAGGGAGAGAGGAAGAGGTAGGGAGAGAGAGGAAGAGATGTAGGGAGAGGAAGAGAGCTAGGGAGAGAGGAAGAGATGTAGGGAGAGGAAGAGAGTTAGGGAGAGAGGAAGAGAGAGGGCGGTTCGCCCCCAGTGTTGTTCCCTAGCAACCATCACCGATCGCTCTCCGTCGGCGATGAAACTATCCTAGAGAGTAGGAAAGCTCGGAGGCCCTTAGGTGCGGGGAAAGTCTTTTTTTCTAGAAAGCGCGTCGAACCCGTTTGAGTCGAGCCGATATACCGATGACGAAATATTTATCGGCACGCGCCGACGCATCGTTAGGAAAACGAGGAGAAATATCGATGTTCAAATCGCCGATGATCCCGACTTAAAATGAACACTCGCGGCGCACGTTTAATCCGTTCGCCGTTTGTCCTTTTCTCTTAACGGTCACAGCATTTTTACGAACCTTGGCGCGACTTCGCTGCGGATTGCGTCAATTTATATTTTTTTACGTGCTGTCCGATCGAAGCTGCATACTAGTTATTAGCTACCGGGCTGCGCACGCGAATAGACGCTCTGACGGTCTCCATTGAGGCAACCGCTTCCTGTTCGACTCCAGACGTTTCCCACGCCCCATCTCGATATTGCGTTCCGATGCATAAGAAGCACGCGGAGGAGGAAGAGGCATTTCACGAATCGGTTAAGCAGCGGAGGGAGGGAGGAGAAAAGGGAGGGAAAGGATGGGGAGGGGGAAGAATGGGGAGGGGGAGAGATGGGGAGGGGGGGAAAGGGGAGGGGAAGAATGGGGTGAAGGGGGGGAGAAAGGGGAGAGGTTTGGAGGGAGGAGGATGAGCAATAATGGAAGTGGAATGGGGGAAGCAAGCGAATATAACGAGGTGACTTTTAAGCAAAAAACTGAAAACACAGGGTCGTAGATGAGTGTTAGGCAAAGACATTTTAATTAAGAAAAACAATTTAAGAAAAAGTATTTAAAAATATTTAGAAAGAATTTCTTGAGGTGTTTTTAGAATTCCAATAGAAACGAAAAACACATGCTCAACATATAATACAATTCAAGGTCTCCAGAGTTACAGCAAAAATGAACAAAATCATATAACTATTGTGTGTATGTTATTATTCACAAAAAACAATCGTACTTCAAGAAACGTGCTTAAGATTTAAAGAAATATATAAATCATTAAGTGGAAAGAGAATAAAATAAATCTGTTACTAGCACATATATCTATATAATCTATGATAGAGCACTATATAAATTATTTAAATATATTTAACACTGTTTTATTATGTATGAAGAATGTAATGTTGCATTTGTACCGTAGTATGTTATTGTCCATTAACATGCAGCCAGATGTGAAGCCTTCTTGAAGTGGACGTGCGCTACTGGTATGATTTGATTCATAATGGGAGGTGTATGCTATAGAATGATCGACATTTTAGCATAATTAATGCGAGTTGTTGACGACTCTTACATTGTGGTCAATCTGAAACAAATGTGATCAGCAAAAGTGCATCTCTCAAAAACATATTCATTTGCCCAAAAGTTGTATGTATGTGTGTGTATGTTCATATACGTACATACATATATAGATCTTAAAGACAATATGAAATCTTTTTCAGACTCATTTGTACCGTTTTTATCATCTATTTCATTCGCCAAACCTAGGAGCGCTCCCATTTATGCTATTTAACAGTTAACGAAGGGTTTGTCTGTCAGATTGAAAATTTATGAGAAAGTTTTTGGACATTGTTAGCTAAGTATTATCAAGAATGCTTCCGTCCGAGTTGGCAAACATGTGAAATTAAAATGGTTACGTTCATCAACAATGTTCCATTGAAAAAATGGTTTTATAGACACTGCACTGTGAAGCAATTTTTTTCTTGTCAAATGATACTGTTAGAGTTTTAAACTGTACGAAAAAATAAAAATTCGAAAAAATACCCAACCTTTTTTTTTAAAGTATACAAAAATTTCTCCAATCTTTAATAGGCAAAATTCACCAAGATAAATTCGTCCACTGCATCGCTTTCCACTTCCATATTAGGAGAATGGAAGAATCTGATGTGCTATCCCAAACTGAAAACTATGTTTAAACATAAGTTGCTAATCGTTTTCTTTATCAATATTTTGTAGATTAATTAACTGAAATTAGTTAAAAAATTATAAATAATGAGAACTTAATATAGCAAAATTAAATTTATGGATCGTATCAAAACCTTTTTAACAATTTGTTTTCTTAAGGGATTTCATTGCATCATAAGAAAAATTAAACGCTTTGAAAACATTCACAAGCATTATCATCATCATTCTATTACAGTAAAACCTGAAGTGCCAGGATGTGGTTGAAATTATAGATACTTATAACGATAAAGAAAGCTTTTCTTACAATTATCATTCCTTTGGCTCCAAATGCAAACTATTTATCTGGTTGAGATTAAAAAAGGAAGTATTGATGAGAGGCAAAGTCATTTCTGAGCTTTAGAACTAATGAAATAAAAACTGTAAAAATTCTGCTATATTGCTCAAAAACACAAACAGGTTTGAACGCAATGTCATCTTCAGTGGAATATACCACATGTTTTACAGATTTATATACAGTGGGACGGTGAAAAGTAACCAATGAAATTAGAGATAGTGTTTTGAGTAATATAGTGGCATTTTTACATATTTTGTTTTTTTACTTGTTCCGAAGTTTGGAATTCCGCAACATTAAGGCTTCAAAAGTGGTTTATTATAATTTCTGGGTGTTTGTAAATTTATGAAGAAATGCGGCTTCCGTCACACTACTACAGATTCTCAACATCATATTTTCTATCTTTTCTAGGTCCAATTTTCTCCCTCGGGGATTTTTTCTTTATCTTTTCATTTACATATCCCTTTTTCAATCATATAATATTCATTTTTTCTTGCTGTCTCTTTTCCTCTTTCCTAGAACCCTTCATTCGGTCGACCTTGGCCTTTCAAAATTTCGCCCATCCATTTCTTCTGCCTTTCTTATCTTACTCGACTATCTTCTCCTACGGAGTTTAAAATTTCCCCATTTGCTTTTCTCCAGTCTAGGCCACACATTAAACTCCTCCAATTTGCTCGCATCTGTTTTCATAAACCATCTTCAAGCCTTTTTTCTTAATCACTCATTATTGCTATGTCATTTAATAATATAACTAATTTTAACTAATTTAATCGACAAATATTGAAGAGCGCTAGTGAGAGTGGGCCACACTGTTTTAAACCTCTTCCTAAAATTGCCCAATTTGATCCACTCTCTGTGCATTATGGTTCATATAAAGATTTTTTATTGAATGCCTATCTCTTTGACTTACTCCCATTTTCTTAAGCTCTTACATTAGCCTATGTCAGCGGTCCCCAAAATCTATGAAACTACGACCTCAACTTACAGCAATCGACCTTCTTGTGCCTCCCTCTTATTTGTAGCAGCCTGCCATCTCCAAAATCAGTATTTTTGTTACTATAATAAAGAAAAATTACGTAATTAAATTAAATGAGAAATATTTTTTAATTCCATTAAAATTTTTAATATTTCACTTAATCTAGTTATTTGAGTAAATAGTGTGTTTGGTATTCAGAGAGACATCATAGTGATTTTGTCTGCTAGCCTAGTCGCATAAGCCACCGGTAGATTAACTTTACTCTGCTGCCTGAGACTCCTATTCCTTCTTCCTCAAACATCACCGACAGTCGAGTGGTCGAGTTCAACACCGCCTTGAACTGCACTTCCACGATTGACCCAGCCCCATCAACGTCGGTAAGCAACCAGATCCTTCCCCACCTGAGTGTTTATTTTCCATACAGTCCATTGTCTCTTTCTGTTCCAACCAATATTACTATTGGGGCAGTAATAAGGAACGTAATTTTTGGTCCTTCGTAACTCAGTTGAATTGCGTATATCAAAGATTTACTAACATTTTCGTTGAAATAGCATAGGAAAAGTAGGTTAGGTGACATAACTTATTAGGTATTTATCCCATGTGTATCTAGAGTCAATGACTCATCTTAGACGACTGTATCGTGCTATCTCGCATTTTTTCTCAAGTTACGATTTGAACTAGCTCATATTTCGTTATAGGTCGACCGGACTCAAAAGACCCTTCTAACAAAAGTGGGCGGAGCAAAGGAAGATGCCGAGAGCTCATTGGGTACCCCCACTCTTCCGGATTCGGATAACTTCACTCTTATGGATGCTCACGCCTAACTGACGAAATTCTCACGCGAGAAAATCGATGAATTTTCTGTTTAATATTTCATGATTTCTGATAAATTATTTATCTGTTGTGTTTATAATTTATTTTTAATTGCTGAATAATGGACTGTAACAAGTATCAAATCATTTATTATAATAAATATGGATATTTTAATTTCTTAAGTACAAGCAGATGAGTATAATTTGGCGAATGTACGCAGATATTATTCCATGAAATATCGGTTAAGTATTTTTTAATTACATTAGTAATAAAATTAATGCCACAATTAATAAAGAATTCATTCACCATTACCAGGAGAAATGTGTATAAAATTAAAAATACTTTCCGAAACACGTTCCGACGCTGCGTCCCAGATGTCCTCTGAACCCAAAAAGAAAAACTAATAAACGGCGAATTCTAAAAGGCTGAAAACACGTACCATTCTAGCTATTGAAAAGGAGGGGGCATAAACAAATAAACGAAAGAAATCCTGGCGTAAAGCGTAGGCACAGGAGCCATGATGAGTTAAAATAGTGAAAAATATTTGCCATTAGCGAGAGGTTACATTGTGCTGTGCGTGAATGTTCTCATATTTAGAACCTTTCAGAATCGGTACTTTTTTAAGATTATAAGGTGGCTCAGTTGAAGGGACAATCTCTTTTATATGAGAATAAAAGGAAGCCTCAGCTGAAGGGACCAAATGAAAATACGTGAGGAAAATTCACAAGTAAATTCATGGAACTAGAGACTCCAGTAGCCGTAATTGTTGTTGTATTTGAGACCGATATATTTGCTTTCCCGTAAAAAAGTAGCCACTTTGTACACAATCTCCCGTGCTTGTCCTCTCAATGGTCTCCCGGAAACGGGCGTACTTCTTAATGAAGATGTCATGTCATTCAAAAACAACAATAACCACAAAAATAACAAATAAAGAAAAACTAAAGAAACAACGAAATTCTGAATAACAATAGCAACAATAAAAATAACAAATACTATCAACAATCAACAAAAACTTCAAAGAGAAAGATACCGGGGAGATCGAAACGTTCAAATGTGCGCGCTGAAACTGACTGAAGTTGCCGCTGTGGTGTGGAATTATATAAATTATACCCTTATTGCGTTATGTGTTACCTAGTATATAGAATTATTCTGTTATCATTATGAAATTAGACGATGAAAAGGAGGATTCACGGGCGCTACGTATTCATGAACGTAATTATCTTCTCACGAAATCTCGGCGTGAAGACATTATTCGTCCAGTCAAACGCCCCATGCCTTGTCAAATTCGGTCCTTGCTAATCGCGATCAGTTACCTTTATTTATTAGCAAATTTTTGTAGTAAAGAAACAGAACCTCCTTCACCGTAAACAGATGGAGAATATATTCACGCTGCAGGTTGCTGGTAAACACCGTCGCAGGACCTAAGTCAAAAGGAGACACACGAACACGCAGAAACACAACTCCATCGAAAGGCAATCACACAGTAAACTCTAACCAAAGATTAAAACTAGATACCGATGTTTCGACAGTTAAGTTGTCATCGTCAACAGTGTGGGTTGTGGGAGGGGGAAAGGGGGCACATGTAAAGGAAATGACCTTTGGGGAGAGGGGAGGAAATGTGCAAGGGGTGGGAACAGTTAGATGAGTAGCTGAAAAGGGGGGGAGTGGGGGATGGGACCTAAGTCCTTGTTCATGACGGTTTTTTGTTATTATGTATGTATATGCTTTTGTATGCATCGAGTTTATTGTATTGGTCAAGTGATTTGATAGGATAATGAGTATCAAAAATATGAGTTGCTATGCTTGATTTCTTTATTCTGTTGTTTTTGTAGTGTGCTATGTGTTCTTTAAACCAAGTTTCCAAATTGCGTCTAGATTGTCCTATATAAATTTTGTCACACAAACTGCATTTGACTTCATTTGTGGTGATGGGGAATTTTATCTTTCTGGTTTGTCAGTAGGTTGGATGATTTATTTTCGTTGGTAAAAATCGGGTGAGGATAAAATTTTGAATGCATGCGTGGAGATTTTATAGTTTCGGTGCATATGATAATTATATGTATTTCTTTCTTTGTGTTTTGCTTCGTGAATGTGGTACATGATTTAATTTGAATATTGTGTTTGTGTTTTCGAATAATGTTTCCGATAATTTGTGAGTGGAGCCCGTTGTGCAATGCGCAGTTTTTAATAAATATAAGTTCTTTAAATAAATCTATTTTCGATAGAGGTGGGTTTAATAGTCATTGAATCATGGAGTGGAAATAAGTCAAATTGTGTGAGATATGTTGGTTGAGGCGTTGTATGAAATTAGGGATGCTTTCTTTTGCTGTGTCAAAGATTGCAAAGATGTCATTTATGTATGTGAGCTACGTTTTTGGAAAATATGGAAAGGAAGATTTGCAAATCTCTCGAAGTGAGTCATGAAGAGCTCAGCTATGAATGAAGAAAGAGAGTTACCCATATTTGTACCTTCTTTTTCTTGATAAAAGCTATTGTTGATTTTAAAAAAAACTTTGTTGCATGCACAGGGAGGTTAAACGAACAAATTCTTCTGTATCTTCCTTAGGAATATTCTTTTCTAATAATCAAGTCTGTATGTAAATTAAATGTCGTTTACAGTATTTCTCTAAGACAAACTGTTCAAGAGATAAAAAGGGGGACGGACAGACATTGAGTAATTATATATAAAAGATTTTACTATATCTTTAATAAATTAGTTCATTCAAATCCGAATTTGTCGAATATTGAAAAGTATAATTGTCTTGCATCCTCCGTCTAGGAGCAGGCACTTAACTTAATTTCTAGCATTCCCTTAAATTCTGATATTTTTACTACTGCTTGGCAAACTTCAGTGAAAATAAGCGCATCTTATATTACATTACCGAAGTCGTCGACGAAATTTTTGGCAGGCTTTTATTGGTTGACTTGCCAGCCAATCAGAAATCGGAATGTTATTGTTTATATACCTTAGTTACATTATATGTTTACCTAAAATAGCAATTAATTGTACGTGTTCTTATTTGAAGGATTAATAAAACAATACATTCATATTAATTTATAGGTTTGTATAGAATTTTAGGAAGCTTATATCTCGACCACTGTTTACACTATTTTTTTATCCATAGTTTGTAATAATGCAAAATGTTGTGTACTCGCGAGGCCGTTGGCGATATTACGTCATTTTGTTTATTTACTTTTTTCTGTTCTGTTTACGAAGAAAGAAGTTTAAAAGAACTTAGCAAGGTCAGTTAATTTTATTTATCTCATCATTTGGAAAATTAAAAATTATATTAAAGAAAAATAAAATTAAACTAATCAAAATCCCCATACAGGTTAATAATAAATAAGGAAGAAATATCTGTTGATAATTTGTTCAAACCGATATTGAAATACTGGATTTTTCTGGGCGCCGCTGGGTTCTTCATTGTAACATATTTTATAAATAAAATGTCTGATCAAATTAATTATTTGTAAAAATCAAAATCACCTTAATGTGACAGCGAAGCGTCAGGCTCCCTCGTGCTAGCCTTCTATCATCAATACTAGCGTAATTGCCCGTCAAATATGACGTGATTATCATAAAAGTTTTCATAACGGTTTTCATCTGTGTGTGGAGTAAGTTGGATCGTCCGAAAGGAAAATCCAAGAGCTGATCAAGAAATTCTCCATACCCATTGAAGACCAACGGAACATGCTGCCATCATCATCCAGGCCTCCACGACTGTTTGGGTTACCAAAACTTCACAAGAGCGGCGTTCCCCTGAGACCCATCGTCAGCGCCATCGGCTCCTCGACGTATCGCCTGTCGAAATATGTACTTCGCAGATTACAGTCGTACGTAGGCAGAACGGAATCGTACGTGAAAAATTTAGCACATTTCATAGAAATGCTAAATGATATGAAAGTATCTGAGAACGACATTCTAGTAAGCTTTGACGTGACCTCACTCTTTACTAAGGCTCCCATAAAGTACTCCATCTACATCTTAAATGAGCTTAAACAGCATGGACTACCAGCCTCATCAGCAACTATTTCCTATGGAACGGGCAGTTTTACGAGCAGAGAGAGGGAGCAGCTATGGGCTATCCTCTCTCCCCCGTCATAGCCAAATAACATTTCGAATCAAAGGCGCTATCTTCATGTGGTCCTCGTCCATCTTGCTTGTTGCGTTACGTGGATGACACCTTCGTCATTTGACCCAATAGGATAGAAAAAATTCTCCAATTCCACTGTTTACTCAACGGAGTTCACCCGGCAATCCAGTTTACCATGGAAATCGAAGAGAACGGCACCCTACCTTTCCTCGAAGTCCTGGTCAAGAACAGATCCGACGGAAGCCTTGGACACAGTATGTTTCGTAAAAGGACTCACACTGATCGATACCTTCATGCTGCTTCTCATCACCATCCTCAGCAGAAGGCATCAATAATCAAGACCCTCATGCACCGAGCAAAGACGATCTCCGATCCCGAGTCGCTAGAAATAGGAAAAGAGCACGTGGGAAGAGCACTCAGGAATAACGGCTCGCGAATGGTTGATTCGCGAAGCATTGGAAATCGAAAAACATCCAGTAAATTTCAACAGAGACGACGGCTTACACATCAGCGCGATTTGGAAGCGGCTATTCCAACGGAAAAGAGAAAGGGAAGAAAGATCCGTTGGCGCCACGACTGAAGAGAAAGGAATGGAAACTCGACCGAGCCAATCATCTACGGGCAACCGTTAAACTTAGGAAGGCACGAGTGTATATATAAGTAGACCCCTACCATCGGAAATCGCTTCATCTCCTTAAGATGCAGGATGCAATGCTTGCGAAACGTCGAGGAATGTCATCACCGCAGCGAAACACGAAAGCGTCCACCAGCATTCAGAAACTTGGGCGATTTCGAACCAAAGGCAAAAATAGACAATAAGAATAAGAATCTGTTTATTTTTCTTTAAATTCGTCCCTGTCCAAAGATCATAGGTTAATTACTCCAAATTTAATTGGTAAAAGAAAAAATGCCTGCAAGTGAAAAAAGGAATTTTTAAGTCATTATGGGGATTTGTATAAAACGTTCCGGCGGATCAACGGACTGACGGACGGACAGATGGGCAGAATAAGCATATTATGTATATAATAATATTTTTTAAATTTCTCAGTCACGTAATATTTCAAAATATAGAATATAAAACCAAAGTTACTTCTATAATTGCTACGGAGTTAAAATTTGGAAGGAAGATAGGGCATGGGATGCAACTTCTGAGAAAATATGAAACCCCGGAAAACTGATATTTTAGGGATGTTTTTGACCTCAATGTCCAATTTTAAGCATCCATAAGAAAAGCATTGAAAGCGGTGCAGGGCTTTATAAAATTGCTTTTTTAAATTAGTTACAATTAAGATTCCAAATTTATCCGAGTTTGTGCTATTTAATTTGGCCTATGGAGCTTTAGATAAAAACACTCAAAAAATTTAAACTTGAGAAAAATTAACTTTATTATCCATCTTTTAATATCTTGTTAGACTTAGGTCGTAATTATGTCAACATCTTAAGATCATCGGGTTTAAACCATCATTAGCTAGTTCATACCAAAGAGTGCCTGTGCAAAGTAGGCATAAGATTCCAAAAACTTCGTTAGTTGCTACTTCTCTAGGTGAGCATAGGATAACCATAACATGTCAGCTTTGCTCTCAGAGTCAAAGGCTGTATCAATGTATTAAGTTTATTGGATTTTAAATTAATAAACGGAAGGCATTTGTTAATTCTAAAAACATATGTTTTAACTGTTCTCATAAATCTCATAATTGTCATTCAGAACCTGTTTCCAGATACTGCTCTAAGACCATCACTCGTTGTTATCCATTGTTAATGAAAATCATAAAATTAGTTCTAAACAATCTAAAAAAAGGACACGTTGGGATGAAGTTGTACAAAATGATGAACCGACTGATTTAGACATACCAAAATTGGGAACTAAAGTTCAAACGCATAACGTCACCAAACGCTGTGTCACGTTCTGCTAGTCAAGTTACATCTCAGTCTTCTATAGTTTTATCAGGTAGAGCTCTTGTGCTCATTAAAAAGGGTTCTGGTTTGTAAGAAACAGTTCGAGTTCTTATTGACCCTAGATCACAGGCGAATTTCATAACCACCGATTTTCAACAAAAATTGGGACTCTAGGGGAGACATTTTCCATTCCATTCTCGTGGAGTCAGCGCTGTTTATGAATATAGGAAAGAACTCATAACGATTATGGAAATTATTGAAAACAGTGATGACATAATGCATGTTAGAAGTATACCATGAAGAAGTTTGCAAAGAAATTCAAAAAGCAGATTATGTAGCATTGATACCCGATGAAACTACTGTGTCATGTCAATTTCACTTAGTCATTGTATTACGTTACATTGTAGGTGAAAAATGGTAGAAAGGTTCTGGAATTTCATTAATCCTGATGGGCATGATGCTCGTGCAATCGCAGTTTATACTTTAAAACAACTCGACTCCCTAATTGGTGACAGTCCGAATAAACTTATAGCACAACGTTTTGATGGTGCTTCTGTTATGAGTAGACATTTAAGTGGGATTCAGAAACTGATAAAAGACAAGTATCAACTTGCTTATTTCATCCACTGTTATGCCCACCAGCTGAATCTCATTATGTCTAACGCAGCGTCCATCAACCGCCAAACCCGTATCTTTTTTGCACATTTGTCTGGAATCTGTTCATTTTTTCCTAATTCACCTCAAAGAACAAAAGTGTTGGATGACATTGTACAGAGAAGATTACCACAGGTATCACAGACCAGTTGGAATTTCCATTCTCTTGGAGTCAGCACTGTTTATGAATATAGGAAAGAACTCATAATGGTTATGGAAATTATTGAAAACAGTGATGACATAAAGTTGCAGTCTACTATAATACAAGCAGGTGCATATAAACCTAGGCTGAAAGAAAATAACTTTATCTTTTGGTTAACGCTTTTTCATCGGATAATGAAGCATCCTTTTTTGAAAAAAAAAGACTGAAGAGTGAACTTCAAGTTTTTTACAAAAAACAGGAATTGAAAGCAGTTTCTGGTGAGGTTCCATTTCTGTCGCTAATTTTGGATCAGGATTTGTGTGAAACATTTCAAGAGACAATAAAGCTTTTAAAAGTGTTGATCACGATACCAATGTCGGCATCAGAAGCAGAACGGTGTTTTTCAATGATGAAAAGAATAAAGGAATAGGAATAGTATGAAAGAAGAAAGACTTGAGTGCATTAGGCATGCCATCGTGTGAAAAACTTTTGTAAATAACATAGACAGCTTCAACAGAAAGTTATTGATATCAGTAATGAGGTCAGGCTCAACTCGGTGGAATTTACTCATAATCAAAAAATTACTTTGTTGTTTCCACAAATTTTGATTTAAACAGGACCGGTTTCACTACGATCGTAGCGTCATCAGGTCGTGTTTAAATCAAAATTTGTGGAAACAACAAAGTTATTTTTTCATTTTTAGAAAGTTATTGATTTATTTTCTAGCAAGAAAGATCACCGAATGGACTTTGTTTACCGCTCATTTTAGCTGCAAGGCACTTTTTCATCTGCTCACTACTGTACATTTATCGGTAAGTAAAAAATTAAATGCCTTTTTATTATAATTTTAGGCTTTTTTAAACATATGCTAGCCCTACCAGTTAAAACAACCACCGGTCACCACTGATTACGTTACGCGTAACGTTTTCCAGCACTTATTAAAACTGGAAAATGCAAAGCTTTCATTTTACTTGTTCATCATGGAACAGTTCAACAATATTAGGCCAACCATCATGGATTTTTGCAATTCTTTGTTGACCACCGAAAATTAACTTAAACTTTATTCGCTGGTTTTAAATGCCCGCGCGAAACGTCCCGTTGTCTGATTTAATTTGGATATTATAAATTTGCATTGTATTCTGAATTAATTCTCCTATATCATGAACTATCGGTGAAAATATGTACTAGTAAAAACATTTTATGGTAGAAATATTGAAAAATATTAGGAAAAATATAAACCTGTTCCTCAAAACAAAAATACAATTTTTATTTAAAATAATTAAGCAGTCCCTTATGTCCACTAAAATGTAAAAAATAACTACAAATAATTAAATATAACTTTGTAAATCCCTACAATACTATTCCACAAGTATTGTAGGAATTTAAATAGTTATATATAATTATTTATAATGAATTTCTACAAAGTTGAACAATTGACTATAAATAACTATAAAATTAAAAAATAAATGTTCCAGAAAGTTAAAAGAGCCATACAAAAGTTTTGTGGCGTAATCATTAACAAATAAATCATGAGTTATATATTTTGCAATAAAATTTTACATAACTATAAGAATTTTTATTTTCTGGGACATTCAATTAAGTGATTTTTATAATTTTTTTTTCTTTATACTGCAACTATAATGTGGTTTCATTGATTTTTTTATATGAATATATTTTAATTTAATTGTTAATTTATGCATATCCATCAGTGTTGACGAGCAATTACATTAGTTACAAGTATAACAAACGATCGAAGAATTGTGGAGCAAATTAATCAATATATTTTAATTTAATTGTTAATTCATGCATATCCATCAATGTTGACAAGCAATTACATTAGTTACAAGTATAGTAAACGAGGGAAGAATTGCAGAGCAAATTACATATTTTCTTGTTTCGGGATTATGACGTCATCATAAGATTACATCTTTGGTTGAGATCGATGGCCTCTCGCAATATCAAATATTCTATAAATTCCCTTTAAATGCATTTTATCAACTAGCGCAGCGGTTAGTAACCTTTTTTGATAATGCATCCCTTGTTTATTTTCAACATTTTCGTGTACACCCCTCCCCACCCCCACCCCAACCCAGCCCCACCCCATCTTCCTACTTGCATTTTATGACAAAGGTTTTCTTGTACAACAAAATAACCATTATGACACTTAATACAATATTATATTTTAACCACCTTTTCAAAAATCACTCTAGTAATTTATAAAGACTATTTATTAATTCATTTAGCATCGAACTATAAGAGGAACCAAGGTCATGAATTTAAAAATTTAGGAAAGAGAATTTCATTGTTTTTTACGTTTACTTACATATAAAAACAAAAATGAAGCATTATAAAACAGAAATGCAGCATGAAATTTAAAGTGTCCTTACTCATAATAAAAAACCCAAAATGTCTCTGCCACCACTCTCAGTAATATGTATTCACTCCACAGTTGAGGTTGTCACATTGTAGAGTTACAGTGTTGAAAAAGTAACACTAACTTCTGTCTGTTAAATTAAGTCGAAGTCAAGCCTTGCACGAGTGGTTTCAACGTGCATCATCGTCTGAAGATAATTTAAATAGCGTCGAGGCTGGTCATGTAATTTTGAGTTGGATGGGATAGATTTAGCTGAGTTTTGGTGTCATTTACTAAGCACTTTTGTTATGATGTAACTTTCACAATCTTCAAATAGTGCGCCATATCCATTGCCTTCAATTGCCTTGCCAATACTACGTTTCCTGAAAACAAACAAAACAAGGGGAATAACACTTACAGTTACAATTTGGAAGGCAAAACAATCAATCCGCAGTGAAACGTACAATGCAATTTTTGCACCTGTTTTCCAGACATAATCTTCTCGGTGCGCGGTCGAATTATATTTACTGCAATGATGAGATCGTGTTCGGGTTTTAGACGATATGCTATTCCGCGTCTTTGTTGCTTATTGCTGTCAGAGTCGAGAATCCTTGCTCCAACAAGTATGATATTGAGAACGGTATAATTGCCGTAATCACAGCATCGGCTAATTCCCCAAACTCTGGCCGAATAATGTGTCAAAAATTACATATTTTATTTCCTTGAAACAGCATATAATGTGCGATCGGTAGAACGATAATTTCTCTTTTATACATTATGAAAGAGAAGCGTCAGAGGTATTACAAACCAGTCCTTTGTGTTGTCAGAATTTTCTATTTCTGGAGAGTACTTTAGAAAATTATTAATTAGATGCGAACTCTGTACAACCAATTTCTATTTCTTTTTCAGCTTTGATATCACTGATCACTGAATAACTGGAATGGTGAGATATCTTCTTTTTCAACACAAGCAACCCACATAGTTTCTTATGAAATCCGTTTACCATATCTTATGCTTTGAAACCGTTTCTGTTAAAACCCTGCATTTATATAATTAATTGATTCAACTTGTTGAATAAATCTGAAAGGTAAGCCAGCCGACATTGCCAAGTGTCGTCTTGAAAAAACTTGCCATAACAAATTTCATTTCTGAAAGGAATCGTTCAACTTCACGTCTTAAATCCAATAAACGAGTAATAACTCTTCCACGAGATAACCATCGTACCTATGTATGAAATAGCAACGCTATGTGAGTGGATCTTATTTCTTCGCACATAACTTTGAAAAGACTAGAATTTAAGGCAAGACTTTTAATAAAGTTTACGACTTTTACTGAATTGCACAACTTTTCATGAAGGGAACCACTCATTTTATTTGACAATAATGCCTGATTGTGGATGATGCAGTGAACCCATTTAACACTGGGATTACGTTTTTGAACGAACGCATAGAGGCCACTTTTTCTGTCTGCCATTGCAGTAGCACCATCAGTAGAAATGTTGACACGGAAATCCCACTTTGGTCCACATTCGTTCTGCATAAAATTATCCAGTAAATCAAACAGTGCTTTCCCAGTTGTTGGTTCCTTTAAAACTCTACAATGTAACATTTTGTCCCTAATATCTGATTTTTACATTGTAATATCGTACATAAATTATCATCTAAGAATCGTTTGACACGTTCGTTGACTCATCTAACTGCAAAGCAAACATTTCACCGCCCTTGATATCATGCGTCATTTGCTGTACAGCATCATCTGCCCTTTTTTGTAGACGTCGGGACATAGTGTCGTCTAATTTGGGAATAGATCCCATATCAGCCACAGCCTCGCTTCCCAGCATACGTTCTGCTATTATTAAATTATTATTATTAAATTATTAGACACTCGGATAATTCATATGCACTTTTTAATGCTCTCATTGAAGCTAGTGCAAACGATGTTATTCTACCTACATATTCAGCTAGGTTTGCAGCTTTTCACTTGAAATAATCTATTGGGTTGTCTTTAAATTCTTAGTGGTTATGTAGTTAATGACGCTGTGAAAAAGGCTTCATACTACTTTTGGTAAAAAAGGTGTTAGAAATAACACAAACTGGCCAAGGAGGCGTGGATTTGTAAGATTCGTCATAAAACCTACATTTAGTTTTAGAAGTCTGTTTATTCCTTTTTCTCGTCTCTTTGAGAAGTAACAGACACAGAGGTATTCTCTTTGTCTTCCTGTTTAGTTACATTGACATTGCCTGCATTGGACCTATCAAACTCGGAACGTTTAACATTATCTGTATAACTAGTCTCAGTACGTATCTTTTTTAAAACAAACATCCATTTTGAGGCACTTTATATTTGTGAAATTAATATAATAATAATAATAATAATATTTTTATTAATCCAAGGATCATACAATATGATATAGGACAAGTCAAAAGTGTACAAATACATTTCAATTAGATCCAGGGACTAGACAAGCTAGTATAGGGCAAATCAAATTATTAAGACAATATAAAATATACACTAAATACAAAAAGAGAACAATATTAAGATGATAGGAACTCATCTACAGTATAAAAGCAGTTTACAGTAAAAAATTATTTTAATTTAATATTAAATGAACTGTGATTACTGATATTTTTTATTTTTATTGGGAGTTTATTAAATAATTTTGAACCTGCATATGCAGGGCTACCAGTCACAAGATTTAATTAATGAGCATTCATTCTAAAGTCACACATTCCTCGGGTGTTATAGTTATGTTGGTCCCTATTAAGCTGTAGTTGTAGCAAGTCAGAATTTGCAACAACCAACAATATTGTATTATACATATATATCGAAGGTAAAGTCATCAGTTTTAGATTTTTGACGTGGGTCCTACAACTGAAATATTTGTTGACCTGTACCAGAATCCTTATAGCCCACTTCTGTAATTTGAACGAACGTGTTATGTGGGGGGAATGTCCCCAAGCAACAATACCGTACTTAATTCTACTGTAGATGAAGGCATAGTAGACTGACAAAGCAGTGTTGAGATTAGTCAACTTCATTAGCCTTCTAAGTAAGTAGCAGCCAGATGCAACATTGGTGCACAGTGAATAAATATGAGTTACCCAGTTCAGTGATTCATGAATGTGTACTCCAAGGATTTTAACAGCAGAGGAGGAGGGCAAGACTGATTGATCAATATGTAAAACTGCTGGATTTAGAATCTTTCTTTGATAGTGGTGAAATTGAATAAAGGATTATTTATTTAGATTGAGAATAACATTGTTAGGTTTACACCATTTAACCATCTCATTAATTTCAAGCTGAGCTTCATGGGTAACATCAAACTGATTTGATAGTAAATTGTTGGTGTCATCAGCATACATATACAGTTCACCATGATTAAATCTAGTAGGAAGGTCGTTGATGTACAGCAAAAAGAGCAGAGGGCCTAGGGTGGATCCTTGTGGCACTCCTCTGGTCATCTTAAGATACTCAGAATGGTATATTTGACCTTCTGCAATCACTCTTACTGATTGCTTTCTATTAGTAAGAAAGCTTTTTATCCATTCATTAGCAGTCCCCGAGATACCATATAGTGCAAGTTTTTTTAAAAGAATGCAGTGATCAACTGTGTCAAAAGCCTTTTTAAAGTCATAGAAAATGCCTATAGTGTTCATGTGCTTATCTAGGCTGTGTAAGGTTGAATTGAGAAATTTATAGATTGCCATTTCAGTTGAATTCCCTTTCAAAAATCCATATTGATCAGGGGACAATACATTAAACTTAAGCAAGAATGATCTAATTCTATTGTGCATAACTAGTTCAAAAATTTTTGGAAAAAACCGATAGAACTGAAATTGGCCTATAATTTGTGACATCAGTTGGATCACCACCCTTCCAGACTGGTAGGACTTTAGCAGTTTTTAACAAGTGAGGAAATACTCCTGAGTATAATGATGCATTCACCATATGGGTAATAGGTCGGACTATACAAGATGAGACCTCTCCCCTAATTAAGGAGCTGGAGATATCATCATAGCCAGATGAGTGTTTAGCACTAACCTTACTAATTATGGCTGCGATTTCATTTTCATCTGTTGGTTGAAGAAAAATGGTATTATGGTACAAACGCTCGATGCATTGAGCCTTGTTACTGGTTTTTTGGGTGTTCGTGAGGGTATTAGTTATAGCATTAAGAAAATGATTATTCAAAATATTAGCAACAGAGGCAGGGTCTGATATTGTTTCCCCTGTGTTTTGTAAAATATTAATACTTGGGTATTGACTTTTACTTGACACAGACTGTTTAATTATATGCCAAGCAGCTTTAGTTTGATTAATTTGTCGTCTGATATAGTTGACATTACTAATTCTTTTAGCTTCAGCAATCCTTTTAGAATAGTGATTCTTACAGGAACGATAGTAATTATGATAATCAGCTGAACAATGGAACTTTAAGTCACTATGTAGTTGTTTCAATTGTACTGACAGATATTTAATTTCGGGGGTTATTCAACAATTCTTTTTAGTACTCCTCATCCTTTTAACAGTACGTAGGGGATAGCACAAGTTAAAATAATCTAAGAAGGTATTAATGAAATTTTCAAACTTCCCCTCTACTTTCTCAGCTTGATATACACCTACCCACAACTAATGTTGAAGGAGTTGAATAAATTTATTTCTAGCTGAAAATGTGAAGGAACGTTTTCTCACATAGGCAGCACCAGAGGAGGTGTTTCTTTCATTTGAAAGGAGGGTTCCTACTTGGGCATAATGATCAGACAATTGTGTATGTATCACAGAACTATCTAAGACCGACAAATTGGAGAATATATTGTTGATTGTGGAGGCTGAATTATTACTTATCCTTGTGTACTCAAAAATAGTCTGTACCAAGTTATAACCCTTAAAAGTGTCTAGTAGCAGGCTTTTAGCATTGCTATTCTTGCTTAGATCCACATTAAAGTCACCACAGACAATAATATTATCATATTTACATACAATAGAGTCAAGAATACATACCAAATTGTTAATAAAAATAGAAAAGTCACCATTAGGTGATCTATAAACACAAACAATGGCAACCTTACGATCACCTATAGTAGTCACAGTACCACAGCATTCTAAAATAATATCACTACAGAGATTTCCCTCAATTTTAAGCTCACCAACTTTTGTACCCTCTTTGATGAAGATCAACACACCACCATTTTTGGCACTAGACCTGCAATAGGCACTTGCAGTACAATAGCCTGAAATTTTAATACTAGGCAGTTCCAACTCATTCAGCCAGTGCTCAGATAGGCATATAACATGGGGGTCTAGAGATCCCAACACCAGTTCAAGTTCATCAAGTTTGTGTCTTAGACATTGTATATTCAAATGAAAAACTTTTAGTTTACTAATAGCTTCAGATTTGGTAGGCAATGCAATCTTGTTATCACTAGAAACCAGCCGAGAGTTTAGTCAAAAGGACTTACCATTCAAGTTTCCAGCCTTAGATCTAGTAGTTACACCTGTTATTTTGATAACAGCGCCTTCACCGTTGATTACACTACTCTCGACACTTTTAGGTTTAATAAATTTATTCACTATTACACCTTGAGGCCACAGTGAGGAATTTTTTAGTTTATTAAAGTCAGCATAATCAATACCAATTTTAAAAGCTCCATTTACACTTTTTCCTTCAATTTTTTCGCAAGATTCACATATGACATTAAAATTACTTTTAACATGATTAGTTACGTCATCAGACGTGGACTCCTTGTCCAAGCGTCCTATATATACAGAAACAATACGTTTGGCTGCACGAAGACCTGTTGATTTTAGTTTATCTACTTCCCCATTACCAATAGTGAAGAAATTTCGTCTCTTCTTTTTGGCTTTAACGACAACAAACCCATCATCATCGTCAGAAATTACGGTGCTACACTGCTGGTCTAAAGGTAAGCCATTTATTATAGTGGACTTCTTCATTACCTCTGGACGCAATATTACGGGCGATTCCGAAGAATCATTCACTTTTGTGCTGTTGTTATGCTCCCGTTTGGAACGTAAGCCGGGATTTGTTGTACTAGGATTATCACAATTATAATCACGGTCATTTAAACTCGATTCAGTTGTCACCTTAGCACAGCTCACAGTCTTTTTGGGTTGTTTGTTGAAGTCAATATTTGATTTTAATCCACAGATTTCAGCTTTTAATTACGCAATATCAGCTGCCATTTTGGCAAGGACGTTTCCATCAGAAGATCTACACGATAAACATTTCCAAAAAAGGCAATCTGTGTCTGCGAGTGTTTTCAAACATAACTCATTCAAGCCAGTACATTTATAATGATAAAAACTTTTACAAATTTCGCAGGGGAAGACTTTTCCGAGGTAACTAAAGGTTTTTTCATGCGTTGCACTCGGCGCCATTTTAATGAAAAAAAAATTATTAATATTAATTGAATAACTGGCACATTTTGTTCAAATCGATTAATTTGAGTCAGGGGTACAATTAACCACGAAATAACTACACGCGACTACGACCAAAGCAACACTGTAATTCTGAGTCGTTTAATTCTGCTTCAGGTGACGTCTCCACAGTAACGATACCAGCATTTAAATTCAAAAGCAATCTCTAGCCATGGTCAAGATATTGCATCGTAAATATCTTTGTTTATGAACAGTTTTGTAAACAGACCTCGCCTTATATCTCTCCGATACTTCAAACAGATATTTCCAAAGACTACTACCACTACGGAAAGACCGGAAACTTAATGCTATGAATCGATGCCCAGGTTTTCACCTAAGGCATTACGTAGTAATACCGGGAAAACTTGGACCTACGTGTTCACGATGGCTCTCGCTATCGTGACGTCACCACGGCTCTCGCGACGTCACCACTGCTCTCGGTATCGTGAGGTCAACACAGGATGTCCCTCACCACCTCGCCCTCCCGTTTTAATACGATAATCATAACAAATTCTCAAAATTGATGGATAGAAGAATTGGACTAAAATGAAAGAATGTTGAATTTCGTTTAATAAATCAAATTCATTTGCGTACAATACACATAGCGAGAGAAACATCGGACTTGCACGTTAAGAACGAATTTGTGGATCAACCAAAAATCTACGTTCAAGTGATTTTTCATTCTTTTCGACGTTCTTCGGTGAAAATCCCGTGTTCGTACGGAAATCATAAGCAATTTTAATATGCAAAACATGAGAATGCTGCACCCTTTCTTGTGCCATTCCAAGGAGAAGCTATGGTTAGAGGCAATGGAGTGGACTTCGTTGACCTGAGGCCGGTCTTGGACTCATGTAGGGCATCCCTAAATGGTTCTGGTGTGTACTACACTGCCGAGGCTGCGGAGACGGTAGCGCGTTGGGTGTTTAAGCATAGTAGGGTGATTTTAGCGGTTCTGGCACAGATCAAGGCCAAGCTAAAGGTCAAGGTCACCCTATTATGCAGTCAGAACACGTGTACTCAAGGACACCTGCAGCCAACTTCCGTCCTCCGACTTAAAGGCCGCAGCACATCTGGCCAACTCAAGTCTATGGCAAAACTCCAAGGACACTGTATTGCGCAGAATCGGCACGTGCACTCAATGCCGCAGCACACCTGGCAAACTCAAGACCATGGCAAAACTCCAAGGACACTGCATTGCGCAGAATCGGCACGTGTGCTCAATGACGCAGCACACTTGGCCAACTCAAGGCTATGGCAAAACTCCAAGGATACTGTATTGCGCAGTAAGGATACGGCTACTCGAGGCCACAGCTCAACTTAGCGGTTTTGGCACAGGTCAAGGCCAAGCTAAAGGTCAATGTCAACCTATTATGCAGTCAGAACACGTGTAATCAAGATATTTAACGACTGAAATACGAAAAGAGCAATTTTTTTTGATGTCCAAATAGCTCAGTGGGTAGAGCTGTGACATTGAGATTCAAAGGTCCAGGATTCAAATCCCTGTTCGGAAATTTTTTTTTCAGAATTTACTAGAAATATGTAGACTTGCTTTTGTGAATATTAACACGGAAATGTGTAACATTCAAGGGGTGAAATAAAAAACATAGATATAGGTTAACTCAAGTATTTATTTTCATTTATTTACAATTTTAAATCACATTCTGTTCTTTTAAATAATGGACACCATCTCGAAAATTTGCAGTCCTATTCTTTTTGATCGTTACCTTTTTTCCCATGAATATATGCTCTCACCACATTTACAGCATACGGTGACGTCCTCATAACCAGAAAAAATAAATCCAATATTAACCATGGTTAAATACGTACACATGCAATTTTCCGTAGAGCTCCACGACCCTACTGTTAGCAAATTTACCTTTTTTCATAACAAATCCTACATTTGAGTCATTTTCTTTATTGATATCCTCACCGCTATCGAGCAAACACCCATCGCAAGCTAAATGAGTCTTCGCCGCAACCGCGCCATAACTAAGGAGATTTTCGAAAATGCTACGAATGTGATAATTATCTTCCGAGGACGTAGCTTGCTTTCCATTTAAATAGACGCTGCATTTTGTTCCTTGACCCATTGTCTGATCCATCAGCTTTTACAAATTTCACCCTGATTTGTAAATTAAAACTCTTCAAAGTTTTACACGATTCTCCCAAATATTTCAAAACAAATTCGATGGTAAATTGATTGTCTAAGGATGAGATCGGTTTGTACGGAATGAGACGCTTGCCTAAAATATTCGTTTGCAAATGTGGCCTACTAAATATGTCGAGGGAGGATAACATGTGTTCCATCTCGGTTATGAAGAAAATATGTCCGTATTGACGCGACGTCTCTTTCTCCTCGAATGAAGTTTTTTTGCGTTTGATGTTCCTTTTTATTAGCTTTGGTATTTTGCCTACGCGAAAACCCGATCTACTCATCTTTTTAATTTTTTCTTCCGCTTTTCTCTTCAAATTCGCTCCAGCCTCACCCAATCTATTACGCAATATATCCTTAATGGTCTCTTTCCCAAATCCGAGAGAATTTCGACCCCCGTACTGGCCACCTCCTTACATACCGCTTTACGACCGCTTTGTATAAGTTGTTTAGCGAAACGAAAAATACCCTCGAGAAAGTTTCCTAATCCTCTACCTCTCTGCCCTCGATAACTGGCGCGGTAGACGGGACCTATTTCTCCTCCGCATTGATTGACGTAATACGTCGTATATCGATCCACGTCCGTTAACATCTCGAACGCTAATGATTGCTTTTTGGTTATTGTGGCACTTTTATAAAGTGTAAAACTAAAAGAGAAGTTGTAGCTCCACCGAAGAAATGATATGGTTTGCCGTCTTTTCCTGTGAGTAGTATTTCGACGTTCTCAATTTCTTTTTTCTCTAAGGGAAAATAGTAAACTGGATTGAAAAAATGGTGTCTTTCATCGTTTACGCTGACAATTCGCAAACATCTGCTGAGAGAATCACCGACCAATTGCGGCTTGATTAAATCCGTATAAACGAAAATATATCTCGTGTCAATACTGCGTGCGATGCCCCGCTTTTTCCTATATTCTCCTCCTTTGGTGACATCTATCGAATAATTTGGATTTTCAAATATGACAGTTTATTTTCTCAATCATTTCTCTTGAAGCATTACCCAAAAAATCCTTTTTTTCACAGACCTCATATAATACTCGCAAAAATTCCTCCAGAGACCTGTAAGATCCTGGGGGAAAATCCACACCCATGCCTTTCGGTAATATTTCGACGTGGAAACTTACGAGTTTATCCATAGCTTTTATCACCCTTTCACCAAAATCGATTTCACTCGATTTATTTGGTTCTAAAACCGAAGATTTTAATTCATCAGCAGACCCGTAAGTGCCAGGAGGTGATCTAATCGATGAATTCTCTGGTATTTCGATGTGTACATTAGCAAATGTTTCTAAATTTTTCACATCTTCAGGTATGTCGACGCATTTGTAGAGAAAATAGACGAGTTGCAAAATAATATCGTCAAAACGATTATTCAAATCTATAAAATTATACTGATGATATATTGCAACAACGATACGTATTTTTTCTCAGGAGGTGCAATAAGAAATGAATCTGGTAGAATTTCAACATAGACGTCTATTAATTTGTCCATCTCCTTAATCACCTTCGTTCCTAAAGACATCCTTGTATTTAATTCAACATTCATCATTTATTTAGAATCTAAGACTAAATCCAATAACATATACGAGTCATTTTCATCACATTTCAACAAATTTCTTTTCTCATTAGCCGATAGCGATCGTAACATATCCTCTAACGAGTTGTAAGTTCCGGGATGGATCCTAACTGGTAAATCACCGGGAATCTCATTATGAACTTTATCTTTAGGGCAAACCATATGTTCCTTCAATACATCCAAAGCACGTTTTCTTTTCTCAGTAGGTAACGAGTCTAGCATATGTTTCATAGATTTATAATTCCTGGAGCTATCGTGGTCTGTGTATTATCTGCCATTTCGATATTGACCAGTCGTTTATCTCTATTCATTTCCTCCCTATGGATCCTGTTATCACGAATCCTTGGATGCAAAAATTCGGCCAAACCCACTCTCCATTCACCGCTTCCTAAATCCACTTGTTGAGATAATTTCGTCCAAAAATGAGCTATAGTATTATCTTCGAAATACTCGCGAGAGCTGTCGCTAAGAAGGGTGAGATAGAACTCGTTCATTTTAAACGTCTTATCGTCGAAGCCATAATCCAAGAATTAAAGGAATGCGAATATCCTTTCCACTTGACGAAATATTCGAGACTGCGACCTTTTCCTCTACGCCTCAATATTTTATCTATTTTAAACTCGGTGGCCTCGGATACGATTGTTCGCTGTAGTTCTGGTTCGTAAAAGTATCCCTCGATACTCTCTCCGTTCATATCTTCCAACTCGTTCGTAGGAACAATTTTCCCCGTAACGATAGATTTAATTTTAAAAACTTCGTTCGCATAGTTAGGCGTATATTCTTTATCGAAAGGCATTCTCTCTTTGCTGATTCTAACTTAATCTCTCACAATAAATCTCGTCTTTCTTTTTTATTCCCCTCTCCAAGACGTGTCTCGACAAGTCTTTTCCCCACCTCGAGTGCATTTGAACAGTTTACTTGGGAAGGAGCTATTCCGATTGTAGAAGTAACGTCATCGTTGTATCCCTTCATAAGTTTCGGTAAGACGCTCACAATATCGTAAGTGGAATATTTGGTGAAATATTTGTACAATTTAGGCTAGAGCGTTCTATTAAATCTTTCCACAACCGAAGCTTTAACATCCGGATTGTGTGTGTAATAAAACTTTATATTTTCCTTTGTTAGAAATTCTTCAAATTTCCTATTCTTGAATTCGGTACCCTTATCGCTTTGGAATTTCAACGGTTGTCTACCACCTTGCTTAAATATTAACCTGAATGCCACCGCAATGACTTCCCCAGTCTTACTTCTAAGCGGAACTGCCCAAGCTTATTTAGAGATCAAATCGATTACGGTCAAAATATATTTATATTCATTATTGAATTTTTTCAAATTTCGCGTATCGTTCAAATTGCATTGCCACGTTTTATCGATATACGAAACGTCGTAAAAGTTTCTTTGAAAATGTTTTCGTAACGGTCTATGCGACTTATACGCATCCTGCGAATCCAACCAATTTTGAACTTTACTTTTCGCTACCTTTTTATTCAAAGCTTTCCACAATTTATCCGCATTGGAAAAACCCGCAGGATTTGCAGGATCACCGTAAATTCTTTCGATTACTTTATCGGGGTCCACGGCGTCTTTGGTTTTCGAACCCGAGATCCCCGACGCGGTAAGCTTCTTCCCCACTTTGATGTTATTTTTTCGCTTAACGCCTCTGCACGGTTTAATCTCTCCATAATACCTTCCCATGATTTATCTAACGCTGCACAATCTAACTTTATGCGCTTGGTTAAAGATTCCAAGGTCTTACCGGGGGTCTCTTCACCGCCTGTCTCCTAACTCTTTTTTCTTTCACGATCGGGAAACTAATGGGCTTTCTCTTCTATGCCGCAACGTTTAAATAAGTATCCAACGCACGTTTGTATAGATGCCATTTTTCTACTTCGCTCAGATCTTTCCTGTTTAAGACCTTTTGCATTTCTTCGTCTAATGTAGATATACGTGCTTTCGATCGTTCTCTGTCGAGAACTTCGGGGTCGATGAGTAACATCTTCTTGAGACTCATTTGTTTATCAGACTGCCTATAATTCCGCTGAGAATGGAACCGATGAGCATTGGAAGGAAACCACCTTTCTGAATCAATAATGTCCGCTTCTGTTTCAAAAACCCTTTCTTATCGCCGAGCGCTCTTAGCGTTTTACAATGCTTCCTTAGATTTTTCTTTAAGGCAGGGCTTATTTTATGATTCCCTTTCAAAGTTTTCAAGCAGCACTCGCACAAGACTTTGATCACTTCTTCGTCTACGTTTTTCAAAATCGCGTTACGCAATTTAGGCTTGGCATTTTTCAAGACGTGTTGCAAATGCTTGTTATATCTTAACCTTTTTATCATCGATCAGATGTGATGGCGCATATGCGGTGGTAATCTCATCTGGGAATATACACGTACTGAATTTCAAACGAATGTCCGTCTCCTGTGAAAGATCTAGGACCAAATAACTGTACGGTTCTGATGTCACCTCCTTATATATCTTCACCAACTCGGACGATTGCTCCGGATACACCTGCCTCGTTTAATGATCGAACTGAAGTGTAATGGTAGGGTTGCAAAAGGCGAGGATGTAATTGGAATTTAGAGATATGTTTCTCGACTGAGGACTCTGATAGAACACGTTTTGAGTTATAAGTATCACACAGATACTACTATGGTGGGAACCTCTCGTGAATAATGCACAAACTTGTTTAGTATATGCTTCATGCATCAAATCATCGATGACATATAGAGTCGGTATTCTTTTCTGGTTATCGAAAGAAGGAATTTGATTTTCAAACTCGATTCCCTCTATATCAGGCTCACTACCGGGGATGTAGCACCAAATTATACGATCTATATCATCTTATACCAAATGCTGTAAATTTTCTAAAAACCTCAACACAAAAGTTGTTTTTCCGCAACAACTAAGACCGACACAGATACAGGTAAAGGAATGTTTCCACCTCACCAAAAAATTCTAACTGAGCAAATTTCCCCAAATTGTAACTTTTATTCAAGTGTCACCTTCAGATTCAAAGGCTTCATCCCACGTCCTCTTTAAATTTGGAATTTTGAGATATCCCCAGGCAAACGTGTTTATACCATCCTCGCATATGTAACACTTATAATTCATAGCATTCAACGCTAATTTAGTCATCTCTATGGTGAATAATTCATGTTTAGTACTTTTTATAACCATCATCTTCCTAAATCCTGTCGAGTTTTCTCATAAACAATTTACATAATCATCGAAACTTAAGCTTTTATTAATTACGGTTTTAATGATACTTTTTGCCTTCTTTTTATCTTTCTCCCCTTTTATCTTATAGAAATAAAGTTTGCTTCTCAATCCTACAAAGTGTGTAACAATACGCCCATCACATTCGTCCTTCATTTTTCCGATAACTTTTTGTTTTTGTTTGAATAGCATCGATGAACCTTTGGAAAGTTGGAGGTATCGTAAATGTCTAATTTGATAGACATGTCTTTGTAAAAGTCATCGGTCTTTATTTCATATATGAAACTGTCAGTATCCATGTAGCATATCTTCAAGCGGTCACCATATTTGGGATTCATTCTCCTGTAGTGGAAGTCATACATTAAAGTTATGCTTAAATCTAGAACACATAAACCTATAGAAATAGGTTTATCCATTTTAATTATGGATTTTCTCATATGAACCGCGACTAAATTTTCATTGAAGACCGTTTGATCGAGGAAAATGGATTTAGAAATTAATTTATCCAACCTCCTTTCGTTGGAAACCAATTACAAACTTATTCTCTTGCGAACGTTCTCCAAAGTTTTGCCAAAGACCGCATTATTCATTAGTTAATAAAAATTCTTTTCAAATTCATTCTTGGCAATTTTCCTACGTTCTGCATTCAAGTCAATGTAAGACTTTAAACACGGAGATTGGTCGAATTCAATGACTAGGTGAATGGTCTTCAGTCTTAATCTGAGAGATAGAGCATGTTTTAAATTTACATAGTGAATGACGTACTTTGTCTTATCATCTAGAGTCTTAAACAGTTTTTTATGTTTATCACCTGGGGGAGTCTTGTTTTCTAAATCTACTTCTAAAATATTACCTTTTTCGTTTTCATCCGAAATATGGGATACATTAAAATTTCTAATTTCCTCAGTAGTTAGCCAGCGGAATCCGCTATGGGGTAGGTAATTACTCATTGCCCACCCATAGAGGTTATTTGCATCTAAATATAGGGTATAGTGATACTCAGAAACTGGATTGTAATCATCCGTATACTTATTATTAGCCTCGCTATATCGTTTCATGCATTGGCTGATTCCACCACGAATACCATTCTCCACCATAAGGATCATGTCATAGTCAGTCAATAGCTCCTAGTTTATTTTATATACTTGAGCATGGCATCGTAGGTTAGACCGGGAGCTGTATAGTACCACGCAGTCATACAAACATCCCTAAAATTTTCAAAAACGTCAGCCAAAAGTACAACATCAGTTTTAAGATAAATGTCACTATAGTCGCCCAGATTCTTACAATTAAACTCGGTCCATATTTTCTTGGCATATTCATAGTCTTCGTCGCCTACACAGTCCAGGGTTAAATTGCTAAAGAATTCCTCTTTAGCAGGCAATCACGTTTCATCGAGTCTTTTCCAAGTGTCCGTGTATTCGTAGGGATAAACACCTTTACTCATAACCAAATCGAGTTTATACTCGAAAACCTTTTTGTTTTGCCGAAATTTGTCTCTGGGTAGATTGTCCACCAATTTCGAGAGGGAAGAAGTCATGAATCTAAAAGTGTCCAAAAATCTAATGGTAAATTTCTCACCCATTCCTTTAGAGAACGAGATGTATTTTTCCTCAGAATTAGATATGCAATGTATTTTTTTCTCGTCATAAGCTAATTCCTTGACAATAAAATAAAAATCGTAGCTGGAAAGATTGTGAATAAATAATGGGACGAATTTCGGCATTTGAAACTGTAAATTACAATTATTATGCGCTGGACCCCTAAACATTCCAGTAAGATGACAATGATCCCTTACGCTATCGTTCTCAAGCATACCCCCGCAAATATGACATGTGGTTGCTGTTTTAAATGCCTCCTCTTGCTCTGAGGTTAAGGGTGTCATCGGAATAGTATGTTTGTATGGTGCCTCAATCAATTCCACGCTCTCCTTGATGTATTCTATGAATACCTTAGCGGCATCAGGTCCGCGGTATAAAACTGGCTCATAATATTCTCCTCCGGAATTCACAACAATAAATGAAAAGCTCATGGGCTCATGCTTTTTATGTAATTTTGAATAGGAGTGATCAGGAGGGTTACAGCAACTGTCCAATTTTGGAATGATGCACTGGAAATCCGCGTAGATGACATATGGAACACGAAACATGTGGTTAAAGTATTGGAATTTCAACCATTTATCCTCTTCGCTAGGCAGTACGATTTTTGCGGATGCGTTGACGCTACAAATAATTTTATGTTCATCGAGTTTTTCCTCATCCTGGTAATGAGTAAAACATCTCTTGCATATATATATATATATATATATATATATATATATATATATATATATATATAATATATATATATATATATATATATATATATATATATATATAATATATATATATATATATGCAATGACCATGCTTAGTTACCTGCTTTCCATCTAACTTTCTAAAATTTTTAATATTGTAATAATGGCTCTTGGTTCCTTCCTTTAAAAGCAAAATGTCCCGATGTTCATGTAATTCCTCAGCCACTACTTTGAGAGGGTACACGTAATTTTTATCACCATGAATGCTCGCTTGGAAAAACCGTTAACAGAAAGAGAACTACTTGTGCTCACTTTAGATAATCTCTATCCATACTACCTTTCAAAAATTGCGCCACAGGAGATTAGTAGCTTCTCTCACCTTTTGCGTGTCGGTGGGGAGCTGGAAAGTTGACAAGAGCGATGTAAATTATACCTCCTCCCGCCCCGTCCCGAGGAGATGGTGGAGCCCGAGTTTGGTTATGACCCGCTTCGATGCCGGACAAGGCCAAACCCAAAACCACCTTCGAGTGTAAGGGACGGCCGGGAGCTGTGCTGGAGGTGTGGTAAAATGGGGCACCTTTCTCGTGATTGCCGTTTACGTCGTGAACCAGCTGAACCGGAACGTCGCGCTAATGTAGCATCGTTGGATTTAAACGAGGAAGCGACCCCTTAATGACGGGCATGAGGGGTCGCGGAGTTAGCCCGATAAGTGACGAGGGCGAGTGGCGAGAGTGGGTGGAAACGGTGAGAAAGTTCATGCACGCCGATGAGCGAGTAGGCTCCCTAAATAATAGAGACAACCGATTGTCTGTGTTAGTATAACTAGCCGGGAAAGAAATGTTGGCCCTTTTGGACACAGGGGCGTCCATTTCACTTATCAATGAAGATACGGCGGTATTGCTTACGAAACCGGGCCGTCCTAGAGCTGTTAATATGGGAAAGCGGGTCGAATTAGCAGACGGGCGGTTAGTAGTTTTGGGTCCGATGGTTGGAGCCGCAATGGCGATAGGACAGACCGTGTGGAATAATGATTTTTATATTTTGCCGCGGCTCACGTGTTCCGTGCTGCTTGGAGCGGACTTTTTCGCGCGATGTCGTCCAACAGTAAATTTCGATCAAAGGTCCATTACGTTTCCAGATGGGCTTTGCGCTCCGTTATTAATCCACGACGACGATCGTGCGCGCAATGTAATCGCGAAAGAGATGAGTCACTCTCGTGATGTTCTAGTCGGGGCGGAAAATTTCGATAAATTCTTGGACGAGGAAATGCAATTATTCGAACATGCCCGAGGACGAACAGACGTCATCCGCCACCATATCGACACTGGTAACGAGAATCCCACTAAGCAAAGATATTACCCGGTTTCGCCCCGAATACAGGAAGAAATTAATGCTCAGGTGGATGATATGCTTTCCTCCTGTGTGATAGAGCCGTAAAAAGCCCGTGGTCGTCCCCGATCATATTAGTCCCAAAAATGGACAGCACGCGAAGGTTTGCGGTGGACTTTCGCAAAGTAAATTCTGTTAGCCGTAAGGATGCTTATCCGCTTCCATATATATCTGTTATTTTGGATAAACTAAAATGTGCGAAATTGGTCAGCACAATAGATTTAGAGAAAGGTTATTGGCAGGTGGAATTAGATCCCTATAGTAGAGAGAAAACGGCATTTACCGTCCCTGGTAAGGGGCTCTTTCAATTCTGTGTAATGCCCTTCGGGCTGCATAGTGCCGGGGCCACATTTCAAAGATTGATGGATTGTGTCCTTTGGCCCGAACTCGAGGCTTATGTCTTTTGTTATTCGGACGACATTATTGTTGCAAGCGAAACCTACGAGGAACATTTGGCAATGCTCCGGAAGGTTTTTAAATTACTGTGGGATGCCGGTTTGAAAATTAACCGTGACTAATGTAACTTCTTAAAACGAAAGCTTAAATTTTTGGGCTCTATTGTCGGACACGGTAAATTAGAAGCTGATCCGGAACGCGTAGAAGGCGTTCAAAACTATCCTGTCCCAAAAAATGTTACGGAACTGAAACGATTCTTAGGCTTCGTGAGGTGGTATAAGAGGTTTATACCAGGGTTTTCCTCAATAGCTGAGCCCCTAACGAGTCTATTGAGGAAACGGTCGATGTGGAAGTGGCAGGAGAGTCAAATTACTGCATTCGAGAAGTTGAAAGATTGTCTGATTAACGCCCCCCTGACTTTAATCGCCCTTTCATTATACAATGTGATGCCTCAGAGGTTGGAGTTGGTGCCGTCTTGTGCCAACAGACCGACTCGGGTGAGCAAGTTATAGCATACCCCTCCCGAAATCTCACCGCGGCGGAGCGCCAATATAGCGTTACGGAGCGGGAGGCACTTGCGGTAATATTCGCTGTAAGCCGTTTTAAATCATACGTGGAGGGCTACCATTTTGAGGTGATTACCGATCATGCATCGTTAATGTGGTTACTGAGCATGAAAAATACACTTGGCCGGCTCGCGCGATGGGTAACCCAGTTACAACATTTTGATTTTAAAATAACACACCGAAAAGGGGAAATGCATGTTGTCCCCGATACTCTCTCAAGAATATACTTCGTTGAGACTCCAGAATAGGAGGGGAAAAAAATAACAGAACCTTGGTACTTGGAAACATATAAAGGTGTCGAGAATCACCCTGAAAATTTTAAACATTATGTCCTTATTGATGACCAACTATTTTGGCGAAAGAACGAGAACGACAATTTATGGGTTCGACTAGTAGTTCCGAAAGAACAGCGAAAGGATCCTCTTATTAAGAATCATGGTAGCCCTTTCGCAGGGCACTTGGGAAATAGCAAAACCGACCACCGCCTCCATAGGTTTTATTACTGGCCGAGTCTGAGGAAGAAGGTAGGACGGTACATAAAAGCATGTTAAAAGTGTCAGCAGTATAAGGTCGAACAACTTAGTACGAAGGCTTCCACGGCGTGCTGTTGATATGGTGGTGATTTCCGGGATTCTGCCGTGTTGATCCATTTCCTGGACAATATTTCGCCGACGTTCCAGTCGGCTTCTTCAGGACCTGAAGAAGCCGACTGGATCCAACTGGATCCAACAGGCGCATATTGCCCCTTACCATCCAAGAGCCAATCCCAACAAAAGGTGTATTCGCACGCTCAAAAAAATGATATCCATGTATTGTCAGGGGGCTCAGAGGACATGGGACGAAAACATATCTAATTTAATGTTCGCCGTGCGGAGAGCGCAGCACGAATCGACCGGTGTATTTCCCACATGTCTTAACCTCGGTCGTGAATTGCGCGGCCCAAATGAGCCCTACAAGGAAATGAGCGAAGGGAATAACAGACCATTTGAACCAAAGGAATATTACCAAGTTCTAAGGAGGAGCTTGGAAAAATCACATGAGAGGGCGAAAAAACTCATGAGAGAAGCAAGCGAGCGACAGTCCCGATATTTTAACTTGCGCCGAAGGGAAGTCATTTTCAAGCGCGGCGACCTAGTTTGGAAAAGAAATCATATATTGTCAGATGCGGGTAAGGGTCTCTCAGCAAAATTGGATCCGAAGTTTGTGGAACCATTCAAAGTGGTTCGAGCACCACATCTATGAACTCCAAAACCTGAAGGGGAAGACAATTGGGACAGTTCATGTCGAAGATTTACGCCCTTTTGAGCACTAATGATCTCTTTTTTCAGGGGAGGAGCTATGTGATGGTGGTCATTATTGGCCCATTCAAAATTGGGGTTGACCACTTTCCTTTTCGAGGATATGGCAGCACCGTCGTAGGTGGTCGGGCGGTGAGAGGACGGACATGAAGAGGAGAGGAGGCAGTCGGGTAGAGAAAGGAAGAAGGAGAGATCCCGGAGGAAGCAGGAGAGAAAGACCGGCACGGGAACAGTCTGAGCCTACCGACCTGGGACCATTCTTGTGTTGCTTGTGATTTATTTTTCGAGAATAAAAGGTCGCTGTTATTCACGGAGAATTGCGTATAATTCAATATTATTTACAAACTTGTATAAAAAGTTTCACACTCTGACATTTCTCAGATATAATTTGACATTTTTTCATGCCTTTAGTTATATAAAAGTCAATGTCACTATTATTATAATGTAGCATCTTAATTTCCCTTTTATAATCGAGATCTATCACTCCCGCACCAACTTCCACTCCATACTTCAAACTCAATCCTGATTTTGACGCCAGCCTCCCATCCGGTATCTCAATAATTAGTCCCGTATTAATAAACTTTCTACTCCTCCTCTCTATCACACACTCCTTAAGTCGTATCTTGCAGCCACCCCGTACACCTTTTTAAGCAGCTGAGCCTCGGCATCAACTTTAACCACGTTTACGTTCATGATATGTAAAATTATGACATGACACAGAAGATTATGAAAAAACAACTAAAAAGTTACTCTTGGAAAGGTAAGAAACAAAGAAAATGCAGTTACCCCTGCGAGGTAGGCGTCCCCCAAGACTTTGCCCCTTAAACTAAGCAACCAACAAGGCAATTATTTGAATATATGCAACCCGCAGCACACACCCTAGCCCAGGGGTTCCCAACCTTGGGTACCCGTGCCCCCAGGGGGTACGGGAAGCTTGTCCAGTGGGTACGGTGAATAACAGGTAAATAGTTATATTATGCTATTAATATATTCCAAAAATAGTTATGTTATCCACATTTCCGGGCTATTCCATGTTGGTATTGTCTGTCAGCAGCACAAGCAACATTTCAGGTCTCTTTTCTGACACGGACACTGTGAGGTTGCATAGACTTCTTCTCACTGCAGGGTCCGATAACTCAAAATGCCCGGTTAAGATTCAAGATAGCTAGTGAAATTGCCAGATCGGCGCCCCCTCGAGGTTCGCCTCCGCGACATCTGCACCTCCTTCGCATGCGCGTGACGTACTGTATGGTACACACTTCAACTGCTTTATTTTGGCATACTCACAGTAAACACGTTTTAATGATAAAGATTTAGATTAAAACGAGCACGATTTGGTAAGAATATCACACTTCATGACCATGGATTTATTACCCCGAAGAAGCCAGCACTGGAGGCCAGTTATCGCGTCGCATTGAGGGTCGCCAAAAAAAGGAAACCACATACAATTGCTGAGACATTAGTGAAGTCGTGTGCTATGGACATGGTTGAGTTGATGTGTGGTAAAGAAGCAAAACAGAAAATTGCACAAATTCCATTTTCAAATAAGACAATTTATGACTGGATTTGAGGCATGTCAGAAGACATATTCTGTACAGGTAGTGTTGGAAATCAAGAAAAGTATTGCAGAAATTGGGTAACGGTTGGATGAATCAACTGATGTTTACAATTGTGCTCAGCTTCTGCTGGTTGACAAAAACAGAGCCAAGGGTCTCACTAATAAATTTGACTGTGTTCTGATAAGCATTTAAAAACATTATAATACAAAAAAATATCGTTATGTACTGAATAAAGTTAATTGATGAAAAATTAATGAATCTGTTTATTTAATTTCTTATGTACATATGTATGGTAAACTCGAGAATTTATTTCCTTTTATATTGAATAGGGGGTACGGGAAGGTTTACTAAGAGCCAAAGGGGTACGGGGACCGAAAAAGGTTGGGAACCCGGCCCTAGACCCATTGGGAGGGTTGGAGTGGGTATAGCGGACTGTCTATGGGAGTTAGTAGGATTCTTATAATAACCCTCCTCGCATACACGCGTTTGCTTTAAGAAAGGTTAGGCAATTCCCATTACACATTATAAGCGATTGATCCTTGAGTATAGGCGGAGTTAACATGCTCGTATAAAATGGCGATCCTGCATAGCAGGCGGGGTTAACATGCTCTTCCTACAATATGGCGGGGTGGATTTACTAGGTTATGATGTGGTGGGGGGTGGGTGGAGCTAAGAAATCAGAGGAGTACCTCTTTAAAGCTTATGAACACCGTGTAATATTCAAGCATTACAAGACCTATTTTGGGGTATTTTTCCGGCGGGTTTTGATGAGATTCGATAATATGTACCATTATTTAAGGTTTTTCAAACATTATGAATTTAAACAGAATCCGTTTATTTTGTAAAGGGGTTTCCATATGAAACATCCCATTACAATACTTTGGTAAGTGTCGCAGAGACAATCTGTGCGACTAGTTTTTTTTTGATTTATCGTTATCATTATATTTATTTCAACTTACCAGAATAAAAAAAACAGTCGTCTTCTTTGACGTTTCGACGTTGACCTCTCGGTGAAAGCACCGTAATCAAGTTGATCTCCACGAAGTCTTCTAAGCGCAGCGTATCGTTTACTTGAAGCTTTCCTTCGTTGGACCGCAGTTGGTTATGAGTGGAGACGATCGAGCTCCTTATATACAACTTTCCATTTTTCCAAATTCGCGTATATTGCAACCTAATCATGAACTGTTCACGTGAACACTCCTTGACGTTGCCAAGTAACCTTGACGCAATCACACGGATGCACTTAGTGAAAGACATCTGGGAGCTTGCATCAGCATCATATGATATCCTTGGCTTTATCATAGCGGTTATTTTTTATGGTGATGCAATCACTCGGATGCACTTAGTGAAAGACATCTGGGAGTTTGAATCAGCATCATACGATATCCTTGGCTTCATCTTAGCGGTTATTTTTTATGCTTTCGTATGCGATTTCTCATCCGGTTATTCTACGCCGTCATAGGGGTAGCACGTGATTACTAGGATTTGAAGCTTCCGCAAAACTTTAGTATATAAGACTCGCTGAAATCTTTAAAAATCTCTCTTCTTTGACTAGTAATAGCAGCAACAGCAGCAGATATTCGGTAAGCATAACATTCATTTCTTTTATAACTTTTTTATCACTTCTCACTCTGAGAAAGCTTTGACATTACCCTCATAGCTGGAATATTTCATTAGAATACCTTCACCTCCGATACTACCACTATCTCCATTACCACCGCCGTCTCCGTCAACACCACCGTCATCACTACCGTCACTGTCATCACATAAAGTTGGAATTTATTGGTAATTAATTCTGCATTTTTCACTCAAGCCCTAATTCTTCCCCTCTTTTTAGATGGAACCTTTGAAGAAGAGGTTATCTTCATTGCAGCAGTAGCTGCCATGTGTAAAGGTGGGAGAGTTAAATGAGGGGGAAATGTACCCCATTTTATGTTTTATAAAACGACAACAAGATACGGACCGGCATTGATTGCTGAAATTACGAATAGGAAGAGACCATCTTGGAGGGCAAAAATATATCTTCCCAGAAGATATAATAATATCTCCGTCAAGGAGATATTAGAATATAATGCTGGTCAAGAAAAGTTCAGTTTGTTAAAAAGAATGAATGTTTAGTAAAAAACGTTAAAAAATAAAAAGCATGCGTTAACCGCTGTCTTTGTTTTTTTTTTCATTTCACCTCTTGCATGTCACACGTTCTTCTCGAGTTCATATATCCTAAAAAGTCTCCAAAAAAGGATTCAAATATCCCAATATTAAAGCTCTACCAACTGAGCTATTTGGACCTCGATATATAAAACGTGCGCTTTTCGTATTTCAGTCGTTAAATGTTCTCAACAATAATAGTGCCACCTAATTTAATATTTAGTAACGCACTGCGGTCGTCATCTGTTACAGTGCAGACAACCTGTCCTTCAACTTTACAACATTCATATTTTCGGCACGATTGCGCATGTGCTATTCATTTGTATTTGGCAAAACCGCATTCGATACATCACAACTCACTTGACAACACTGCTTTTTGAGCGGCTTTTGTTTTTGGTTACAACGTTTTCCGAGTGGTGGCGTCAGAGGTCGGTCATGTGACTGGATGTGACGTTATAAATAAAAGATGGAGGCTAAAATCCAAGATAGCGGACTACGCCAGGATCGGCATTTCCCAACTACTATGGGCCGATTATTGAAGACTTTCAAACGTCACCTACGAGGCATTCGCGAGCAATTCGGGAAGTATTTTCTAGAAGGTGATAAAGGATTTGAGTGGATCAGGAATCCTTCTGCAATCATGCACCACATTGAAGATATCGATATCAAACTTCCATCAAAAGAGGTGGATAATCTTGTGAAACTTGCCTTGGACTTGTCACTGAAGTTGGTGTTCAGCGAGAAAAGTTTGACGGATTTTAGATCCACGCACGGTAGGAATACCCCGGACTTACCGACGTAGCATTGAAGGACCTGCTGATGTTCTCAACAACATAACTGCGAGGTGGGATTTTCATCTTGTGGGGCTGAAAACAAAGAAGAGGAATCGGCTGAACGTGGAACCCGACATGAGATTAAAACTCTCCAGTCTGGAACCAGACGTGACCTCATTGGTGGCTCATAAAAAACAGCGCCGTTCTTCCCATTGATTCAGATGATATTTTTGGTGGTATCGGAGAATAATACCATTTAAACTTATGCGTCTAATATGCCTGAATTTTTTTGTACCATTTTCATTATTTTGTTCGTATCCAATTCTTTGTTATCACCAAGTTCTTTTCCCACTGGGGAAGGTGGGCCGCGCGGTCTTTTGCTTAGCCTAAGTGGACCGCGGTCAAAAAAGTTTGAGAACCACTGCGCTAAGCAATAAGGGACTATCTAAATAGCGCGTTACGGAACTAAAGATTATGTGCTCAAGTATCTTGCACGATAATGAAGTTAGAAAAATTGGCCTTTAATTTTCGGGGCTCTCTCTGTCGCTGCCCTTATGGATGGGCGTACCGTGTGCCATCTTCTAATCTTTAGGAACTACACTTTCCGTAATGGACTTCTCAAATATAATTTTTAAATACGGCGCGATTTCATATGCTAAATATTTCAATACTCGTGCGGGTATTTTCTTCGGCCTAGGACATTTACTTGGTTTAACTGAATGAAGTTGGAGCTCGATATCATTTTCGGAAAATATCAAATCTTCCATTGAGTCGCCCTGATGCATAGGAATAGTGGTTTCACATTCATCGTCATTCGGAGTAAAAGCTATCTTAAAGTGTTGATTCAATAGCTTTGCTTTCTCCGCCATATCGTGAACCACATTTTCCGTTTTCGATATCAGTGACTCAAGAGTGGGGCCTCTACCTTGGACTTCTCTGATATAAGACCAAAATGTTTTCGGGTTCTCTTTCAAGTTATCTCGTAAAACCTTCTTTTTGTAATGATTAAACGCATTACGCATTGACACTCTGGTTATGGAGCGCACCTCCTTGTATTGCTGCCTTAACGTTGCAATCTGTTCGACTGTAGCTGTTGAGGATATGTTATTTACGCGAGAGTAGAGTTTTCTTTGCCGTCAGAGAGCGCTCCTAACTTCCTGGTTGTACCATCTAGGTTCTGCATTTTCACGCTTCAGTTTGCGTGGAATAAATTTATCTGTACAATCTCGCATCATATCTCTAAAGATGCACCAGGATTCTTGCGCGTCTGCAACATCTGTTACCTCGCAGAAATTAATATATTTATTTCGCGGAAAAGACCTATATCTAGTGAAATCGACTTTGGCGAATACATAAAGCTTTCTTTTAGCCTTAACCTGCTTCTCAATGTTTAGCTGAAACTCCACGTACACTGCCTTGTGATCGCTTATTCCCTCAGCAACAGATACCCTATGCATACGCTCAAGAAGATTAGTAGCAAATAAATCTAATATATTATTAAATCTCTTGGGAAATCTCACTAACTGATACAATGAAACTTTGCCGAAAGTTTCATGTAAAGCCTCGAACAACGCACGCTCTCTACCACCGGGATGAAAGCAATTGTGCCTCCAATTAAAGGACCGAAGATTGAAATCGCCCACGATTAAAATGGCTTTACCTTTATTAATCAAATTTTGCATCGCCACTTCTTTCTCCGGATAATAAATAGTTTCCACACTCGCGTTTGGTGGTCTATAAAAGATGCATATATTTACAGTTTTACAGTCGCTCCCTTTCACACTACATCAAACACTTTCGACATCGTTATAAATAATCTTTATTGGGTAATTTTTTATTTATTTCTAACTGCTATAAAGATTGCAACTCCCGATCAGATACATCGATCTTTTCTAAAAACGCTATGGTCCCGAGGAAAGATCTCCTGACTGGCTATGTACGCCGATAGACAATTTTTTGTACCTATCATTACATCAGCACGTAGACTAAGAATAAGATGTTCAAGTTCGGCCTCCTTCCTGCGAATGCTGCGACAAATAACCGTAGCGATTTTTAGTTTATCGCTATTACTACGTAAAGTAGCCTCGGGCTCTACTGAATTATTATTATTTACTCCATCCTTGTCCATCCTATTACGTAGAGTATTTCTACGCTTAGAACGTATTTCACTGTTAATTACCATCGCGTTTATAGTGGAATGAGTGTCGGACGTATTACTACTATTGATGTGCATCTCAACGCTTGATGAATAATTACCATTCCTTAAATCTAACCTAAAAAACGCTAGCATGCTCAGTAAGGTGATTTTAGCGGTTCTGGCACAGGTAAAGGCCAAGCTAAAGGTCAAGGTCACCCTATTATGCAGTCAGAACACGTGTTCTCAAGGACACCTGCAGCCAACTTCCGTCCTCCGACTTAAAGGCAGCAGCACAACTGGCCAACTCAAGGCTATGGCAAAACTCCAAGGACACTGTATTGCGCAGAATCGGCACGTGTACTCAATGCCGCAGCACACCTGGTCAACTCAAGGCTATGGAAAAACTCCAAGGACACTGTATTGCGCAGAAACAGCACGTGTACTCAATGCCGCAGCACACCTGGTCAACTCCAGGCTATGGCAAAACTCCAAGGACACTGTATTGCGCAGAATCGGCACGTGTACTCAATGCCGCAGCACCTGGTCAACTAAAGGCTATGGCAAAACTCCAAGGACACTGTATTGCGCAGAATCGGCACGTGTACTCAATGCCGCAGCACACCTGGCCAACTCAAGTCTATGGCAAAACTCCAAGGACACTGCATTGCGCAGTAACGGCACGTGTACTCAATGCCGCAGCACATCTGGTCAACTCAAGGCTATGGCAAAACTCCAAGGATACTGTATTGCGCAGTAAGGATACGGCTACTCGAGGCCACAGCTCACCTTAGCGGTTCTGGCACAGGTCAAGGCTAAGCTAAAGGTCAAGGTCAACCTATTATGCAGTCGGAACACGTGTAATCAAGATATTTACAAACGTGACTTGACTCATTTTCTGCCAACTACGAGGATGTGTTATCGAATATTAATGTGAGCGACTCATGAGAGGAGGCCTGCCAATAAACGTGACTTGATCACGGTAGCATATGCCAAGTATGAAGACGCGAATTGCTTCGACTTACCCGGATATGGTTGGAGGACATCTGGTAGTTTACGTCACGCATTAGAGAAACTCATAAAAGGTCGAAAAATTCTCTCAGAATTCCAGTGGCTGTTTTACTGCGAGACGTTGTTTATTTGGAAACGGTAGATCTCTCGCATTTCCGGCACTATATTCACTGCGTGTGAAAGAAAAGCGATATTATCGGTGCTATATTTTGGGGTATGTTTTCTATATATTTACTCACAAGTAAAATATTTAAAATAGTATTACGAGTCGCACTAAAAGATTAAACGCTTCATCTTCATAGTTACCATCTGTCTACACCTACATTCCCTCCTTACCTCTTTTCATAATGTCTTCTGTATCTGAGATATTAAAACTTTTTAAATCCGGTTTATTAACATCTCTCGAGGAAATACAGGAGGGTTTTAATAAAATTACAGAACTATTAGTATTTAATGACGAAGGTGATGATGATATGGAGACATACATGGCAATGTGTGAAGTACTTGATAGTGCGAGAGGACGTTGGTTCTGTAGGTTCTGTCAACAGTATTATGAGATTAAAAATCGAATTCATCACGAGAACAGCTATTCTCATCGCAAGAATTCGATAATTCAACGAGGAGTCGAGATCGCAGAAATCGAATCGGCGGTAAAAAATAGATTGAAAACGTTCTGGATAGGTGGTGATGAGGAAATCAAAGACGTCGTTTCCTTTCTCCAAAAAAACAAAGATATTCTCATTTCTAAAGTTAGGGAGCAATTAACCAATACTGCCTTAAAATTAATATTATTTTGCATGCGGTATTTAAGAAAGGTAAAGAGATTAAGGATATGCTATTTAAAACTAAAAACACGTGGGTATTACTGATGGATGACATTGAAGATATTTTTGAGAAATTGTTCGGGAAAATTTTGAAAGAAAAATCCGAGTCAGGAGAAAGGATCAGGATGGGGTCTTGAACGTGTGAAGGGAGTGGAAATAACAATTAACAAATACGTACCGTTGAGGGGATCCAAATTCATTGAATTACTATATAAAATAAAAGCAACAAAAGCGATCTTTAATATAAAAAAATTTTGATTATTACTGTTTCAAGTATGCGATTTGGTCAAAAAATATTCCGAAAAATCCTCAACGGCCGTCCTCATATGATAATGAAGATTTCCGCAATGGGTACAATTGGGATTGCATTTCCTACTCCGTATGATTATGCGACATTCCCAAATTTGAGAAGGTGAATAATATTTCGATCAACGTTTTTGGCTTAGACGAAATAAACAATGTCTATCCGATCAAAATTGTTGATAGGGAACAAAAAGATCATAGGGACCTTTTGTACTTGACAGATGAGAACATTTCCCATTATTGCTACATTAAAAACTTTGAAAGGTTAGTGAGATCACAAATAACGAAATATGAGCATAAATTTTTATTTGCAAAAGGTGCTTTGCGTACTATCGTGATAGGAAAGTCCTGGAAGATCATAAAATTGATTGTAGAGCCAAGTCACCTGCAAAGATCGTTTTACCAACGGAGGATAACAAATGGATGAAATTTAAAAACATCAGTCACATGTTTCGGGTTCCTTTTGTGGTTTATGCAGATTTTGAGTGCCTTCTCTGAAAGGTACATACTTGTGTAAACACGCCTCAATGTTCCTATTCAAACCCTTGCCAAAAACATGAACCGTTCAGTTTCTGCTAAATTCTTGTTTCATATAATGGTTACACTCATCCAGTTTTATATCATGGGCAGGATGCTGCAAAAGTATTCATGCACAAAATGAAGGAAGAGGCAGAGAAAATCGAGGTTGTGTACAAAAATGCGATTCCTATGACACCCTTAACATCGGTTCAAGAGGAGGCATTTCAAGAATTAACCACTTGCCACATCTGCAGGAAGACCTTAGGCGAGGATCGTGTGAGGGATCACGATCACCTTACCGGAGAATATAGAGGTCATGCGCATTATTTTTGTAATTTACAATTTAAAATGCCCAATTTTCTTCCGGTCTTCATCCACAACCTTTCCGGATATGATTCTCAAATCATTGTCAGCAAGATTGGTTACGACGACAAAAAGATTCACGTAATCCCAAATTCAGAAGAGAAATATATCGCATTCTCTAAGGCTATAAGTGAAAAATTTTGAGTTAGGTTTTTAGATACCTTCAGGTTCATGGCTTCTTCCCTTTCCAAATTGGCGGATAACCTTCCTCACGAAAAATTTAAGCTTACCGGTGAGGTTTTCGGTGATCAATTAGATCTGGTTCGACGCATGGGTGTGTACCCTTATGATTATACGGACAGTTGGACGAAACTGAACGAGACCTGTTTGCCACCAAAAGAAAAGTTTTTCAATCGATTGACTGAAGACGGAATTTCTGACGAGAACTATGCGCACGCGTTGAAAGTCTGGGAGACTTTTGCATGTAAGACTTTGGGTGACTATAGCGATGTATATCTCAAAACAGGCGTTACACTTTTGGCTGATGTATTTGAAAACTTTCGAGACGTGTGTTTAGGAACATATAATCTCGATCCAGCGTGGTATTACACTGCTCCTGGATTGACGTTTGACGCTATACTCAAACACACTGAAATCGAGCTCGAACTTTTGGTTGATTATGATATGATCTTGATGGTAAAGAAGGGTATACGTGGTGGGATAAGCCAATGCTCTAAACGATACAGCGTGGCAAATAATAAATATTTAGAAAATTTCGACTCTAATTCTGAGTCTCGCTTTATCATTTATTTGGATGCTAAAAATCTCTATGGATGGGCTCTCTCTAGATCCCTTCCATATAGCGGTTTTCGGTGGCTCTCTACCGAAGGAATTCAAAATTTTGATGTGGAATCCATACCCGACGATAATGCCATTGGGTACATTTTAGAAGTTGATTTGAAATACCCCCACGAGCTCCACTGCGAACACACTGATCTACCATTATGTCCTGAAAATAAGACTCCTCCGGGTAGTAAACATAAAAACTACTTACGACTCTAGAAGATAAGACGAAATATGTAATTCACCACGTCAATCTTAAGTAGGCCCTTATACCTGGGACTAAGACTCAAGACCATTTATCGCGTAATCCAATTTAATCAATCTTCATGGTTGAAATCGTATATTGAGTTAAATACAGAACGTAGAAAAACCGCTGATAATGAGTTTGAGAAAGACTTTTACAAACTCATGAATAACGCGGTATTTGGGAAAACAATGGAAAACATGAGAAAAAGAATGCGTTTAGAGTTAACGTTTAACCAGAAAAGGTTGGATAAGTTAATTTCTAAGTCTACATTCCTGGATCGTACGATTTTCAACGATAATTTGGTTGTCGTCCACTTGAGAGATACAGTAATTAAGATGAATAAACCTATTTACATTGGGTTTTGTGTCTTAGATTTAAGTAAGACATTAATGTACGATTTCTACTATGAATTTATGAAACCAAAATATGGTGAAAATGTAAATTTATGTTATACCGACACGGACAGCTTTATTTATGAAATTAAGACTGAAGACTTTTACAAGGACATGCTGACCGACCTCGATACATACGACACTTTCAATTACCCTCGCGATCATCCTTGCTTTTGCGATAAAAACAAAAAGGTGATTGGGAAATTTAAAGATGAGTGTGACGGACAACTGATGACGCACTTTGTGAGATTGAGAAGCAAGCTTTATTCCTATAAAGTAAAGGAGCAAAAAGACAAGAAAAAGGCGAAGGGTATTGCTAAATCTTTGATCGAAAACAGCTTAACATTTGATGACTATGTAAAGTGTCTTATGGATAACTCTATACAGTTCAGAAAAATGAATGTAATTCGCAGTAAGAAACATGAAGTATTTTCCGTTGAAATAAATAAATTAGCGATGAGTTTCTTTGATAATAAGCGCTACATATGCGAGGATGGCATAAATACCTTAGCTTGTGGAAACTGCAAAATTCCAATTTTTAAAAGAACTTGGGAAGAGGCTTTCGAATCTGACGATGAAACTTGAATAAAAATTACAGTTTAAGGAAATATGCTCAGTTAGTGTTATGTCACTGAGGTGGAAACATCCCTTCACCTGTATTTGTGCCGGACCTAGCTGTTGTGGTAAGACAACGTTCGTTTTGAGATTTTTGCGTAATCTACCGCAACTGTCAGATGGTAAGATCGAACGCGTAGTGTGGTGCTGTAGTCGGGGGAGCGAGCCTGATATAGAGGGTGTTGAATTTGAAATTGGGTATCTTCTTTCGAGAATCCAAGCAGAATTTCCACTCTATTCGTCACCGATGATTTGATGCACGAAGCATACGATAGACAGGTCAGCGAATTATTCACGAAAGGTTCTCATCATTTTAATATCTCTGTGATTCTCATTACTCAGAAAGTTTTTTATCAGAGTCCTCAAGCGAGAAATATTTCCCTCAATGCTAAATATATCGTAGCGTTTCGTAATCTTCGCGATAAACTGCAATTCGGAAATTTGGCGAGACAGGTCTACCCGGAAATTCTTGGGAGTTGACGAGGGTATGCGACATGTGAACCTTACGGTTATTTTGTGTTGGACCTCTCACAAGAGACGAACGATCGTTTGCGATTCAGTACGCGTATATTCCCGGATGAGATTACCACCGTATATGCGCCATCACATCTGATCGATTATGAAAAGGCTAAGATCTAATAAATATTTGCTACACGTCTTGAAAAACGCCAAGCCTAAATTGCGTAACGCGATTTTGAAAAACGTAGACGAAGAGGTTATCAAAGTCTTGTGCGAGTGCTTCATGAACACTTTGAACGGGAATCATAAAATAAGCCCTGCCTTAAAGAAAAATCTAAGGAAGCATTGTAAAACGCTAAGAGAGCTCGGCGATAAGAAAGGGTCCTTGAAACAGAAGCGGACATTATTGATTCAGAAAGGTGGTTTCCTTCCAATGCTCATCGGTTCCATTCTCAGCGGAATTATAGGCAGTCTGATAAACAAATGAGTCTCAAGAAGATGTTACTCATCGACCCCGAAGTTCTCGACAGAGAACGATCGAAAGCACGTATATCCACATTAGACGAAGAAATGCAAAAGGTCTTAAACAGGAAAGATCTGAGCGAAGTAGAAAAATGGCATCTATACAAACGTGCGTTGGATACTTATTTAAACGTTGCGGCAGAGAAGAGAAAGACCATTAGTATCCCGATCGTGAAAGAAAAAAGAGTGAGGAGACAGACGGTGAAGAGCTTGGAATCTTTAACCAAGCACATAAAGTTAGATAGTGCAGCGTTAGATAAATCATGGGAAGGTATGATGGAGAGAGATGGTTAAGAGAGTCGTTAAGCGAAAAAATAACATCAAAGCGGGAAAGAAGCTTACCGCGTTTTTAAAATTAAATCTATCGTTACGGGGAAAATTGTTCCTACGTACGAGTTGGAAGATATGAACGGAGAGAGTATCGAGGGATACTTTTACGAACCAGAACTACAGAGAACATTCGTATCCGAGGTCACCGAGTTTAAAATAGATAAAATATTGAGGCGTAGAGGAAAAGGTCGCAGTCTCGAATATTTCTTCAAGTGGAAAGGATATTCGCATTCCTTTAATTCTTGGATTATGGCTTCGACGATAAGACGTTTAAAATGAACGAGTTCTATCTCACCCTTCTTAGCGACAGCTCTCGCGAGTATTTCGAAGATAATACAATAGCTCATTTTTGGACGAAATTATCTCAACAAGTGGATTTAGGAAGCGGTGAATGGAGAGTGGGTTTGGCCGAATTTTTGCATCCAAGGATTCGTGATAACAGGATCCATAGGGAGGAAATGAATAGAGATAGACGACTGGTCAATATCGAAATGGATGATAGTACACCGATCGCGATAGCTCCAGAAACTTATAAATCTATGAAACATATGCTAGACTCGTTACCTACTGAGAAAAGAAAACGCGCTTTGGAAGTATTGAAGGAACATATGGCTTGTCCTAAAGATAAAGTTCATATTGAGATTCCCGGTGATTTACCAGTTAGGATCCATCCCGGAACTTACAACTCGTTAGAGGATATGTTACGATCGCTATCGGCTAATGAGAAAAGAAATTTGTTGAAATGTGATGAAAATGACTCGTATATGTTATTGGATTTAGTCTTAGATTCTAAATAAATGATGAATGTTGAATTAAATACAAGGATGTCTTTAGGAACGAAGGTGATTAAGGAGATGGACAAATTAATAGACGTCTATGTTGAAATTCTACCAGATTCATTTCTTATTGCACCTCCTGAGAAAAAATACGTATCGTTGTTGCAATATATCATCAGTATAATTTTATAGATTTGAATAATCGTTTTGACGATATTATTTTGCAACTCGTCTATTTTCTCTACAAATGCGTCGATATACCTGAAGATGTGAAAAATTTAGAAAAATTTGCAAATGTACGCATCGAAATACCCGAGAATTCACCGATTAGATCATCTCCTGGCATTACGGGTCTGCTGATGAATCAATATCTTTGGTTTTAGAACCGAATAAATCGAGTGAAATCGATTTTGGTGAAAGGGTGATAAAAGCTATGGATAAACTCGTAAGTTTCCACGTCGAAATATTACCGAAAGGCATGGGTGTGGATTTTCCCCCAGGATCTTACAGGTCTCTGGAGGAATTTTTGCGAGTATTATATGAGGTCTGTGAAAAAAAGGATTTTTTGGGTAATGCTTCAAGAGAAATGATTGAGAAAATAAACTATGTCATATTTGAAAATCCAAATTATTCGATAGATGTCACCAAAGGAGGAGAATATAGGAAAAAGCGGGGCATCGCACGCAGTATTGACACGAGATATATTTTCGTTTATACGGATTTAATCAAGCCGCAATTGGTCGGTGATTCTCTCAGCAGATGTTTGCGAATTGTCAGCGTAAACGATGAAAGACACCATTTTTTCAATCCAGTTTACTATTTTCCCTTAGAGAAAAAAGAAATCGAGAACGTCGAAATACTACTCACAGGAAAAGACGGCAAACCATATCATTTCTTCGGTGGAGCTACAACTTCTCTTTTAGTTTTACACTTTATAAAAGTGTTGCAATAACCAAAAAAGCAATCATTATCGTTCGAGATGTTAAAGGACGTGGATCGATATACGACGTATTACGTCAATCAATGCGCCAGTTATCATGTGCAGAGAGGTAGAGGATTAGGAAGCATCCTCGCGGGTCTTTTTCGTTTCGCTAAACCACTTATACAAAGCAGTCTTAAAGCGATAGGTAAGGAGGCGGCCAGTACGCGGGTCGGAATTCTCGAATTTGGGAACGAGATCATTAAGGAAATATTGCGTAATCGATTGGGTGAGGCTGGAGCGAATTTGAAGAGAAAAGCGGAAGAAAAAATTAAAAAGATGAGTGGATCGAGCTTTCGCGTAGGCAAAAGGCCAAAGTTAATAAAAAGGAACATCAAACGCAAAAAACTTCATTCTAGGAGAAAGAGACGTCGCGTCAATACGGACATATTTTCTTCATAACCGAGATGGAACACATGCTATCCTCGCTCGACATGTTTAGTCGGCCAGCTTTGCAAACGAATATTTTAGGCAAGCGTCTCATTCCGTACAAACCGATCTCATCCTTAGACAATCAATTGACCATCGAATTCGTAGTGAAAGATTTGGGAGAATCGTACAAAAATTTGAACAGTTTTTATTTACAAATCATGGTGAAATTTGTCAAAGTTGATTGTTCAGACTATGGGCCGGGGGAGAAATATCAACCTGGGGTAGTGAATAATGTCTTGCATTCGATGATCGAGCAATGCAGCGTCTATTTAAGCGGAAAGCTAGCTACATCCTCGGAAGGTAATTATCACTATCGTAGCACTTTAGAAAATCTCCTTCGTTATGGCGCAAATGCGGCGAAGACTCATTTGGCTTGCGATGGGTGGTTGCTCGAGAGCGGTGAGGATATCAATAAACAAGGTGACGCAAATGTAGGATTTGTTAGGAGAAAAGCTAAATTTGCTAACAGTAGGGTCGTGGAGCTCATACGGTAAATTGCATGTTGACGTATTTAACGAAGAGCGTCTCTAAATTAACGGGGTCGATGTAAGTGTTAAATTTACGCTCGCAAAACCGAGTTTCTACATCAAGGAGGATGCTCCGGGTACTTCCGTGCTGAAAGTCCTCGATGCTACTTTATACGTCGAGCATAACGATATAAACCCCTCAATTTTGTTGGCTCATTCCAGAGCCTTGGAGCAAAGCAACGCGATATATCCTTTCAAGCGAGTGGAAGTTAAGACGTTCACCGTCCCACGAGGAAATCAAACGATTTCTGTAGATAACGTCATAACAGGACAGCCTCCGAACAAAATAGTTTTCAGCATGGTCAATAACGATGCGTACGTTGGAAGGAGGGACAAAAATCCGTTCGCGTTCTCTCATTATTCTTTGGATAGTTTCTTTCTCATCGTCAACAGTGTTCAAACGCCACCGCAAGGCATTTCCACAATTTTAACCAATTAAAAATGCTTGACGCAAGCATACCCTTCTATGTTTTCGAGAATTGGCGTGCATCACGGTGATAAAGGTAATCAAATAACCTTGGACATGTTCGCACCTGGATATTTCATTTTAGCTTTCGATCTAACACCTGACGGTTCGGGTAACGAAGAATATGTCGGTTTGATGGATAAAGATACCGTGAGAATTAAAGCTGGCTTTGAAAACCCGCTCGAAAAAACCATAACGTGCATCGTTTACGCTGAATACGACGCCTCTTTGGAAATAGATAAAAGTCGAAACATCATCACGAATTTTGCATAAGCGATGAACACTTTAGATATATACAACTTACTTAGTCGCGATCTACGCACGAGAAAAGTGTTTCCTTCAGATAGTTTACCTTTACCCTCGCCTGTAATCTACGTGATAAATTTAGACGCTTCTACTTGGCCGGGAAGCCATTGGATCGTGGTGCACATTTTAAATAAGCAAAAGGCAGAATATTTCCATTCGTATGGTTATCCACCACTCGTTCATTCGATATCAAAATTTCTAGAACCGTTCTCTCTCGCTCGAAATTCAGTTCAACTTCAGAGCTTTCGTTCGGACGTTTGCGGGGAATTCTGTTGTCTCTATGCACTCTACAAGTCCACTGGTAAAACCCTCACCCAATACCTAAACCTATACTCCCTCCCACAATTCAACGACTGCCGAGTCGCTCAACTCTTTTACCTAGAGTTTGGAAGCACCAGGAAAGGAAGACGTTGCCATCCTCGGGGGCAGAGTTGCTGTTCGAGAATAAATAGCACCGCTACCCGCGATAGTCATAATTCGAGATTCTGACTCGAAACTGTCAAGATGCGGCTCATCATCGACTTCGAGTGGAGCTCGGACCGAAGAGTGAAAGAATTGGCTGCGGTGGAGGTGGATTCCGAGAGAGTCTTTTGGTGCAGCTTCCAAAGTCCGAACAAATGGATCGGTGGAGGTAGGAAGGCGAATTTGAGCAACGTTCTCCTGTGTAACGAGACATCGTTCGCAAACGAATTCATTCCCTACACCGAGCTGCTCTCCTTCCTGGAAACTAACATCAAGGACGCCACCGCCCTCTACGTCTTCGACGACAAAAAATGTAGCTTTCTCTCTGACCTCACCGGACGCACTTTCATAAGCATGAGGAGAGATTTAGATTGCCCTTCACCAGATGACCTTTCCTTCCCCTCCATTTCCTGCTTGAATCCGTGCCACCGCTTACGCAAAATTGATTGCGCCTTAAGAAATGCGTACTGCTTATCTCATTGGCTGAAATTCCTAACCTTGAAGGTCGACGTAGAGCCCTGTTCGACCAATGCTGAATGTTCCACCTCCCAACTCCCTTCCAACTTCTCCTAACGCATATATCCAGGCATTCATCCTAGTTATCATCAGTTGTCATGCAGAAACCAGCAAGTGCAGAGTCTCCCGTCCTTCCTAAACGCAGACGGATAACTTCACGGCCACCACCATCCGGTCTGGAAACTGCAACCCCGAGAAGCGACCCTCACCTCCATCAAGTCTGCAAATATCACCCACTTCAAAATCTAACAGACAGCCGAAAACTGCGCAGAAGAAGAAGATGAAAGTGTGTGATGCCATCCAGTTGCTACTAAACCGTAAGTGAGAATTGTGGAGTCGGTCCCTGGCGATGGAAGTAAAACTCTCGTAAACCGCACTCCATTACAAGTGCTACGATTGAGTAAATGTGTAGTGGATTTTCAAGCGTATCTCAATATCGGCAATGTATTCATAGTCAGAGAATTCGCAATTTGCGACACCGATCGCAATTGCTTTCAATCGTGGGTTTTTGATTGCCCAAAGGATTTATCATTCAAACGAGAAAACACTTGGTTAGATCATAATCATCACAGAATTGCTTTAGATGATGGGGAAGTTCATCATGAGGATTTCCAAAGAGTTTTAAACAAATATATTTGAAACTATAATTTTATCTTTATCTTTACAAAAAGTTAAATTCCTTTCCTCACATTTGGGAGACCGATTCATCGATCTACAAGTTTTAGGATGCCCCTCGATTAAGCAACTACCATCAATGGGTAGATATTTCATGTTACCTCAACATAAAAATGGTGAAGTCATTTGTGCAACGAAAAATTGTGAATCACTAACGAAATGGTTCAGAGCTATGTTAATTTAGATAGGAAACATGATAGATTTATAACGTTTAGCGATTTCCCTAAAAAGGATATTTTTAAATATTACCAAAATGGTTAATATTGGATTTATTTTATCTGGTTATGAGGACGTCACCGTATGCTGTAAATGTGGTGAGAGCATATATTCATGGGAAAAAAGGTAACGATCAAAAAGAATAGGACTGCAAATTTTCGAGATGGTGTCCATTATTTAAAAGAACAGAATGTGATTTAAAATTGTAAATAAATGAAAATAAATACTTGTTAACTTATGCCTTTGTTTTTTTCATTTCAACCCTTGCATGTAACATTTTCTTTTCGAGTTAATATACGCTAAAACTCTTTTCGGGTGAGACGAAACTGTCTCATTTTACATTAATCTCTCGTAATACTATAAGTATTATAAAATAGTTAAGCGATACGTTACATTCGGAGACACTGCTGCTGCCGACCAATTAACAAAAGCATACACTGGATAAATGTCACAAAACGTACTAACAATTATATTGCAGTGACGTTATACAAAACACAAATATATTACAATACTTATAAGAAATGTCCACTTGAATCAGAAATGATATGCCGAAGAGTTCGACGCGCCGATCACCTTTCCCACGGCTGCGTTCGCTCCGCTGTCTTCGCTCTCTCTTCCCACGTCTTATCTCGCTCTTCCCCTTTCCTTCACTGCTCCCCTCACTTTCGACGTTGTCGGCTCGCAACTAACGCCGTTTACAGTCAGGTGCCGGTAGATTGCGTTCCACTCGCGTACGCTAATTGGTTCTACCCGCGTTCTACTAGTGCCCTCTTCCGGGCTAATGTCCGTTGCTATAAAAGCAGGATTCCCGCGAAAAAGGGTACGTCGCACGCAGGGTGCGTCGCAGGCAGGGGTCGTCATTGGGGAATTCGAAAAACCGTCAAAAGTAGGAAAATGCTGCATCCCCCCTCACTTTCGATGAGTTCCCTCACTGTTTAGTTCAGCAAAGAAAGTCGCACTCCAGAGTTTACCGATGCACCAGCTTGAAGCACAACGTAAGAATCCGAAAATAATCACAAAAATTCCAATGTACATAAACACAATATTATTATTACCAAGTTACAAAATTAATGAGAAAATATTATTTGCCAACAGGGCGAAATTGAAAATTAATAGCAACTATTAGATGAGAACGAGGAAAAGGAATGCCAACCCTGGCACTGTCCGACCGTTATCAAAATGCAAGAGAGAGTTAATAATTGGAGGGCTAAATAGATTAGACTTGCCTCGCATTGTTTAAGCAGAGTGCTAAGAAATTCAGTATATAAAAAAAATAAAAAAATCACTGTGAAAGGTAGTACATAGATACATATTATATAGATAAACATTTTAAAGTATCCTAGCTCAATTGGGGCTGGAGTACACTAACCATGGTAAATAGTACCAACGGATATACCATGGAAAGGTTATTAAAATAATTTTGTGCCATGAGACATACATAGATGTCAGGATCCATCTATGATGTCTGAAAATTGACTGCACCGAGCAGTATTGTGGCAATTGGCCAAGTAAATATCAATTTATTTTACCAGATTTGCACCTGGGGGCTGATTGCGATGATTATAAATCACCGGGCGATGAGGTCGCTAATTCTCTACGCCGGACATTTACCAAGAACAATAATGATTCATAGGAATCAGTGACTCTGTCAACAAGACAGGAAAAGAACACCTCCAAGTGTAAATGAAAAACTAAATCCAAAATGCAATCACCCAAGGATACTCTCTTGCTTGTATATCTAAACAAGCTCACAAAACAAGGTAATTCTTAACATTACAATACAAAGGGTGGTTCATTTTTCAAAGCCACAAAATCAAACTTATCTGATAGTCACATAAAGTTTCTTAAATTGATTAACAATAGTATGTGGTAATTTAGAATGACCAATATAACCTTTGGTCAACCAAAGCAATACATAATAGAAATAATATTAACATGTGATATTAAAAATAATCAATTTTTTCGTACCAGAAGAAAAATATTTCTTAACTTGACTAACATTTGCTATTCGAAAATAATTTGGGTTGTCTGGCTTCCTTAAGGACAGGGTTACAGGAGTGATTATCCTGTCAACCACGAAGGGTCCTTCCCATAGAGGGGAAATTTTGGCAGACATTTCATTAAGTTTGGAAATTTTCGGCACAGCTCTGAACACAACCTGTTCACCTGGTGAAAAGGCTTGTGGAGAATGTCTAGCATTATGTTTGCTAGCAACGCGCTGTTGTGACTTGGCTAAATTACTTAGCACCTTATTCCAAAGTTGCTGCCCTGAAGCTGAATTACAATCAGCTGATGCCAATTCATTTGGCAAATCCCATTGAAGTGACAATGGGTGTGGAAGCTCATGACCCAAAAATACCTTAGCAGGTGAAACACCTGTAGAAGAGTGTTTAGCAGAATTGAAGGCAAAAGTCAGCCCGGGCAAATATGCATCCCATTTATCATGGGCATCACGTGTGAAAGCAGATAAGGCATACTTCAAATTTCTATGAACTCTTTCTGCATGGTTGGGCCTGGGATAATAGGGGGCAGTATAAATATGTTTAATCCCTAGGCTAAAACACATGTCATAAAATAATTTGGATTTGAAAGAGGAAGCGTTATCTGACACAATATATTTGGGAACCCCAAATTTAGAAAACACAAGCCTGGTAAGGATATCAACAACAGCTTTACTTGTTGAGTTTCTAACCGGTTGAATAATTACAAATTTACTAAAGCCATCAATTATGGTTAAGGCATAGGCCTGACCAAATTTACTCCTAGGCAATGGACCGACAAAATCAATAAATATTCTTTCCCAGGGATGAGTCGAGAATTTAGCTGAATGACGGCCAGGAGGTAAACAGTTTCTGGGTTTAGTTATTTGACAATCATGACAATTTTTAACTTTTGTTGAAATATCTGCTCTCATATCCCACCACCAAAATTCACGGGAGATTTTATCACACGTCTTTGCACTGCCTAGATGACCACCAATAGGAGAAGAATGAAAATATTAAAGCAAGAGGAATTACAACTCGAGGTTTCTTAGAGCCCAGGGAATGGTGACGCAATAAGTCGCCTTGCAAAGAATAATTTGGAATGGTTTTCCCTGATCTGATTTGCTCTATTATTTTGCACAAGTCTCTCTCCGAAGCCTGATGATGGCGAATATTTGTGAAGGACAATGGAACATGTTGCAATAGACAGGAAATTTCAATGGGGGTTGGATCAGAATGATGATCCAAGATTCTAACCCATGACAAGCAATCAGGAGCCCTATTTTTAGAAACAGAAACATGGTGAATTGTAAAACAAAAGCAAGACAGTTTTAGAACCATGCGACCAATTTTTCCTAATTGTTTAGGGTGATTAAACAGCCAGGTGAGAGCAGCAATATCAGTATACAAATGAAATGGTCTTGCCTGCAGGTATGGCTTAAATTTTTGAGTTGCAAAGCAACAGGCCATACATTCCAATTCATAAGTGGACAAACGAGACTCTTGAGTATTGAGTGTTTTGCTAGCATAAGCCACCGGTTTAAAATTACCATCAATCAGCTGATTGAGAGTGGCTCCCAAAGCAATATTGCTAGCATCCACAAAGAGATGGAAATCTGAATTAAAATCAGGCAAGTGAAGAACTGGAGGAGAGGACAAGACATTTTTAAGTTTCATAAAAGAACCAGAATGGGAATCAGTCCATTGAAAGGTGGCATTCTTTCTCCTCAAGGCATTCAGAGGAGCAGCCAATTTAGCAAAGTTAGGGATAAATTTGGAATAAAAACCTGACATCCCAAGGAAGGAGACAACCTGTTTCAGTGAAGTAGGCACCGGAAAGTTCATTATGGGCTTCACCCTCTCAGGATCTATCTGCAGGGAACCACATGTTATCTGATGTCCTAAGAAGTGAACAGCTGATTGCGCAACTTTCATTTTATCTGGTTGGACAGTGAGACCTGCATGGCGGAGTCTCTGTAGTACCTTGCCAATGTGGTCCAGGTGTTCCTCATAAGATTTAGAATAAATACATAAGTCATCGATCAACCTTGAAAATATCTGTGGGCTTGTACAAAGTCCAAATGGTAACCTACTATACTGATAAAGACCAAAGGGGGTAATAAATGCAGTTACAGGTTTACTCTGAGGTGACAAGGGAATCTGATGGAAAGCAGAATTGAGATCGAAAAGAACCTGGCAGAGCCAAGGTAAGCGAAGGCCAGCTCAATCGAAGGTACCGGTTAATTATCATATTTAACCCTTTTATTAATTTTGCTGTAATCGATTACAAGGCGATCTGAGCCATTTCTCTTAGTGATGAGAAATGCTGGGCTAGCAAATGGGGAATTCGATTCTTCGATCACTCCTTTCTATAGCAGTGAAGACACCTGATTTTTCATAGAGGCCAATTTGGGCGGAGACAATTGATACGGATGAGAACGAATTGGGGTAGAATCAGACAATTCGATTTCGTATTCAACTAAAGTAGTGAGGCCACGTTTGGGGTGATGACGTCTGGATATCGCGTGAACAGGGAGGCGATTTCGCAACGGTCGTCCTTAGAAAAGGGAAGGGGTACACCTAGACTGCCGTTACATGAGTCATCCTTAGCCTTGTCGAAAAAATGCACGTTGGACAAGGAGCTTTCTCCAACGGCATACGAGGGGGGGGGGAGGTTACAAAGGGCATAGAAAATCGAGAATTGAAGGAAAAAAATACCTTACGGGCCCGGCTATCAATTATGATAGAGGATTTTAGTATAAAATCATGGCCCAAAATGTACGAAAAGGGCAAGTCGGCCAAATGTAACCACTGCTTCTACGAAAAGTTGTGGATTCGAACTTTTAAATGAACCCTAGATCGAAACAGGAAAGGGTTAGCCGAAAGACCATTGCATTTAACGAAGCAGGTTTGAAGCGCTCGCTTTTTGCTACGAGTTTTTAAGGCGGCCCACTCCTTACGATCTATTAGGGAAATTGACGAACCGGTATCGAGTAGAGAATGGCGTGGTTGCGAATTAATTGACACGTCAATTAGTGGCCTTTCGGAAGGATCCGACCAATTAACAAAAGAATGACCCGTTGGGTTACGGGAATCGCGCCGAAAACGGCGATTTTGATTAGACTGAAATGTAGCCTTTGGCGAAGTTCGAGACGCTGTGGGTGGCGAAACACCCGAGGATAATGGATTCTCGCGAGAATATTCTCTTCTGGTCATGAGGAGTTTATCGGATTGCGTGAGTAAGTCGTCCAACTCGGCTAGATTATTAGGCCTCCCGACGAAAAGAAATGTAGACTGGGTCAGGGGAATAATACCGTCGAGCATGAGTTCCACAATCTCTAACTCCGAATAATTCAGACATAATACCGCGATTGCCGCCTTGACGGACTGGAAAAACATCAGCGGTGACTCGTCTGGGGATTGGAATCTTTTGTCTTTTAGCGAGACGAGGCACTCGAATTCTCTCTTCGAGAAAAAGATCTGCCAGACTTTCGAGATGACCTGCTCCCAAGAAAGATTCCGTGAAATAGAATTAAACCAGAAATCCCTTAGCGTAACCGGGATTTTAGCGAGGGCGAGAATGAGAAGATAATTATCCGCGACGAACTTGAGTTCGCGAACGTAACGTAATTCAGACAAAAATACGAAGGTGGCTTCGGCTGAAAGCTCTGCAAAGGGAGGAAACTTAGACAAAAGACCATTAACCACTTGAGTAAGATCAGACGGTGAAGGGGAGGAAATTGCGGGTGGATTTTCATTCGACCCGTCCCCTGCGCGAGAGCGCATTTTTTCATCCCTATCTGAAGCGGTGGTAGAATACTGTTTCTCGTGAACACCCTTAGACGTTTCCATAGTGGAAATGAAACAGCACGAAACCCAAGAACAAAGTGAAATATACAAGACAAGTTTATAATAATGAACTTTAGATTACAAGAGTACAAAATACACGAATAAACAATAACGAACCTATGTTCGTATCTCGGTGGGACCTCCATTAATGAGACGAAACTGTCTCATTTTACATTAATCTCTCGTAATACTATAAGTATTATAAAATAGTTAAGCGATACGTTACATTCGGAGACACTGCTGCTGCCGACCAATTAACAAAAGCATACACTGGATAAATGTCACAAAACGTACTAACAATTATATTGCAGTGACGTTATACAAAACACAAATATATTACAATACTTATAAGAAATGTCCACTTGAATCAGAAATGATATGCCGAAGAGTTCGACGCGCCGATCACCTTTCCCACGGCTGCGTTCGCTCCGCTGTCTTCGCTCTCTCTTCCCACGTCTTATCTCGCTCTTCCCCTTTCCTTCACTGCTCCCCTCACTTTCGACGTTGTCGGCTCGCAACTAACGCCGTTTACAGTCAGGTGCCGGTAGATTGCGTTCCACTCCCGTACGCTAATTGGTTCTACCCGCGTTTTACTAGTGCCCTCTTCCGGGCTAATGTCCGTTGCTATAAAAGCAGGATTCCCGCGAAAAAGGGTGCGTCGCACGCAGGGTGCGTCGCAGGCAGGGGTCGTCATTTGCTGGAAAAACTTATGGGGAACTCGAAAACCGTCAAAAGTAGGAAAATGCTGCACGGGTGTAACCCGAAAAGAGTGTCGGAACGGGGATTCGAACACTAGACCTTTGACTCTCAATATCTTAGTTCTACCAACTGAGCTATTTGGATCTCGATATTAAAAAGACGATCTCTTCGTATTTCGGTATTCAAATGTTCTCAACAACAGTGGTGCCACATAATTTAATATCTAATAACGCACTGCGGTCGTCATTTGCTGCAGTGCAGACAACCCATCCTTCAACTTTACATCATTCATATTTTCGGCACGAGTGCGCATGTGCAATTTATTTGTTTTTGGCAACACCGCATTCGATATATTGAAACTCACTTGACAACACTGCTTTTCGAGCGGCATTTGTTTTTAGTTCCTTCGCTTATACAATTAACCAATCGAGAAATTTTAACTCAATTTGAATCAGCTGCCTCGGATGCTCCAGATTGCGTATTACGATGTTCTTCTGTTTAGATATATTGATTTGGCTACATCGAAATCGATATATCGATCTTCACTTGACAACACTGCTTTTCGAGCGGCATTTGTTTTCAGTTCCAACTTTCTACGAGTAGTGGCTCCATAGGTAGGTCACGTGACAGGATGTGCCATCATAAATCCAATATGGCGGACTGCGCCAGGATAGGCATTTCCCTACGACTGCCCATCAATTTCTTCCCCGGATGTAAGCAATAAATTGTTAAGAATTGTGAAACTTTCAAATTCTCAGCGGTCAAGGCGGCTACGACACAGCATCTTCGTACGTCCTGGAAATTAAAGACGGTGACATCTTTTCCTTGCAAGGCATGGTTCAAACCGTTCGAGATGATAAAAATATCAGCTAGATATGCCAGTTGGGCAAGCCGCGAGTCTGAGAGGTGAAAGACTTGACATTCACTATCGTACAGGTAGATTTTGACCTCTCGCAATTCAAAGAGGCTGGTGAGTACTTTGCCCCGCCACAAACAGTGAATAAATTGAATAAATGTCGCGTGTGTTCGTTCCTTGTTTCTTCAAATAGAATTTTTAAAATGCGTGCATTTAAAGGGTGGCCTTCGATAAAAATTACAATTCTTACTACCTCATCTAGAACTGTTTTAAGGATGACTGACATATTCTTCACAGTAAGTTGTTCACGATAATTGCTGCAGTGCGTTGCCGCTGCCAATAGTGCAACTGCATTGACAAGTGCGGATAAGTCCTTCCTTCTGCCAGTAATTGCCGAAGCGCCGTCAGTACAAATACTGACACATCCTGTCCAATCCACTTTATTATATTCAATAAAATCTAAATAATGAAGTCAGGCTCAACTTTGTGTAATTTACTCATAATGAAAGGATAACTTTGTAGTTTCCACAACTACAAACTACAAAGTTATGCTTTCATTATTTCAATAAATCGTTCATTAATTTGAAAATGGCTTCTGTTGTCTTGGTAAGTGAGGATCGGTAGAACGAAAATTCCTAATGTACTTTTACTGAATATTCATACCTGATATATACCAGAATGTTAGCATCGCCAACAATATCAGTGGACTCGTCAAGTTGAAGCAAGAAGTTCAGACTCTGACGCAGGCACGGTAACAGCTGGTATTCCAAATCTTCAGACAGGCATGTTATTTGGCGTTGAGTAGTATAATTGGAAAGGGGAACCGTCTCAACAGCATTCTTTGCCTTTTCCCTAAGCATGATGCTTGCCATTTTTTTTGCAGCACGTTTGATCAAGTTTTCTGCCACAGTATGATCTTTCCCAGTCTTTGCCACCAGTAGTGATACCCTGTATGAAGCCTCTGTAGCGTTATGATTGTCCCCACCAATAGTAATGCAATGCATAGTGTTCTTATAGTGTATTAGTTCTTTGCATTTCTTCTGAGAAACTCCGAGGCTTTACAATGTATTCCTTGTGTTTAGATTCAAAATGACGATTCAGAGTTTCATAACACTAGACAATGCAGTTGGGGAACTTCTTTATCTCCCATCCAGAAAACTTCAATTTTTTAAGAAGCTACTCTTTTTACTTTCTTCCCCCTGTTCTGACCCTTCTTTTTGTTGTCTTGTTGATCACTGTTCTTTGCAATACTTTCGCCAAGAATTCATTCACTGTTCTCGTCTTCGTAATTAGGTAAGTCATTTAAATTGAACATACCTTCTACTTCATTGTACACTACAATTATCTAGTTATTTCCATCAGAAGCACACTGTCGCTGTTGTGGTTCACAAATCACTTCACTAGCATTGTTACCACTATTTGGCACCTTGTTCACATTCACGCTATCACAATACTGTTAATGCAAATATGCATCACTACCAACTGTAGGGTTAAGCAAACAATCCACAACAAATAAAATTGATAATGATAAAGCTAAACTAACAGTAATTTATAATTAAAAAGCCAGAATAGTAGCAATTGAAAACTACAACCAACGCAAAACAACATTGATGATGCACTGATAACAAAGCGTCCTTCCCGAAATTGCGGGAATTCAAAATGTCTGCGTGTGCGCATGCGCAGGAGCTTTTTAACTTTGCCAATCGTTGCGTGGCAGCCGGAAATCTTAGTAGAATACTGAATTAGATATCTCAGTAACCTCGAGTAACCCGCTAATTTTAATTTATGAATACCATATTTTTGTAACCCTTAATAACTCACTTAGTAGGTGTAGTACTTAGTAGCCCTTAGTCGTACGTAAAATTGAAAGTCTATGGAATTGCGCGTCATTCACCCGTAAGAACCGAAGAAAAGATTTGCATTTTTGGATCAGTTTGCGGCCCATCAGGAGAGTTCTTGCGACCCAACAGTGGGCCGTGGACTATACTTTGAGAATCACTGGCTTAGCGGATGCCAGCACGGATTTCAGAGAGGTAGATCATGCAAAACACAGCTCGGCTTGTTCGTGGATTATTTGTTCAGATGCGGAGAGAAAAATACTCAGGTCAATGCCATATTCATTGACTTCAGAAAGACGTTTGATAAAGTATCTCATAAGAAAATAATTGCAAAGTTAGGACAATATGGCATCAATCCAAAAATTGTCACTTTGGTGAGAGATTTCCACTCGAATAGAGAACAGAAAACTGTCATCGATGGGAATTACTCGTCCCCCGTTAAAGTTGCGTCGGGTGTTCCTCAGGGAAGTATATTAGGCCCTCTACTTTTCTTAATCTATGTGAATGATATCTGCTACGTAGTTCGTAGTAAAATTAGAATTTTTGCCAATGATACCGTTCTATATAAAGAGATAAAATACCAGGAGGACCATCAGTCACTGCGTGAAGATTTAAGAGCCATTTCAACGTGGTGCAAAGAATGGCAAACTGAAATTAATTACACTAAATTTGCCGCAGTTACGTTCAGGAAAAGTAAGAATATAGAAGTAGGTTTTGAGTATAAAATAGATGGAATAAATATTTAAGCAGCCGAGTATGTTAAATATTTAGGAGTAACCATTTGTCGAGGTCTTTCGTGGGACATGCACATTCGTCGAGTTATAGGCGCGGCCAACAAGAAACTGGCTTTCATAGGTAGAATAGTACGGAACACTACAGAAAAATTACGTGAAACATGTTATTTATCATTGGTTAGATCACAAGTGGAATACGCCTCAAATATATGGGATCCGTAGGAGAAGGGACATATAATTCAATTAGAAAGATTGCAGCACATAGCAACAAGATTCGTAAAAGAAAAATACGAACATAAGGAAAGCGTCATCTAGTTATTGAGGGATTTGAACTAGGTGCCACTAGAGGATCGTCAATTGAACTCAAGTTTGCGGCTTCTGGAGAAATATAGATCGGAATGTCTAAAATACGAGTTTGTAGGAATAATTGAAGCACCAACGTATATAGATAGGAACGATCGTGACGATAATACACGTGAGATCGATTGTAGGACGGAGCGTTATCTAGGCTCGTTCTTTTCGAGGACAATACGAGATCACAATAGAAAATTTCAACCGGCGATAGACAATCTTTAGGTAGGTTAGGGTGCATTGCACCCCCTGTCACCCACCAATTAGGTGAATTGTAGGGTAACATGTAGATGTAGATATAAAAGTTGGCGAAAAAGCAAAAACTACAAGACATACAGCTAAGAATAAGAAATTTAGTACTGGGGAATAACAGAACCATTACATGTATTACTCTTTGCATTACACAGTTGTAAACAGGCAGCTAATAATATTATTCCGTTAAGGTCACAAATAATTACACATAAGTTGTCATTCAAAATGCTAATTTCATATTCCAGATATCTAATGAATTTTCTTTTCACACAGACACATTTTCACAGAAATAATAACAGACATCAAAATTATGTACACAAGAAACACAAATTTCGCTACAAAATTCTGCTGTAACACTTAGTCTGCCATAAATTGGGAGAACAACCACTTGAATCTAAACTAAATGGCATGCCTTTAGGTTGCTCCCTATTGATTGATGTTTCACCATTGTTCACTGAAGGGAGCCCTTCAGGATGCTCAGAGAGGCTCACAGCATCCACATTGTTAACTGACATTTTCTGCAAATTTAAAAAAGTAATTTATTTGAGTATTTGAACTCCACTATAGCGCTCGAAATTAATTATAGAATTTAATGTAACTTACCACAGCAATACCCAACATTACTTGAGGTTCCAAGGGCCCTGGAACACAATTCTCTTTCTGTTCCACCTGTAAGAAGCATTAAAATAAATTTCTAAAAATATAATAATAATATTTTATTTAACGCATACAGGTTCTCCAATTACACACGTTATAAAAAATTTAGTAAAAAAATAAACATAAATAAAAATTAAGACATACATTTAAAAATGCAGCTATTTACAAAGGAATACGTTGCATAACTTTCTATTAAAAGCTGGTCCAGAATCATTAAAAAATTCTATGGACGGCAAAGCCAATAGGGCCTCACCTGCTAACCGTATCAACCTAGGAATGGGTGAGTATTTCACCACATTTACACGACAGAAGGATGCATGAAAAATTGAAGTATGCCTTGATCTTCTAGTAGGAGTGGCTATACCCACCGAGCCAAGAATATCAGGAGCATCAATGGAACCAGATACTACATTTCATAGGAAATTAATGTCACTTATCTTACGTATGATTTCGAGCGGAGGTAGCCAAAAGTGTTTACACAAAGCAGTAGAGTGTTGTCCCGAGTAGGGCACACTTTCTTTAACACAGAGCTCCTTTATAAAACGATTCTGAACCCATTCAATGGCCTGTATTTGATTTTTATGAAATGAGTTCCAGACCACACTACCATATTCCAGTATTGGTCTGACAAGGCTGCGATATGATCGAATAACAATGTCTCGAGAAAAAAATTGCAAAGTGTATATTTTAATGAACCCAAGGAGTTTAGAGGCTCTAGAACATGTTGCCCTGATATGCTTGTCAATGCTCAGATTTGACTCAAAGGTCACTCCTAGGTCACAGTTGGAATCAACACGTTGCAACTGAATTCCAATGAGCATTTAATTAAAATTAATTAAACTCTTTTTGAGGGAGAAAGAAATAACTTTGCATTTTGATACATTGGCATTAAGATGCCACTTAGAGCACCATTTAGAAAAATTATTAACATCATCCTGCAAAACCTAACAATCAATAGCATTACGAATACATTTAAAAATCTTAAAATCATCAGCATAAAGTAGACTATGACAGTTTACAGAAGCAGGCAAATCATTAATAAAAATGTTTAAAGACAGCGGCCCCAAAATGGAGCCCTGAGGTACGCCAGAGAAAACCTTAACAAGTGAAGAAGAAGTACCATATAATACAACCTTTTGACTTCTGTTAGACAAATATGATTGTAAGAGATTGAGTAATCCCCCGGCAACACCAAAGGATTGGACCTTTCTTAAAAGCAGTTTGTGGTCAACGGTATCGAATGCCTTACAGAAATCAAAATATATTACATCAAACTGATATCCGGATTGGATAGTGGTGGCAATATTATTCATATGAGCAACTAAGTTAGATTGGGTAGATCGGTTGGGAAGAAAGCCATGCTGAGTATTTGAAAATTGAATCTTGCTGTGCATCATCATATGCTTGTATATGATCTTCTCAAAGATCTTCAAGAACGATGACAGTAACGAAACAGGCCTATAATTCGTAACATCAGATCTATCACCACTCTTATGAACTGGAGTAATTAAAGCAAGCTTCCACATCTCATTAAACAGAATAGCTGAGGGATGAGTAAATTTATTAGCACATGCTTTAATAATAAAAATAGGAACACAGTCTGGACCTGAAGATGCATTACATTTAAGACTATGTGTAACCTGGAGCACTTCCTCAGGAGATATTTTGAATGATGTTTGTGGAACAAGATTTAGACATGGCGCCTCGAGGGTATCCAATTGGTGGTGGAGTTACGGAAAGCCGAGGAAAAAAGTCAGAAAAGAGTCTACATCCACCTTGAGTGTCAGATGCTAAATTATCTCCATGATAAATGGAGTTTGGTATATTTCTATCCCCTCTTCTGCGACGAACATACCGCCAAAATGTATTTGAGCCATCACTAAGAGAAGAATCAATATCCTTCAAGTGTGCTTCGTATTTTTCAGCTTGGAGAGACTTAAAGCTAGTATGTTTGATCTTTATGTATTAATTAAATAACAAGAAAAACTTTTGATTTGGACATTTCAATTTCTAGATCGAAAAACAAATACTTTAAATGCGTTCACAAGAAAAGAATTATCTTGACGTCAAGGAACACAAAAAAAACGCATAATGTAAAACAATAAATAAACAATTTATTTTAAAAAATCCGAAATTTTTAAAAATAAAACAGTTTAAAATAATCAAAATGAGACATTGCTACGGTATAAGTACTTCTCTCATTCTATTACAAGCACAATTCTATTCCCGGATGTCTACGTTGTAGTTTAACTTTCAAAGAACTAAGTATACTGTACGAATAACCACAAAAAGTTTTGAATAGAAAATTCAATTACTTAATCTAAAATTACGGCATATTTTGTGAAAAACAGACACGTACCATATTCAAACCCAGTGCTACGGATGGAACATCTAGCCGAAGCAAGCGAGGCTTGACACCTAAAAACGAGAAACACTTCCGCTCAAAATGCTTTTCGCACACAAAAAACCGAAAGAAAATTCCCTCCTTCCTTCCTAGGAGATGTATCCAGGACAAGTATCTGTTAAGAAAACATAAAAGCATTCTCACAAAACGCATTCACATAACAATTTGTAGAACTATTTTGTCAGAAATATTATCAAAAATATATGCTATTTTTAAGACTTACCTGGCTCTGTTGATTGGAGAGCAGAACAAATTCACTCCGTCACTTCTACTCTTAAACCACGGTCAGCCAGTGCACATTTTCCTCGTCTTAAAGACATATTGCTATATGCATACGCAGCAATGGAGGATTTCTATTATTCAAAATGGCGCAAGTCGACTGGGAGCTCCGCTCAAGGTTCGCCTGCGTCCCGCCGTTAATCTAGATCGCTGCGTCTGCAGCGCTTCTCAGTTAGCACATACACGTGCGAACTACGTGTAAAACCTGGGTCTCTATTCTCCCATAACAGTTTCATACCCCTGGGTATTAAGATTCATTCTTTCGCTATGTATGTGTCAGCAAACGTACACGCATGAATGAAAACGCTTAGCTAGCAGATCCGCAGAACCACATACGTACAGAGATGAGATGAGATACGTCATAAATATCGTCATTTCATTTCTCGGAGGCGTCTTGTCGAAATACAGTCTCAACATTGGTTGGCCCTCGAGATAATTGGATTCCACCCGTCAAGTCCAAAAACATTTAAGTAGTAGTGAAAAAGAGTTCCAGCACAGCGATAGTAACGCCACCTGTCGGTAGAACTGTGAGCTAAAGATAAACAAAAGATGATCGGAATGACGTCATAAAAAAAGACGATCGTAATGCGCAATGTTAGGTTGGTATCTCAAATGTCGGTGGATTCGAATCAAAAGGTGTAAATTTTTGATCCTCCAATCCGAATAGCCGACCCAACTTTATGTATAATTGCGAGTTGTTTTAAGTCCATAACTGAAAATTAATTATTTTCAAATCAATGATTGCTTAGATTTATAGTATAATAATAATTTTAAATATAAATTAAATTACCTTTGGAGAGCGATCTGATGCATAGAATATCTGAAAACTCACTTTATGCACGCGTCCGTCCTCTGCCGAGTCTCACATCCCTATGAAACCTAAGTGCGAGATAGCAAAAATGCTGATGCTGCACGGCCGCGAGACTCTGCGCAGCGATCTTGAGTCAGCAAACCGAACGTGAGCAGCTACATAGTTACAAAATGCTGAGTTCGTGCATACACCGGATGTTAGCTGGAGAGTGGGGGTTAACGTGAACACTTTCTCAACTTTCGGTATATTTGAATCGAGTTAAAATTTTGCTGTCGGCGGTGATTTTAAATACGTCAAAATGAAACAAATATTTTGGTCCTAACCCGTCTTACTTAATTGATTTAGCAAGTCGTAACTTGTCGAAAGTCGAATGGAAGGAAGAGATGAACTAAAAATAGTTTTTAAAAATCAACATTCCTTTATTTCCATTTCAAAATGTCTTAATGAAATTCATTTCTTTTTATTAAAGAACAAGTAATCACAAATTAATCATGTTCCTTTTTAGTATCATCTCCTTTTTTCCCACTCGTATACATTTACACCGCATTCACTACAAATTGTCATGTCCATATATCCAGAATAAATAAATCCAACAGAAGCCATTTTATATAGAACGAAAATAAATTGATTTTTAGGAAAGCAATTGAATGATATAAGTCTATCAGATTCATTTTTTAGTTCAACATTTTGCTGAAACCAGTTCTTAATTTTGTGACAATTATCCACAGCACACATTAAATTTCCATCATTTCTATGTTTATACAGCATATATCTTTTACCCGATGAGGGTAATTGTGAAATTGGAGGGCAGTCAAAAACGATTAAATCGATGACTTTATATCCTATTATATCGGATAAGAATTTTCATTTTTCTAAACCTTTTACGAAAAAAAGAGGATAACCTAATGTATATTTCAACAGTACATTTTCAAAATTTTCATGGGTGATGTCACCTTCTTCTACCTCCATTCCGTGATAGTATTTGGTAGGACATGAAGTTAATTTTTTACCAATTATTTCACGTGGTGATGAAAAAAATCTATGATTGGCTATAATCATTTTCAATATCGCAAATAGCCAATTCTTTGACTACGAATTCATTCTTTTGATTGCGAAAGGCTTGAAAATCCAATATACATTTCTCAATTGAAAAATCTCTAATGGAGTTTGGTTTACGGAAGTATTAGCTCCATCGCCAGGAACCAACTCCGTCACACACACACAGAATAGCAGTTTACGGGAGTTTTAATTCCACGCCAGAGACTGCAGTCTTCTCACATGCGCTGTAATAAAAATTCTCCGATTGTGCAATGTTTAGGAATTTCTAAATTTAATCTTTCGAAATCGATTTTGCTACCTGTTGATTTAGCTATATCGGTAACTTTACGAAGACCGATTACGCAGCCGACATTCATGAAACTTTCGTAATACTCTTTTACGTTTGGAGATTCTTTAATTAATGTATTTAATGTTAAATTCAAAGGTTTAGATTGCACCAATAGCTTATTCCACTCCTTATTCAAGGTGACCGATTGACCGTCACCGTTGATTATTAAATGTTTAGCTCCGTAATACTTTACAAATCGTAATGGCAGTTTTTCAATGATTGGTTTGCTATCAGAATTAAAATAGTTTGAAATTATATCTTTTTGTTCGAATAAATTAAGTCATTGATCATTACTCAGATTGATAGCCCCTTTACCGATTTAAGTAAATTGCACACACTATTCAAAAGTTTCACAATGATTAAACCCAACCCAAACTTTTCACTTTCTTATTATTCAGATAATACACAGTTTCCAATAAGAGCTGATTGATTTCACAAATATTCTTCTTCCGCGATGACTTCGGGGGTGATGTGGGATCTGCTTGCAGACTGGATGGTGGTGATGGTGGCGATGACGATGGTGGTGGTGATTGCAGAGTGGAGAACTCCGGTCTTGGAACACTTCTCCCTCGTTTCGGTAGAACTCCTAAACTGCTGGAACACATGATTGTGTGGAGTTAATATATTTCGATATAACCTACAATTACTGATGGAGGGTGGCAGGAGTGAGGGTACGGTTATGCTGGAAGATGTGAAAGTGGAATGGGGAGCCTCAGAATTATTAAATCCTCGGCGATTGGTTGCTTGTCCTAGATTGCATCATGCGTTGGAGTTCATTTATTTTCAAGCAGCAGTTTCATTTTTTCCCCAAAATATCTATTACTAGAATAACTTTCCACAAAACATGAACATTTTTTAACCAAAAAATATATGCCAAATAAATTTGAATATACCGAAAATTACAAAAATTCAGTAACCTATAAAAATAATTACTTTATCAAATCTCATTTATGATTATTTATATAAATTAAAATAAGAGAATCACTCGAACAATTTATCCACGCGTTTTTTGCAGGTCGTTTTGAACCGCGCTCGCACATAGTCAAGATCTTAAAGGCTTATGGGAAAAAACTCACATTAAAAAGGTAGAATCTATGGCAGTTCGTAACTCACTGCAATGATTCATCAATGCTGTGGCGATTTTTTCCTCCCCCCCTTTTACTCCCGCACTTATACGATAGCACTTATACGATAGCGGCGATATTCGAACTAGCGATATTCGTACTTGCATGTTCGTACATGCGATTCGTTATATCCGCGGTGTCCGATGTATTGTCTTTGTCACTTATTCCGGAACACTACTTGCTGATATTACTTTTGTCTCAACTTCCGGCCAATTGTCGCCAGTTTTGGTTGTCGGTAGTTAATCAAAAGGTGCCCTGGGAGAAGATAATACCGAAAGTATGGGAAACTTTCGTCTCTAATAGGGAATTAGAACGACTCGTCACTACTAAGGTGAAAAGATTCCAACTCCTCCACGAATCTCCTCGCGATTTTTTTATTCCGTGCGAGGTGCCGCAAAGGCGCTGGGAAAATCGTATTCAGTTAAGGAGTTTATTGAATTGATATTGGAAGGTTTAAGTCCCATCGCCCAAGCCACTTTAAATTTCGCTAAACGGCCTCAAACCCTACAGGAGCTGGAATCCCTGATGACTCATGCGGCCAAGGCCATGATGAATCGAGCGGAGTTCGCTGCGATTCACTCCCCGTCAAATTCCCAGATCTCACTCCCTTCCCCCGCTCTGCCCCTAATATCACCGCCTCATGTCACCTGTTCTTTCTGTCATAAGCCTGGACATTCCTCCCGTAACTGTCGGAGAAGAAGAGAGAGAGAAGATCGTCCCGCGAGGCTACGAGCAAATTATCCGGCTATTTTGAATGCCAACTTCGCCGAATATCTACAATTGCAATTTGTATATTGCGAAGTTCATACCGCAAAGATTAAAGCATTGCTAGATACCGGTTCTTCCCTGTCGCTGTTCAACTACGACACCTGGCAGAAAATTCCTCGTCGTGGACGTCTTCAGCGATGCAATATCAAATGTCGTAACGTCACCAGTCTTCCTCTCGTTCTGACGAGATGCATCAATTTAAGTATTCGCCTAAAAAATCTTTCGTGGAGGCATACATTTTACTTGTGCGAATTGCCCGCACAAATGATATTAGGCCAGGATTTCATAAGACGAACGCGAATGATCCTTTACCATAATGCGTTCTCTTTCGAATGCCGCCCGGATCACAAACATTTCTTTAACGGCAATTCTGATACGCCGTCGGCTTCCCCCATTATTCCTTTGCGATCAGCTGATAACGATCTACGCCAGAATATGGCTCCCGTTGGAAACCGAGTTCATTTCTCGGGGAAAAAGGCTCCTCCTCCAGGTGAAGATGATTCCACCGTATTATCCCGGGAAATTCAAAGTCTCGTCGATGCTTATTCCGACGTCATCTCCCCCCATCTCGGCCAGACCAACGTAGTAACCTACAAAATAGAACTACTTGATTCTACCCCGGTCAGATCACACCCCTACCAGTATTCTCCACCCAAGACGGTGATGATGAAAAAACATGTTAATAAACTGCTAAATGAAGGAATCATCCAGCCATCCTCTTCAAATTGGGCTTCGCCAGCCTTTCTTATACCGAAGAAGGATGGATCAGAGCGATTAGTGGTCGATTATCGCAAACTGAATAAACAAGTGAAGGCAGACAACTTCCCCACTCCTTCAATAGAACATGCTCTGCAATATTTGGGATCTGCTAAATATTTTACAATACTTGATTTGAATTCTGCTTTCCACCAGATTCCCTTAACTCCGATCTCCAAGCAATATACTGCCTTTATTACATCTTTTGGCCTCTATCAGTATAATCGCCTTCCCTTCGGCTTGACAACGTCTCCTCAAGTATTTTCTAGGCTGATTGACAAGGTATTAGGTGATTTAAAATATGGCTGTGTATATCCCTATATTGATGACCTGTGTATTTATTCCAAGAACCTCCAAGAGCACATCCAACATGTCAGGCTGGTGCTGGAAAAATTGAGAGCAGCTGGACTTACCGTCCATCCAGAGAAGATGAAACTGGCCCAGAAAACTATTACCTTTCTCGGACATCGGATCTCAAATGGCGAACTTACGACTGATCCGGAGAGAACCCGAGCATTATCCAGTTTCCCTGTTCCAAAGTCAGTTAAGGAGGTCTCACGTTTCCTTGGTATGTGTGGTTTCTATTCCAAATTTATTCCAAGCTATGCGGAAATTTCGTCACCGCTCAATGCCCTCCGAAGGAAAGATGCCATTTTCCAATGGACCAACTCCCATCAAAATGCTTTTCTCAAACTCAAACAATGTCTTTCTTCTCCCCCTGTACTTCATCTTCCTAACTTTGAGGAAGAATTTCATTTATTTGTGGATGCTAGCCAAGTCGCACTTGGTGCAGTCCTTAATCAACAGGTTAATGGCAAATTTAAGCCTGTTGCCTATGCTAGTAGGACTTTAACCGATTATGAGCAGAAGCTCCCCTCCTACGAGCTCGAATGTCTTGCCTGCTGTTGGGCCACGGATAAATTTCGGTCCTATCTTCAACCAAAACCCTTCCATTTGTATACTGACAATGGGGCGATTACGTGGCTGTTTAAACATCCTAAGCAGTTAGGGAAAATTGGTAGAATGGTTTTAAAATTGTCGTCCTTCCGCTTTGCTATTCACCATGTTCCCAGTTCCAAAAATAGGGTGGCTGATTGTTTGTCTAGGGTGAACCATCAATCAAGGGAGAAACCCATTCATTGTTCGATGCTCCTCCATAGAATCCCATTATCATCCACTAATATTCGTGAGCATCAGACATCTGACCCAGAATTGAAACAGCTGATCGACTCAGTTAGACGGGGACGCCCCCATCCAAACTATTTTCTCAAGGATGATTTGTTGTATTATGGTACCACTAGACTGAAGAAGGGACGTGTAGTGGTTCCCCAGGCCCTGAGATCCATGTTGTTTGAATATTTCCATCGTTTGCCCACCGCTGGACACATGGGGGTGGCTAAAACTTGTGAAAGAATATGTAGAGAATTTTGGTGGAAAAATATGAGGCAAGAAATAACGCAGATGGTCAGACGTTGTCACGACTGCCAAACCTGCAAACCTAGGAACACCTTTCCTCCTGCTGAGATGTCTTCCTCACCATCCGTTTATCCATGGGAAAAGGTGTATATAGATTTCATTGGTCCCTTGCCTAGAAGTCGCAGTGGCAGCACTTGTGCCCTGACTATAATAGATGGCTTCACTAAATTTACTTTTATTGAACCTCTGCGTTCTCCCTTGGCTTCTCAAATGGTTTCTGTCTTGTTTAACAAAATATTTCCTAAATTTGGTTATCCTAAATATATTGTTTCTGATAATGGTTCCCAATTTCGTTCCACTGCATTCTCTGATATGTGTTTTAAATATGGTATTAAGCAAATTTTCACAGCCCCCTACTATCCTCAGCCTAATCATGCTGAACGTGTCCACCGCAACCTAAAATATGCCTTAACCATCTTGTCACAGAATGACCACCGGAAATGGGATGAATTCTTACCCAGCTTAACATTTGCTTTTAATTCTGCTAAACATAGCAGCACGGGCTATACTCCAGCAAGGATATTTATGGGCAGAGAGCTTCCTCATCCCTTGACAAATTTCTGGAGAATTCCTCCTCAGGCTCTGGCTGAGGACCTAACTCCCTCTGAGAGGCATTCCTTGTGGCAACAAGTGCTCAATAATCTCAAGGCGACCAGACGTAGGCAGGCACTTGCTTTTGATAAAAGCCATACTGGGAACCCATTTAAAATCGGTGATTTAGTGTTATATAGAAGGTTTCCTACTAGTTCCAAGATGCTCCATAGAACTGCTAAGTTAACCCCTCAGTGGGCCGGCCCTTCACCTATCAAAAGGTTCATATCTCCCGTAACAGCTGTTCTTCAACTATCCCCAAATAAGGAGAGAATTGTAAATATCTCTCAACTTAAACTTTATTGTACTTAATTTGTTGTATATGTATCTATTCTTGGCATAGAGGTAGCGAACTCATCGCCCGGTGATTCTGATCATCGCAACCAGCCCCCAGATGCAAATCTGGTAAAATATATTGAAAAACTTGTCTTGGCGTAGAGGTAGCGAACTCATCGCCCGGTGATTCTGATCATCGCAACCAGCCCCCAGATGCAAATCTGGTAAAACATATTGAAAAAAACTTATTCGGCCATGTGCCAAGAAAATCGCTGTTTAGCGTACAATATACCAGGCATCATAGATGGTATTCTGGACATCTATGAAGGTCAACATGGCTCAAAAAAAACACAACCTAACCTAGCCATGTTTCTTTTTTTTTTTGTAATAATTACCAGTTTTGTAGACTAACCCCAATTGGGCTAAGGATACATTTAAAATGTCTATATGTACCTTATGTATTAGGAAGTATACCACAATTTATTGTAATACCATATTATGAGTTAGTTTAATTGAAACCATGTTTAGGTTAAGAATTTAAATATCATATTATGAAGGGATTTATGTACTATGTCTACCCTATTAAGATACCATACTACAGGTTAATTTGAATATTATGTCGTTAATGAATTTAATATCAGTGATAATATTATGCATACTGTGAAGGAACTTAACTATTGGGGCCAATTTAATAATATACCACAGTCAAGTTAATTTGAATATAATATTGTTAATGATTTGAATATTACCTTGTTAATGTGCTTAAATATGATATGATGAAGGGACTCACATGGCCAAATCAATTGAAATATTACACTGTTAATTAATAGAGATATTATGCCTGGATTAAGCAATGCCCTGCCTAATAATCATTTTTTCAAATGCTTAATAACAGTATGATTACTAGTTGCCCTTGCCTAAGAATTAATGTTTATGCTATGATGTATAATATTTCCAAGAAGGAAATGCTCCGGAAAGTTTGCTTTTGTTATGTCATGAAATTCTATTTCTGTTATGTTATCAATGACATACAATCTATTCTCACTCTATCCCTGAGGCAAGGATGGGTATCAATTTTGTTTCCTTAAGCCGCGATAGTTGGCATATTGTAATTACGATTATTTATTATTTTGAGGGAGATATTCCTACATGTTATTGAGTTTTCGGCTTGGCAAGATGCCGACATGATATGCCAAGTGCATCATCCCTATGTACCCCCAAAGTGATTATCCTGGAAAAAACTACATTCCAATGGACAAGTGCTTTCCCGACTAGCTTCATCACGGCGAACCAGTGGACTTCTTCAGAGAACTTTAGCCGTGACAGTAGCTCGAACCCTGATTGCCAGAGCATGCAATCCACCACGTGTAATATTCCAATTTTAAGTGTCTTGACAAATAAGTGTTCAATAATAATAATAAACTATCTTGAAAGAGACAACGAAGGAGTGTGTTTTGTGCTTCATTCATGATCCGGGAACGGTGCACGGAATAAGGTGACTTAGACACTTACCCTCCCCAACCAATTGAAACTTTTATTGGTCCCATTTTCATCATTTTTCCCAGGGAGGATGTGGCGATTTTTTCCTTCCCCCCTTTTACTCCCGCACTTATACGATAGCACTTAACGAATCGCATGTACGAACATGCAAGTACGAATATCGCTAGTTCGAATATCGCCGCTATCGTATCCGTGGTGCCTCTCTGCTTTATATACCCTAATTACCCCTCACCCCTTTAACCTTCCCTCTTTCCCATGGTTATGCAAGAACAGTGGAAGGGCGACCAATCATCGGGAATAATTCAACCATTTCGAATTACCCGCCTGACGTCATTACCTCCCTCCTTCACCACCGGCGTCACGTGACAGTCCATTCCGATAGTGGCCTTCCGAGCGACGAGACGCACAGCGGAGCAACGAGAGAAGTCGACGCAGGTGTCCCACTCTCGATTCCATTCTACAAGGCAGGACTCTTCAGTGTTGAGTGGACATTAACCTACCGGGAGCCGGAAGAGTGATAGTAACTATTGGATGTGATTTAACTGACATTAACTAAGTTTCGTTTCGAATCGCCTTCACCTATGAGGTGTATTTTGTATTGTGGTATTACTTAAATCTATTCAAATTCAACTGTTGGATTGTTATATTTCTATATTTTTATATTCTATATATAGTTTGTCATTAGCACTTAGCACATCAGTGGATGTTTTTGCACCGAAAATTATAGTTCGCTGCAATGCTTACGTTACTATCCGCTAACTGACGAAGAGAACCTATTTCGAAAAAATAACTGAAAAATCTTTTTTATATTGCGTAAGGTGTTATTTATATCCAAATGTTTCAAACAGAAGTTATAGCTTGTACTGAGATGTAAATTTTTTAGTTATATACTGTTTTCTAATAAAATCATTTTCGTTAAAATTTTGTATGTATTTACCACCTATCAAATCTGTTTTAACTTTACGAAATTTAAATCAATTTTAACGGTTATAGCCTTCGATGTCACGCGTATTTTATAAGTGGTTCCATTTGCAAATAAGCGAGTTATTAACGTTTGAAATTTTAGGATCCTATAAATCAACTTTTTGTTAACTAACATAATGATATCTAAGGTGCAGTAGCGGCAATTTTACAGATTTAGACTGTCGAAATTCCGTTTATAATCGATATTATATCAAAAAATTATAATACGGGTAATAAAGTATTCACTTTAACCTGATACGATATAACTCTCTTCTTTTCTCCGAATCCTCTAAATGGAGAGTTGTCTATTCCATCCAACGTTGTCGGTGAAATGAAAGAATTCCCGTATCCCAATTGGAGTTAATAAAGTACGTATTAAATCATCGCGAGATTTAAATAGAAAGTCTCCACGCGTATGTTTCTCTTTCTTTTCCGCTGGGGAACTAAGAGGAAAAAAGCAGGGACGTAACTAGACTTTTATTCTTGGGGGGGCAAAGGAGGGCCAATGAAAATTGAGAGAGGGGGGGCAGGGTAATTTTCAGTATTTCCAAAATAAACGAGAGAATGGCGAAACTAGTTAAATTTTAATTGCGGAATATATTTATTTTTCATGAGGATTGAATAATTTTAGAATAACAAATCTTTTTCATTGAATAGTTCATGAAAAGATGATATATAAAGCAATAAATATGTTTTGCTTCATCTTAGGTATACTTTACAGATTAATTACGGCTATGCATTTTGGATGAATATAAAGATCAATCAATGCTTAGGAAACTTACGGTATATTTGGAATTTGGTCTGATAATAGAATTAGATGGGGAAAAAAAATCAACACATTTTTGTATTCTATTTTCAAAGATAAGACATTTTCTTATCGAATTATAAAGACCGAAATTTTCATTACATTATGTGCGATTTATACATTGTAAACTCTAAAATTTATTTATTAAAACAACTTTATTACTTTAGAAAAAAGATTTTACATTTTTATTAAAAAAGGATTATTTTAATTCCTCCGAAACTTTGTCATAATGACGGATTTTAATCTACTACAGAAATGAACACATTTCAATTGCATTAAGTACCTAATGTGAAATATATTTTTGATTTTGTAAAATACACATAGTTATTCCATCTTAATTACAAATCAATTACCAAATAATACAAACTTAGATTAAAATTTTTTTATCACATTTAACATAAAGTTATGAAAGTAGACAAACATGTATGTTAAGCATTAATACATTATAAAAGATTAATGCTAATAAATTATTAAAAATTAATACTATGAGAATACATTCATGCCTTGTACAAGAACTAAGACGAGCATTTTATTTTAATAATTGCATTCGTCTACCACCAGCTTTTTGTGCAAATCTTTCTACAACTTGATCTAAATCAATGGATTTGGCAAGCTCTTTTTCTATGTGCAATACAGCTAAATGTGAAAGACGATCATTGGCAGTTTTATTTCTTATGTATGTCTTAAGTTGTCTTAAACACGAAAACGATCTTTCGCACACTGCATTTGACATTGGTATTGTTACTGCTATTGCTCTACTATTTTATCTAACATAGGAATAAAAATTTGGGTACGAATTTTATCTTTCGTATTAACACTTCGTTGAAAATTATTTTCCTCTGTATTTACATAATTTGCATATTTAGTACAAAATTTGGAAATTCTATTAGAATTTTCATTATTTGGAATATTAATGTTATTATTATTTGCAATTTTTAGTGATTCTTTGTAAATTTGGTCAAAGTTCAAAGCAGAGTTTTCATCAGATCTCACGTTCAAGAAAAACGTCTCCAAAGACTGTATTGATATTAATGAATTCGTTAAATCTGAAGTGACGCTTTGCAAGAAATCGCTAACAGATTTGAGTTTTCCCAGTATTTCCGTAAACATACACAAGTTAAATACAAATTGAAAATCAATTGCATCAAGCAAACGATTGGCTTCTACTCTACGTGCTCCCGCTTCATTTGAAATTACATTCAACAAGACTAATACGGCCTCAAAAGTATTTTTCATTGTCGAACATGCAGATGCCCGAGCTGTCCATCGGGTAAAACAAATTCTTTTTAGTTCCTGCAATTTGCTATTCGGGTTAATATCCCTTTGTAGCTTTATAAATCGCGCATGCACAGCTGATCCTGAAAAAAAGACATACAATTCCTCCAACACAGGAAAAAACACGTCTACATGTTTTACGTTTTTGCAAACATCGACGATCACGAGATTCAGCCTGTGATTGAAACAGTGCACATATATACAATGAGGTACTTCATCTCAAATTAATGTTTGTACTCCATTCAATCTACCGCTCATAACGCTTGCGCCATCCTATGTTTGTGAAACGCATTTAGATAAATCAATCTCGCAATTAGCATATATTTCTTTAATATAAGAAAATAGTGCGTTTGCATTAAGGTATTCCGCTTGTTTATAGCCTAAAAATCGTTCAAATACTGTACCATCTAAAAAATATCTAACTACAACCGACAAATGTTAACTCTTAGAAATGTCCTTTGATTCGTCTGCCATAATGGAAAAATGCTCTACTTGGTTAATTTGATCCTTTATTTGTCGAATCACCACATCCGACATTATTCTCAAAATTTCATTTTGAACTAAAGGACTAGTATATTTGGCATTTTTTGGACCATCAAGAAATTTTTTTACTATATCGGAATGTTCAGATAGGATGTTTAAAATTTCTAGAAAATTTCCTCTATTTAAACTTTGGTCAAATTCATCATTTCCCCGCTGAGCTATATTTTGCATTGCTGTAAATCTTAATACCTGACAAATAAATCTTAAATATTGCCTATTTTCACTTACTTGGCTAGAATGAGCATGATTCAACAAGGAAGTTACAGATGCATTATTTTTTGACATTACCTTTTGCATATCCCATGATGTTTCACACTTTTTATGAGAATCACTATTGCCATGTTGCCGAAGTCCTGAGACTTTTTCCATGGCTTTCTTCCAATTTCTGAATCCAACAGATACGAACGGCATGTTCGAATCAATAGAATTTGAAAAAAAACGACATGGGAAGCAATATGAAGCATCATCTAACACACTGTATTCTAACCATGGAATTTTTTCATACCAAATAGGGTTGAAACTTCTCCAACGTGTTGCAAATTTCCGACTCGGAAAACACAACTTCGACTGTTTAGAGCCGTCGGTCACAATTTGAGACAAATCTTGAGGTCCAGGAATTTCTTTAAGTTTTGGCTCTGTTTCGACACTAGTGTACACACTATCTCTATCTTCGCAATCGGAATTTTGCATTAAATTCATTTTATCGAGTTCACAATCTTGGAATAGACTTTCAGAATTTGAACTCGTTTCCTCACTTACACTAATAATTGTTTCAGAGTCATCCTCTTCGATAATAGCCGTTTCTTTAGGATTTTCTACTTTGATCTTCTTATTCGCAGCTTTCCCAAAATAGTCCGGTATATTAATCCTTTTGCTACTCATTTTGTTCAACTGCTCTGGGTCCCTTAAAAACGGAAATTTTAAACGATATTTTTTTCAAAATCGAAATCAGTGAAAAAAATCTATTAATCATAGAATTTAAAATAAATTATTAAATACATCCAAAATTATGTATTGTCAAGTATATAACTAATTTACTCGATTTACTGTAAAGTTAAGTTACAGGAAAAAGCTTATAAACTAGATCAGGGGCGGATCGGCAGCAAAAATCGGCCCGGGAAAACCTTCAGATCTCGGCCCACACTGCTGAGTGAAATATTTCCCTATATAAATTGGGGATAATTGAATCGGAGACAACAATGCGGGACACCTTGGCAATGCTCGGAAATAATACGAAAAATCCATAAAATTTCGTAAAGGAATGCGTACTTCTAAAGATTTCGAACGCCTAGCATCTAAGCATTGCAAGTACGGAATAGTTTACAGTTTTAGCTGTAGGATAAAGCAAACTAGAAGAAAATTGGTCCATATTTACGTATTTTTATGAATGGATGGAAAGAGTTCTCGCACTTTAAAACATTTCAATCCAGTGTAAACTTTCATAAGAGCGTCACACGCACAGAGGGGGATTATGCTTTCTATATTTGGGCGATTGGTGGAAATTCATGTTTGTAAAAATTAATTTCTTCAAAATGAGGGATGGGACAAAACGGGAAAACACGTGTCTGCTTCTTTTGGATAAATATTCATTTTGTACAAATATCGTTAACTTCCGATTACCAATTTTCGCGACTTTCCATCGTTAGACTAATTATAATTAAATTTTTCACTTACCTGAACTTTTTCAAACTTAATAGACGTTGTGCTTGGAATACCTCTCCGGGCTCAATGTCACAAGTAGTCTACAAACAATCAACCTTAATTAGGAATTAGAATTAAAATATAAATATTTCTGAATCTGCTGAACCACTATAAAATTCCATTACGATGAAGTATACGAACTTTCTAGCGATAACAATATTTTGCATCACTGAATTGAACAGACCTTAAATCCCGCTGTTCTTAACTCTTCAAATGTTAGACTTCGACTGGACTAGGGCATTCGTATTCTCATCTTCGGTGGGAAATTCAGGCTGAGCTCGGGCAGTTTCCCACGGATACAATCCGATTTATTGTCTTCCGAAAAGGCCAGATGTATCTCGGCTTCACATTCATAAGGCAGAGTGGCGATCCACAGGATGTTTATAGTGGACAAAGCGAGAGAGTATCCACTCGAGAAATAAACAACGTCGAGAGCGTCGCCATCCGAAGGTGGATCTGAGCGTAGCTTCCACGAAACACAAAACTGATTCACCAATCGGCAATTTTTTTAATCTGTTTTATTGGATAACACCAAAACAACAACAACAATGGCCCCATGGAAAATATTTTGTGACCACTCACAATCAGCCCGGGGATAGTGCCTATTAGACTGGTTGGCATCTGGAGACTGGAGACATCGTTTTGAATGATAAAAGGGTAATGCGAGACACGGTGATACAATACAAAGTAAGTAAAAGGTAATAGATCCTTCACCGTAAAAAAAGGAAAGAGAAAACTCACGTACGCGCTGTAGGTCTCCGGAGGAATCGGCGGGACCTAATTCTTGTGAAGAAAACACACACACGCACACGAGTGCCTCCTTGGAGTGTTTTACTTACATCGTTTTGAATGCATCCTCTACTCAAGAGATTAAAAAGAACTACATTGTAGAACCTAGCTTCTCGCGAACGTAATGTCAAAATTACAGTAAAAAAATTCCGATAAATAAATGGGTGGGGATGGTAATTGCAATCTGCTGATCAAATTCAGTGGAAGCTGGGTGGGCCAAGAAGTTTTCAGGGGGGGCCAGGGCCCCCCCTGCCCCCCCCCCCCTTAGTTACGTCCCTGGAAAAAAGCCTGCACGCGCTATCTGAAAGAATACCACCTTGCACTTTGAAGACGCTATCTACATCCGACCGCGCAATCCTCGAAACCAGATCGTGGCATCATAACATCTCACCGTAGAGAATATCGCTGTTGTTATATTAAGAAAGTCGAAATTGTGCATCTCTTCGTTATTCATTACGCTCGTGGATTTCAACAGCATTCATATGTTAGTAATAAATAATAAACCACATCCATTTCGAAATATGAGTTTTGTCTCCATAAGATATAATGTTGATTTTAAATTATTAGGTGAAATAATTGTCGGTTCAATTTTCATTTCCTTTTAGTAATAGACTCTACTAATGATATAATTTTACAAAAGATAGGGTAGGTAATTCGCTCCTATCATGAAAATGGTTTAAAGAGTAATAAAATGAAACACCTGGAATATATACCGCTTGATTATATTGAATTGTTTCATCCACGTGAAGTTGAGGTTTGAGGTTTTATTATATCTGTGTAAACGAAGATATCACCATTTTCAGCTGTATCGTCACTCCCCCTATAAGTCTCTTTTTGATCTTCCACTGACTAATGATCTAAAACTATGTTTCTTTTCTGGACCATGACCTTCTACGATACCGTCGGTAATCTCGTTCAGCACTTCATTAAAATCATTTTCTGTTCAAATCAATGATTACTTAGATTTATAAAAAATGCTTATTACATTTCAATCTTTTCATCTTCAGTCATATGGTTCGGAACATAAACGATTGTAATTTTTCGGGGAAAATTCGTGTCCTAAATCTAAAGCGATCATCCGCCTCCTGCGAAAGGTCTAAGACTAAATAACTGGAAGGTTCCGATGTTGCCTCCTTATATACTCTCGTTACCTCGATCGAATTCTTCGGATATGCCTGCCTCGCTAGATGACTAAACTGAAGTTTATTGCGAGGATTTCGGAACATTACGATATACTTCGCATTGAGAGAAATATTTCTCCATTGAGGACTATGATAAAATGCGTTCTGTGTAATGAGAATGACTGAAATACTGAAATGGTGGGAACCTCTAGTGAATAATTAGCTGACTTGCTTATTATATGCTTCATGCATCAAATCATCTATGACATGTAATTTCGGTATTCCGCTAGCGTTTTCGAAGGATGGGACCTGATTTACAATTTTAACGCATTTCAAGTTAGGTTCGCTACCTGGGCTACAGCACTACACTATGCATTCAATGTTTCCCTCAACCAAATGCGGTAAATATTTCAAAAATGTTTCTACAAACGTTGTTTTTCCAGAAGAACTTGGACCCCCACAGATTCAAGCAAATGGATGTATAGGGGAAGGTATTGTAATCATGAAAAAAATCGACTTCGAGATTTCAACGGAAATACACGTTTTGAGGTCCCCTGAACACGTTTTGACCATGTTCTCGATGATGTCTGAGTGCATATGTGCGTGCGTCCGTGCGTGTGTGTGTGTGTGTGTGCGTGTGTGCGTGCGTGTGCGCGTGCGTGTGCGCGTGCGTGTGCGCGTGCGTGTGCGCGTGCGTGTGCGCGTGCCTGTGCGCGTGCGTGTGAGATAGCTTTTTTGTGGTTGCTCTAACTCAAAAACTCCAGCCAACGCCAAATTTTATATTTAACATTTTTATAAAAGTCAGAAGATTTATTAGTTTTTTTATAAAAATCGGTCAACCGGAATTGGGTGTTTACCCTTGTCCCTTATCAATTATTTTGAAATATTTGCTTTAATATTTGATACATGTAAAAATGTATCGGAATAAAAGTTGTAGAACATTTAATTTTCTACAACCATTGTGTTAAACATTTTTCCATGTAATGCATTGTTTAAGAGATATCGTATATTTATAGCTGCCACCACCACGCCACCTACAGAGGACTATTGTTAAAAATTGACAATTACGTCTTAGTAACTCTCCCTATTCTTGTTTTAATTGTTGGAGTTTTGTGGCTCTATCCAATATCAAAAGGCTATGGTTTGAGTTTATTTCTGTTCTTTGTAAAGTCTAAAATTTTCTCGCAGTTTCTTAAAATATTTATTATTATGTAACCTATTTGGAATTTTTAGAAAAATTACCGAGATGGAGAAAGTCATGTGGTGGCCACATCAGATTTTAATTTTTATTATTTTACCAAATAAATGGTTCAAATAAGAAACCGTACCTAAAGGAAGCGGAAGATCATTCTCAGATTCAAATCAGATTAATGCTAAACCAATGGTTCTCACCAGAGCATCAGAAAATGTTGATCAAAGAAATAAAAGACTTGAAGAGCGAAGAGTGAGGCAGGCGAGCGTCAGAACAACAAAAACTATTTACCAAAGGGATTTTAGATATGAAGAAGAAAGACTGAAACAGGCGAGAGCAAGAGCAAAAGAAAATAATGAGCAAATGGATTTAGGACTTCAAGAACAAAGAAAGTGAAAGATAACAAAGAAGGTATAATAAGAAAACTTCAATTAAAATTCTTTAATTTCAACCAAAATGTAATATTTAACTCATTCCTCCCTTAAATACCTATATGTACACTTTGCTTTCCCTTCAGCTGAATATTTGAATATTAGATTATAAAAGCACTTTCCGTATCATACTAACGCACCTTTTATCGCCAAATTCGATTTCAAATTCCGGAAACTCCTTTCGTTTCTTAGGTTTGACATTAAAATATTCATGTTACAAATAAGACGATTAAAATAAGCCTTTGCATGGGATAACGCATAAGCTAAATTTGAATATATCTTCAAACGTGTTTCCACAGGTTGTAATCATAGAGCCTGCAATTTCTGCCCAAGGTTTTAATGTATTTGAGATTCATGACACATAATATGATGCAGTTTCTTCCACTGTAAATCAATTCGAGTGAAATAAATTATGTTTAAAAAGTGATTCCATCGATTTTTTATTATGATTATTTGATAAAAAACAGTCGCCAAAGTTTTCGATAAAGGATGCGGGGAAAATTTATTAATTTGGGGAATAGATAGGAAGACAAGAAATATTGTATACCATTAAGCATTACAGTGAAAATTTCCTAGGTTTTATTCTGAAATCTTACTCAACATATTTAGTCCCGACTTAAAAAGCCCGAGCAACGCCGGGTACTTCCAGCTAGTTTCCCATAAATAACGCCCTTTAAATATTTGTGTATTTCATTTATGGAGTATACTTTTCTTGCTTAGGCTTTCATTGCCAGCAAAGCGCTGGCAGCGGAGTGCTTTGTGGGCACGTCCCTTCCGTCCGTCCCTCCGCATTTTAAATTTTGGAAACTACAGAGCGGATTTTCATGAAATTTAATTAGGACTTTTGGGAAAAAAATATCAGAAAATTTTATAAACGGTTTACGTATCATAATCAGGAGTGCCACTTTACTGGTGACCAAAAATGAACTTTCAGTCATATCTCGTAAAATATTACTATTAACAAAAAGTCTTTAAACTGAACTTGTAGAACTAATCACTTAGAATATGTATTGTTCGATACATTTTCACCAAATAAGAAGCCACTTTCAAGAAAATCAAACGAAAACGTCGTAATTGGAACCCTTTTTATTGTTCTCAACGAAAATAATATTCGTAAAAACTGAAATAAAAAATATCTACTATAAACACGTTTACTTTCCTTAGCTGCACCTGCTACATCTAGTATGTGAAAGGAACGGAGAAGGAACGATATTAAATACGTCTATTTTCTTTGCACACCTTTTGTAAGTGAAAAGAATTAATGGAGAATTTGCGACGAAGGAAGGCACAGGAACGTCTGGATCAACACTGTTTATTTCAAGTGAGATGCGTTTCAAATAATTTTGAATTGAATAATTAATTACTACCGATTATTAAATAAATAGACAAATCACAAATTCAATATTTCCTTGGCATCGATTCTGATATACCGTTTTGCATAGCTGTGACAATAGACTAAGACGTTAGTATTTATTTATTTTTAAAATGATTGTAAGGGTCGAAGGAAAAGAAACAGGAAGTACTTCAATAGGGAAGGGAGTGAGGCAGGGATATCCTATTTCACAAGCGATATTTAATATTTATGAAGAAAGAATAACAGAAGAAGCGTTGATGGAAGAGAAACGATTTAAGATTGGAGGTGACAGTATTACCACCATTAAATATGCAGATGATCAGGGGTTAATAGGCGAAGACGAGAAAGAACTTCAGAGGATGACTCACAGATTAGTAGAGGTTGGCCAACAATATAGAATGAAAATCAATGCCGAAAAAACGAAAGTCATGATGGTTTCAAAGGAACATAAAGAATTAAATGTAATGGTAAATGGTCAAAAATTGGAACAGATAAGTAGTTTCAAATATCTGGGTAGTATTTTAGCGCAGGATGGATGTAGTACACAAGAGAGCAGAAGTAGGATTGCAATGGTAAAAGCAGCATTTAACGAGAAGAAGGAGCTTCTCATAAGCAAGAAATGTTGTTAGAAATGACCTTGGCAATCAATATTTACATTATTTTCTAAAAGAGAGAAAAATTAACTTCAAGTGATAGGCTTTAATAAGGAATTTTTAAGGACTAATATTTTATATATTTTATGTGATTTCTCTTTTTTTTGCTTACAAGTTAGAGCAGTGATAGAATTGGGATTATATGAATTATTTTACTGTTTGTATTACTTAACTTTTGGCGGTTTTAATAGAAATTAAAATTGTGTTTTAGCGTACATTTTTTAAAATAAGTAGCAAACAGTAAATTTAACCTAAATTAGACTTCAATTCAAAATTTTTAGTAAAAGTTTATTAAAACTTACTCAATTTTGAAAAGAACTACTACAAAGACAAAAATGCATGTAAAATGGAAAAACGTTAGAAATGTTCTAAAAATATTTTAACATTTTTACAATTAAATCGGTCAATGATTTCAGTATCTCATTTTTCCACGATAACATTTTGTGCTTAGGAATAACTTTAATTTTATAAAATTGTATTTGATATTATTACTCTTAGGATTAGAACGAATAGGACGACAATATTAGAAGGGAGATGGAGGAGAAAAGTGAATGGAGAAAGAGTGTGGAGAGGGAGAGAGGGAGGGAGAGAAGAGAGAGAATGTGTGTATAAAAGAGGGAGGTGGAAAAAAGGGAGAGAATGGTATAGGAGTGAGAGTTTGAAGGTGAATATGATGAAGGAGAGAATGAGTCAAATCGTGAACTTTGATGGGCTATAGAAGCTCGTTCGTCCAAAATAAAATAATAGAACTTTGAAAATTCAATCGAATTCCTTTCGATTTGGAAATGGTTGCTATGGAAAGGAGGAGTAGAGGTAAGAATGTATGAGAGGGAGGGAGAGGGGAGGAGGAGATGAATGAACGGAGGAAAGGTGATGGAGGGAAGGGCAGAAGGGAGGGAGAGAAAGAGTAATAAAGGAGAGAGAGAGGGAAACGGGAGAGAAAGAGGCGGGAGAGAGAAAGGAGGGAGAAAGGGAGGAGAAAGAGAGGTAAGAGGGAGAGAGGGAGAAGATAGACAGGGATAAGGGAGAGAGGGAGTGATGGAGGGAATGATAAAGGAATGAAAAGGGGAGGAGGGAGAGAAAGAGGCGTAAAAGCGCGAGGAGATAGAGAGGGAGGAGTGAGAAAGGGAGGAGGGAGAGAGGGATGAGAGAGAGAGAGAGGGATAAGGGAGGAGGGATGAGGGAATAGGGAGTGAGGGAGGTAAGAGAGAGGGATTGGGAGGATGAAGAGAGGGAAAAAGGAGAGGGGGAGGAACGAGAGAAGGTAGAGAGGGAAGAGGGAGAGAAAGAGGAGATAGAGAGAGGGAGAAAATGGAGCTGGAGGGGGAAGAGAGGGAGAAGGAAGAGAGAAAGAAGAGGAGGAGGGAGAAGGAGACGAAGGAGAGGGGGGAATGAGAGAGGAGAGGCGTTTTAGTCGACATAGATCGCAAAAATCAATAATGGGCACTGGTGACGTAATAGTATACGTCATAGCGCTGCACCAATAAAAGAAATCTGGAGGTGTCTCTCTCTCTCTCTCTCCCCCTCCCCCCTCCTTCATTTTTGAATTCCCCGGGTTTTTCTTACTTCGGCCGCACACACGCAACCGTTTTCTTCCCATAATTTTCTACCCGCAATAAAAGTCACAAACAAGCGCACGTGGTCCCTCTAGAAATTGCTGTTGGATAATTGACCAGAGGATGACCTCTTTGACGCTGAATTCCACATATTCTATCAAGACCGATGCATGATTTTTGAAACTATTTCTGTACAGTAATTATCTTAGTACCCATGTGCAAAAAGGATAAAAGAAAGCGGTTTGCCTTTTATTACCGCTCACCCTTTTTAGCACGAGGTTCTCCCTTATTTTTCGGAATAAGCACGAACACGAATGAGATCGACAATCTTCAAAATTTTTGGATCTCCTACCGGTCGCATGACGGTCACAGTTGGGACGTTTTAGACCAAAATATTAAAATCCTATTTTCAATGGGGTTTCTATGGAGAAGCCTCAAGTACGTTCACACTTATAGGGGAGGACGCGGTTGGACCTCGGCATGAACCCCTTGGCTCGCTCGAGGAGGCAACTTTTGTCCCAAGCCCCATCGAGGGCAATGCTCGGTGACAGCAGAAGTGAGCTTGAATCTTTCTGCTAGTTGGGGGCAGCCATCATGCTGTAGGTGGGGGCCGGAAAGCGACCGTGGCGCGACCGATGTCTAGCCCACAAGTGTGAGTGAACTCCGCAAAAATAGTCCTATCCCTAATAAAGCCCTCAACGCGACCTTCATGCGACCTTCCCTTCGCTGAAAACCAGCATTTATGCCTTTTACTCAATTTTGTGCATAGATTTCATTCGCTCTTGCTTTTCTGTCTAAGCAACATCTCATACTTTATCTCGAGTTCTTTCCTAAACTCCAAAGTTGCATTTTTAGGGTGTAGTATGTAACTTCTTTTGTGCTATTTACCGACCGTAATAGAAGAATTGTCGTAAGACGTTCTCTTGGATCAACCGGTAGTAACATTTGGAGGAGGAACGGAAGAGTATCTCCAAGGATATCTAGAAATCATTACCGAATCCGGAATCAAAGAAGTAAGTCTATTATTTTATGCAACATATTATTGCAGCCTAACAAAAAAGTAAATACAAGAAATTTTCTATAATTTATCATTCTTTTAGCTTCAAATTGTTCAACTAGTAAAATTTTAGCTATTTTTCAAATATTCAATGAAAATTATATGAAATGATAATCTTTTTTGTTATATTACATTTACGTTGTTTAATCGACCCAATTTCTCAAATCGTTTATTAATTTTTTGCTATAGAATGGCTTCGCAAGGTTCAAGCCATCCAGGTGAAGGGAAAGATTATATGGAAATGTTCCACGAAAGTGAAGAGGAAGTAGTAGGTGTGGAAGACGATGAAGATGAGGAATTCGAGGATTATAGTGATCATTACTCAGACACGGAACAAGAGGTTTGCTCTGATGATGAACGCGAAGAAGAGGAATCATCAGTAAATGAATACCTTAGCAAAGATAAGTCTATGAAATGGGAAAAAACCCTTCCACCAAAAAATGTGAGAACAAGAAGACGCAATATAGTGACTCAACGTCCAGGTGTTACAATTCTTGCAAAGAGTGCTAAAACTCCTCTTGAAATTTTCTCATTATTTTTTTATAATCGTGTTCTAGATATCCATGTAAAAATACGAATATTTATGTAAATAAAGTTCAAAAACATTTTGAATGAGATCGTGATGCAAAAGTTGTGTCAAGGGAAGAAATGCGTTCCTTTTTGGGGTTATTACTTATGTCAGGTGTGTTGAAGTCTGCTCATCTCAATTTCAATGATTTGTGGGCGAATGATGGCACTGGAATGGAAATGTTTCCTTTGACCATGTCATCTAAAAGATTTCTTTTCTTGATGAGATGCATACGGTTTGATGACGTTACTACTCGAGAAGTGCGTAAAATACAGTCCATCATCACGATGTCCCCGAAAGGGTATATTTTGACGACCAAGGAATATGATAGACTCAATAATTGGCTTTAATCATTCTAGGTTTTCCATCACCTGTTTACGCCTCTCTTCAATTATTAGATTTCTTATGTCATTTGATGGTAACTCATAAGTTGTAATAAAACTTTCAGCAATACCTAGACTGCTTTTGTGATAAGAACTATTTTCATGACGTATTAAATAAGCATCTCTCCCAAATAATTTTGAGTACTTTGTCAGTGGGCTTAGAACTAATTTCTGTAGACGCGTTTGTTGGTGTAAACCACCGAACTTTGAAAAAAGAAAACAAAATTTACAAAGTACACCTTGCAAATATTCAGAAATCATTAACCAATTAAACTGCTTAAAATGTTTCTCTGACAAATAGCATTTTACATACTTATTGCCTTTCTTATGTACAGAGTGAGGAAATTTGAAATCTCCACTTGGTGACCATTTACATTTTAGAATGTGCATTTATCTAAATCACTCATTTTTTCATTTAAAAAATATCCTGTCAATATATAGAGATGTATTATCCGTTGTTAATGGTAGCTGATGTTCCCCATCTGGTTTTAAATGATCACCAATTGATGTTGACAGCAATTGTTGAATTTCAGCTGCTTTTGCAGTCTGAAGTGCCAGTGTGCCTTATTCTTCATATGGTTCACTTTTTTACTCTTTACTAAAAAAGCATCCAACGTATTTACTTTTCTTTGTTTACTCATCGTAATAATAAAATAATACAATTTTAAAATTACTAAATTAAATTTATAAATAAAATATCAATATGGTTTTAATATCGTCATGGTTATTAAAACAAATGCGTTTTGATTTTCTCCAGTCAGTTAACTATTTAGTTAACGTAATTAATAGTTGTTTGTTTGGATTAATCTGAAATTGACTATGTGGTATCTCTATTCCACTATCCATTGTTCTTCCGAATACAATAAATTTAAAAAAATGAAAAACTGTAAAAAAAAAAGTGGAAACTCACCAGTTATGATTGATGCAGCTTCAGAAAAATAGATGCTAACATGAAGTTACAGAAGAAGACATCAGTGGCACCAAATAATTGTTACGTACAAATGCGTAATTGCTCAACGGTTAAGTAACAAAACCAAAAAAACACATTCGACTCCATCCATGCCACCCTAAATACACTATGCACTTTCAAGTAGAACACTTCACAACATAGAACGTCCACTCGAACCAATTTATTGCAGAAGAATGACCTTTGGCCATAGCCCTTTCTCCTCCCTGCTTAAATTCTCACATTTTCCTGGAAAGAAGATGCATTTCTGCCTGTACAGCCTTCTTTCCAGAATATATAGCATCCTAAGGTTCTAGGAGTAAGAAAACCCAAAGTCGTCCATGCCATCGACAGAAATAGCCGGAAGGCCGCCTGCAGTTTTAAGCAGGGTGTCGAACTGGAGAATTTATGGGTTCGGGCAGTTTCAAATTTTCTGGGATTGGTTCATGGAAATTTTTGTCGAACAGTTCCGGTTCGGGTTCACAAGATTAGGGGTAATTTTTTGGAGTTCAGAAATTCTAGGGGGGTAATTACCCCCTTTATCCCCCCTTGAATCCGCCCTTGTTTCCAGGGCAACGATCCGATAAATACGATTTAAAACAAAAAACGCTGTTTTAGTAAAAATTCAGGAAAATGCTATCAATTAAAATATTCGGCCATATGAATTATAATTTACATTTTTTTACCCTTACAATAGTACAAATCTCGCTCCGATATCACAATTATAAGATATTTTAATGTATTAAAGAAAACATCTCTGCACGATGGATTTGAGATTTCGTATGTAAAACACACGGAAAAACGTTCCTGGAATCAGACCCGGGGCTTCAATCTTCGCCAAATAAAATATAGCCCGGACGTGGGCCCTGGCAGTACGAGCCTCGTACCAAGTTTCATAAAAATCGGTCGATTTATGCAAAAGTTATTAGTAGGGGACACACACACAGACAGGGCCATTTCATAAGGCAATGTTTCCTTTGGAAACCAACTTAAAAGCAATAACAATAAAGAAACAACAACAACAAAATATGTATATATTTAAAAACTGGTAATAGTCTTGAAATAATAACTCCGAATGAGAAATAATTGATTGAGAAATGGGAGAAAAACTTTATCATAATAATAAAAAGGTAGATCAACTAACCAGAACAGTAGATGGTAGCTCGTAATCACTTTGGCTCCAAGTTGAACAGTTGTATAAAACTCCTTAAGCCAAAAAAAAAATTGTAGGGTAAGCCCTATGCATTTCGCCCACTAAGTGGGCATCTTCAGGGGAGAACCTGCCTTGGCAGTGAACAAGGTTCAACTGCGACAAAGTTAGAGGAGAGGTTTAAAACGAAGAACGAAAAAACGAAAAACAAATGAGGGACGAAAAGAATTTTATGCGTCAAGTTCGGTCAATTTGTATAGAGTTTTGTTAAAATCAGTATCTGTGTTCATAACATTGTATCTGTTTTTATAGATATGAAGATTTTCTAACGAGTTAAGTGAATGATTGGCTGAAGTTAACAATGTTAAGTCCTCTATGTGTATACTATGTCCAGTTTCGAGGATATGAGTGGCTACACTTGATTTCTCAAACCGATTGTGTTTGTAATGGGCTAAGTGTTCTTTAAATCGTGTTATTAGTTTACGTCTAGTTTGTCCTATGTACATTAAATTGCAATGTGAACATTGTATTTTATAAATTCCGGACTTGTTCAAATTCTCCGTTCTGTCCTTAGTGCTATCTAGTAAATTTTTCAAACTATGTGGGTTCGTGTATGTTATTGTGCAATTCTTATGTTTGAAAATTTTATTCAAGCCTCTGTTTAATATGGGACAATACGGTAGTTTTATATATTTGTTGGCTTTATTGTTGTCAAGTTTGAAAGTGGTGGAGTTGGACAACGTTTTTTTAAGATTGTGTTTCCTTATTAATTTATTGATTAAATTGGGATCAAAACCAAGTTTCTTAGCAGTTAGTTTTATATGTTTGAGTTCTTGAACATATCTATCTTTGTTAAGGGGGATGTTGCACAATCGGTGTGTTAAGAATTGGAAAATAGCTGTTTTTTGATTCATGGGATGGAAGGAGTTATTTGGAATATAATTGTCAGTATGTGTTGGTTTCCTGTAAATATCAAACTCTATTTGTTGTTGGTTATTGATGATTAGTAAATCCAGAAATGGTAAAGTATTGTTCTCTTGAAGTTCAAAAGTAAATTTTATGGATGGATATAAGTTGTTTAATTGATCCACGAAGTGTTCTACTTTTTGTTTTTTTAAATCAAAAATTGTAAAAATATCATCAACATATCTAAACAAACATTCAGGAAAATAATGGAATTTGTCTTTGCAAGTCTTTTCAAAATGTGACATAAATATGTTGGCTAAAAAGGGGGATAAAGGATTTCCCATGGTGGTACCTTGTGTTTGCTGATAAATTTCGTTGTGAAATTGAAAAATGTTTTGTTGCATGCATAAGTTAGTGAGCCGTAAGTATTCGTGGACAACTTCATCAGTAAAATTTTGTTTTAATAAAAGAGATTTTAAGATTTGGGATGTTTCATCTAGGGGTACACTGGGGAAAAGACTTTTCACGTCGAAAGAGACCAAAATCTCTGATTCTTTGATGGTTGTATTTTTTAATTTGTTGATCAAATCATAAGAATTAATGACTGAGTGTTTGTCAAGGAATGACATATGTTTAAATTCATTGTTTAGCCAAATAGCTAAATTGTAAGTAGGGCTGTTGATCCCTGATGCAATAGGTCTCATAGAGTTGTCGTTCTTATGGATTTTAGGGAGACAATAAAGTTTAGGTATGTTAGGGTTGGAAGTATTTAATTTGAAACTTAATTTTTTGTCTATGATATTTTTACATCCTTTGATGATGGCTTTGGTTTTATTGATCATGGAATTTAAAGGGTTTTTATTTAATTTAATATAAGGTCCATTGTTTAACATGGCATGGACGTTATCAACGTATTGTGCTTTGTCCATAATTACAATTTTGTTGCCTTTATCTGCTTTGATGTAAAAGCAATCTTTTACTCTAAGTTTTTTAATGATATTGGGGAAGTTACTATAACTATGATGAATCTTAGTAGGTTTGTTCAGGTTATCTTTTAATTGTAATAAACAAGCTTGTCTAATATAATTTTTTGAATTTTCATCGAAAAATTCTATGGATTTTTCAATGTCAGTAATGAGTTCGTCTATAGGTAGCTTCCTAGGTGGTAATGCAAACTTCAAACCCATATTTAGTAAAGACAATTCTTCCTGAGAAAAAGAAGTTTTGGATATGTTTTCAATGAATTCAAATTTTTGTGAGATTTGATTGGGTTGATTAGCTATGTTTTGTGTATGGCCAATCTGTTTTTGTTTAAGGATATTTAATTTTTTGTCTAAAATTAATGATTTGGTGTGATATTTATGAGAATTGGTCTCGTGCATTTTAATTTCAAAGTTATTCCAAAGTTCGAAGCCAACGTTATTTAATTTATTTGTTATTTTTAGGTGTAAATCGTACACTTCGTGGATCAATTAAACAACTTATATCCATCCATAAAATTTACTTTTGAACTTCAAGAGAACAATACTTTACCATTTCTGGATTTACTAATCATCAATAACCAACAACAAATAGAGTTTGATATTTACAGGAAACCAACACATACTGACAATTATATTCCAAATAACTCCTTCCATCCCATGAATCAAAAAACAGCTATTTTCCAATTCTTAACACACCGATTGTGCAACATCCCCCTTAACAAAGATAGATATGTTCAAGAACTCAAACATATAAAACTAACTGCTAAGAAACTTGGTTTTGATCCCAATTTAATCAATAAATTAATAAGGAAACACAATCTTAAAAAAACGTTGTCCAACTCCACCACTTTCAAACTTGACAACAATAAAGCCAACAAATATATAAAACTACCGTATTGTCCCATATTAAACAGAGGCTTGAATAAAATTTTCAAACATAAGAATTGCACAATAACATACACGAACCCACATAGTTTGAAAAATTTACTAGATAGCACTAAGGACAGAACGGAGAATTTGAACAAGTCCGGAATTTATAAAATACAATGTTCACATTGCAATTTAATGTACATAGGACAAACTAGACGTAAACTAATAACACGATTTAAAGAACACTTAGCCCATTACAAACACAATCGGTTTGAGAAATCAAGTGTAGCCACTCATATCCTCGAAACTGGACATAGTATACACATAGAGGACTTAACATTGTTAACTTCAGCCAATCATTCACTTAACTCGTTAGAAAATCTTCATATCTATAAAAACAGATACAATGTTATGAACACAGATACTGATTTTAACAAAACTCTATACAAATTGACCGAACTTGACGCATAAAATTCTTTTCGTCCCTCATTTGTTTTTCGTTTTTTCGTTCTTCGTTTTAAACCTCTCCTCTAACTTTGTCGCAGTTGAACCTTGTTCACTGCCAAGGCAGGTTCTCCCCTGAAGATGCCCACTTAGTGGGCGAAATGCATAGGGCTTACCCTACAATTTTTTTTTGGCTTAAGGAGTTTTATACAACTGTTCAACTAACCAGAAATTAGAGTTTAATAATGAAAGATTGGTGGAAAAATTATAATCTAGTCATAAGGTTACCACATCTCCGTAGCCAAAGAAGAGGGCAAATGTAGTAAATTAAGAGTAAAAAAGTGTACAAAAAAGTTCACCAAAATTTATGTATTTAATAATTACGTAATTATAAAGGTTTAAATATTTATTTTTAAATTATTTGTAATTATTTGAAAGCATAATACGTAAATGAGTGTAAGATTGCTTCTAAAATTACTTATAATTGTCGTAGTAATTACAAACTTCAACCATAGTACGTGCAAAAGATCGCAAAGTTATTTCCCTCTGGTAGATTTTCAAATACGATTCGAATTGACTTAGAAAATTGTTTTGAAGACAAAATTTTTAAGTTCTTCGTGAATAAAATATTTTATTTCCAACAACAACCAGCATTGTTGCCGTACTCATAAAATTATATAGGACCCAATTGTAAAAGCGGAGGAAAATGGGAGTGCGGTGAAAATAAAGTGAAATACAGAAAGAAGGAGAGAGAGAGAGAGAAGAGAAAGAGAAGGAATGGGGGGGAGAGAATGAGGGGAATCGGAAGTTTGGGAAAGCGGGAGGTTTGGTGGGGGTAGGGATATAGGGGAATAGAGAGGGAGAGATAGGGAGAGAGGAAGGTGAATGGGAGTAAGGGAGAGAAAAGTCCGAAAATAGAGCTAAATATAACTTTCTACATTAAATATATGCCGAAATGAGGAGGTTCTGGGTTGCATACGGGCAGCAAACGAATTCACCTCACAGAGCGAGGCACGGGGTTGTCGCGTGTAGCGCGTAGGGGCGGAGCCCCTAGTATTAGATAAATATGTGAGTTAAATCTCTTTTAAATCATAGCTTCGCGGGCCGCATAAAACGCTCTCGAGTGCCACCACTGTGCAAAACGGTTAGAATGGGTCTGCACAAAGACCATGCAGTCTCGTCAAACCGCACTAATAAAACATCCTTTATGAACTATTATGCTTACATATATAGGAGGATATAAAGGTTTAACGAAAGTCCACCGAAGAAGATGTGAAGAAATATAATTATGAAATAATCGAGAAAACTATACAAAACAATAGAAGTTACACGAAAATGAAGCAACATCTCTCGATTAGTATGAAACAGCTGGAGGCTATGATGCTAGAAGATGGTTCGATTACCCATAGCAGGAAGTTAATTCTAAAATGAGTATAAAAGATCTACAGGAAATTCTATGAAAATCCATATGCCAATGAAGGAATAATTGAAGAAGAAAACGACAAATATGTTCCAGATATTCTTCCAGAAATAGTGAGACATGCAATAAAAAGCATGAAGATTGGAAAATCATCTGGAGTTGATGGCACCACAGCAGAAATATTCAAGGCAACAGGTAATTATATCGACAAGATTCTCTCCAAGATTTTTACGTCTTGCGTAAAGAAGAGGAATATACCAGAGCTTTGGAACCACGCGAGCATCACAGGGGTGGCGCTGACGGAATGGTTAAGAGCGTTGACCGTCGATGCAGCACTCCCAGGTTTGGATCCGGCGGAGGTCGGATTTTTCAACCTGGGATCGTCTCGTGGTCTACCTGTGTGCTTTGAGAAGACCGCGCATGTCAGTGCTCCGTCCTTAGGAACGGACGTTAAGCAGTTGGCCCCCTTGTTGCTCTTCGTAAAGAGTAGGCTAATTGCGACATCGAGTTTTTCTCCTCCCTTGTGTGTTTGTGTTCGGTGTGGAAGGAGTTATGGCTATAATGATCCAAGAGGTTGATTAACAAATCAACTGCTACGCAATAATCATATTATTGCACAAGAAAGGTTGCGAGGAAGGTTTGAATAACTATCGGCCAATCAGCAGTCTACAAAATATTCACAAAGATTCTCACTACGCGCCTTCAAAAGTATCTTGATTTCGCTCAGCCCAGAGAACAAGATGAATTTCGCAGTGGATATAATACGACGGACCTCATTCAAGTCGTGAGAGAGATAACTAATCGGACTAATGAGTACAAGTTGCCCCTCTGTATGTGCTTCATCGAATACGAGAAATTATTTCACTTTATTCTAAATTTGTTGATGTTAATTACAGTGAAGAAACAAATGTATGAGAATCATACATTACTTCAATTAGGAATATCTATTTAAAAACTCGACATGAAGAAGCATGTGCTGTTAAGACCGAAAAGGGAGTGAGGCAAGAAGATACCATTTTCCCTAAATTATCCACAGCAGCTCTATAGTAGGGTGTATCGAAAAAATCGAAAGTTTGAGTTTGAATTAGGCACTATGCAGAAAAGTTGTGAAACTATGGTAGTAACTTGTACAAAAGATTTATACTCGATCGGATAAACTTTTCTATCCCCGAACGAGCCTCAAAGTTTCGAGAATTTGACTAAAATTGAGGTTTGTATAAGAAAGTTCGGATGTACTTTCCGCGTGTAGATTTTAGAACATGTGCAATCTATAGTCACTAAAAACTAGATTAAGCCTAGCCAAAGACATAATGAGAGGTTTTGGATACTTTCGGGTGTGCTCCGCCCCCTCAAAAAGTTAAAAATTTCGGTGTTTTTCACCCAAATGCGACATTTGTCAGTACTGGAGAGTGCAGATGTTTATGCGGCCCACTTAAGAAGCTGCAACTGTTAATGCGACCCGCCACGTAAAAGTTTGCCCATTATTCATTTGAATATTGGAATGATTAACTAGATTTTGCTTCATCTAACTGGTGTCGGGAACAGTTTACACTTATTTAAATCGTCAGTAACAGAATAGACGAAGTAACTCGAAAGCTATAAGTCGGAAATATGCAAACAAAATGAGAAAAAATCATGACATTAGCGCTGCAAAATTGCATCACTCTGCCTGAAAGAGTTAAGAATTAAGCGGGCCCATATTTTTTTCGTGAGGCCTTCAATTTTTTCTCCGGGACTTCAATTTTGTTTTGGCGGTGGGGTCTACACATTTTCCGTTACGCCACTGATATTTATCTTTTTTGACATGATTGCATAAATCGTAAAATTATGCCTCGCATGTATGCACGCAGAACGTGCGCATCTTTCCTCTCTTGTTTTAATGACGCAATCCGTAATTTTTTCTGCACTGCGTTAAAAATAACTTTCTCTTCTACCATCTGTTCCAACTCGTTCACAATTGCATATATTTCTTTCCATCTGGTTGAACTCCAAAAGAACAGCAAACAGTTTTTATCAGTATATGGATAACTGCAACACTTGGTTTAGATATCACCTCGATATTACGGTTATCAGCTTTATCGTTTTCATTATCTATTAATGTATCCATGTTAAAATTGATGTGATGACATAGTTGAGAGTTGGTAGTTGAGAGAAGAAGGGATTGGGGGCTCTCTCAATTGACATTTCGTGTTATCAGAAGGAATTAAGATAGAATCTTATTTTTGTGACCAAGAATAATTTTTGTGTAAACAGACTGGAAAATGTAAGCACCGGAAAGGACCGAGCATACATTTCGTGTTAACCAAAATTTCGTGGTATATGTTTTCGTGGAAGGTGGTTTCCACTGTACTTTAAAAATAGTACATAGTAGAAACCATGGTACTGTTAATCGAATTGGGCTTTTCAAAAGGACACCACTTAGATTTGTTATAATATTCTACCGTGTTGTTTCCTATTTTTTGTTAATTGCCATAACAAAATATATATTAGGGAAGCCCTATCATGCACAGCAAACGAAAAATTTTATATAGATCATTTTCACGGAAGAGTGAGAAATGATCCATGATATGTTGTTATTAATGGTGAAACAATTCTTTTCGTCGTCTTTGAGATGTTTTTATTAAGAATCAAAGATCAACTTTAACTTTTGGATCAATGCGCGAGATAAGCATTAGCCTTCGGTATAAACAAAATATTACAACAATTCAACTTTGCCAGCATAGCGCCGATCTCTATGAAAAATTATCCGAGTTCAGTAAAGGAGATGATAATCCGGATTATCATCTGTAATATGATGATGGAACATCTAGGCATTCTTCACTGACTGATCTGTATCATCTCGCTCAATAGGTTTCTGCCGCTGATTACTTCCACCCAATGGCCCACAGCCCAGGGGTGGACAAACTACTGCTCGCGAGAGCATTTTATGTGGTCCGCGATGCGAACCGTAATATAAAATACAGATATTTTCACATTTGTAGCTTAAAATTATGTCCGGAAAACATTTTCCGGTGATGTTATGGGGATAACATGTTATTTATTATTGATTTTCACTAGCAGGATCCCTTGCATCATCTCAAATAACTTCCGATGTAAAACCTAACGTGGCCTGCAGAAACATTTTCATCTGTTTAATAAACAGCTGTAGCTGGATGGCCTTTTGGTGAAATACAGCGAATTAAGACTTTTGAGGGGGCGGAGCACCCCCCAAAGTACCCAAAACCTCTCATTATGTCTCTGGCTAGGCTTAATCTAGTTGATAGTGACTATTGATTGCACATTTACCAAAACCTATACGCGGAAAGTCCATCCGAAATTTCTTATACAAAACCTCAATTTTAGTCAAATTCTCGAAACTTTGAGGCTCGTTCGGGGATAACAAAATTTATCCGATCAAGCTTAAATGTTTTGTAAAAGTTACTACTATAGTTTCACAACTTTTCCGCATAATGCACCCTACTCTATAGTAAGCATTAAAAATGCTAGACTGGGAAGAAAAAGTTATAATGGTAAATGGAGAATATCCGAGTAACTTGTGATTTGATGAAGACATTATACTGTTCACAGGAAGCCTAGAAGACTTCTGTGGAAGAACTAAGTAGCTCAATTTTACGAATCTTACGAATTACGAATCTTAATAATCCAAATTCATGTACAACTTTTTCACAGATACTGAGATGCATGGCAGCGGAGCAGAACTCGAAAAAGTAACAAGTTACGGTTACTTGGGTCAATTCAACATTACTTCTTGGAGAGATCAACCGGAGAGTGAGGATGGCATAGAGTGCTTTTGGCAGGAATGGTAACATCTTCAAATCAAATATCCCAATGTTTATAAATGGAGATTTAATGACCAATGTATTCTGTCTGTTCTGACCTAAAGATGCTAAACATGGATCATGAATGTCAGAATAACCCAGTGCCTGCAAACAACACAGAAGAGCATGGGCAAATTCTTGGGATCACTCAAAGAGACCATAAAAGAAACGACTGGGTAAGAAAGAATACGGGCTGTCTTTGACCGAAAGACAAATGGGACAGAAAGCATATGGAGTTCTTAGAGCGAACTTGGAGGAGGGAGGCAGCTGAAAGGGAAAAACTGGAAGAGTCTAGGGGAGGTCTTCATCCGCCAATGAATTGAAAAGGGATGATGATGATAAATATTTAGGTAGTTTTGCAAAAGTAACAAACCTGAAACTTTGCCAGATGACTGGCTATTGAGTAAAACGAATGTGAAAAATAGAAAATTCCAAAAATGTTTATTTTAGAGGGATATTTTTGTTTACATTGTTCCATTTTAATATCCAATTTGAGAAGCATGAAAATTTATGCAGAGCTTCATTAAAGTGCTATTCAATATTTATTAAAATTAAGATAAAAATTAAAGATGAAAACAATCCTATAGCAGACAGAATAGCGTTTATTATTTTTAAGACTAAATTGAAATTCCTGCTGAATTGACGTAGAAATTTGATTTTAATCAGAAAAAGGAGTTTTAAAAATGAAAATTTGTAACTATCATTGTAAATGGGAATTGGTAATCTCTGTATCAATAGCATCTATTTAATGCATTTAATTATGGGAACGATTTAAACCAACGACATATACATATGGTGACGTCATAATTTTGAAACATGATATACTGTATTAAATAAAAAACACATTACTCCTTTTAATTATGCGGATTACTAATCTGTATATTATAAGAGCAATGATTTGGTACGTTTAATAGGAATCATTTGACAATATTATAATGCCATTGATATTAAATTATATATTATTATGGTGTCATTATACTAACACAAAATTTATCAAAACGTAAAAATAATTTTAATGTTGTTTTTCGTAGTTTTTTGAGAAATTTTAAACTTTTCCCATTATTAAATATAATGGCGTCATACTTATTTCGCGATTTCTTATCCAAATGCATGCCAAAAGCACGGATGGTCACGGCATCCTATCACACAATATAAATTGTCTTAATGATGATTATTGCTATTGCTTATAAATGGCGATACGAAACACGAAACTTAAAATACGAAAACTGGAAAACTTACAGAGAATTTGGAAATTAGGGAAAATGGCCTTAATTTCGCAGAAATTATAAATATTCGGCAAAAACTCATGGAATTTATTATCTTATAATTTGGGCTCCATGTGGCTTAAGTTCTGTTTCCATGGAGATCCCGTGGCACAACGGGTCGGATCGAGGTAAAACCCGCTCAAAAGTCATTTTACAAAGTTAATAAAATATATATAAAGTAAGTCTTTTTGGATTCCTAAATCATCAGTGCTTTAAGAAAAAGTCCATTTTTTTAAAATGAGAGGTTTTAATATCAGAAATCATAGTTGCTATCGAGAGTTTCCTCTCAGTTGAATGAGTGACTTACAGACATGCACTTACGACCGCATCTCTTAACAACTGATATTGACTTGTGTACACTGAAACTAAGGCATAGCTTATTCAGAATTTTACGCTCTTTTACTTCAACTGTAAATAAAGATTGTACCGTTTACCTTTTTTAGTGTAAGCAGCGGAAACTGAACGGTACTCAAAATCTGTTTCTCTGGCTATTTTCGGAAGCCTACAGAAAAAGTTACACGTGTATACACGCTGAGTCTGACTGGAAAGGAAACCTTAGGGCTTATTTTTGCTGTGTGCAAAGAATTACGACCCAATACAACGCGGTTCCCGGAAGGCAGTGACGGATATCCGAGCGCGCACTTGACAAAAATATTGGGATACACTACTGCGCCATTGCTTTGCTTTCGAAGGCATTCCCGCTACGCACGGGATAAACGTGCAGGCGTAGGGCAGTCACAGCATTTTCTATCTTGCTGCTGCAGCATACTGCTTTGATTGTCAAGCTCATCTTTCCTGCCTTTATACGCATCGTATGCCAGTCGAGAAGGAAATCTCTAATGAAGCAATCGGTAAGAAATCAGTGGAACTTGGCGATCCTGTGACTACTGTGCCCAACACTAACTATGTAAACAAGTGCTTCAAAGACTTTGCTTTAGCGCTTTAGTAACTGGTATCGAGGAGGTACGAAATGTCATTTAAAGTAAAACGGATGGAGCTTTTTTCTATTTTGCGAGAGGAGGCAGCACATGACCGGTAGGAGCAGCGCTCTCACCTCCTTAGGGTCGTATTGAAGCGCATAGGCAGTGGCGGCTCGTGTATAGGCACTGCGGAACTGCAGCACCCCTATTTCCACTTGATATTATCGATAACATTTAATATAATGAGTCCTTTTTTCTTTAATTCTTTCTTTATTTTTGAAATACAATATATATTCCTTAAGCTTAATGTCAGTACTTCAGTAGCCATCCCCCAGTTTATGAAAAAGATACAAAAATCTTTGTATGGAACTGTGCGCTTCACAGTGCCAGCGACGTGGTGTTTGACTGTTGTGCGCATGCGCACATAGGAGGGGGGTGGGGAGGAAGGCGGGACTGCCAGGTAGAGAGAGCACTGTTGCTCTCGCAGTGCCGGCTCTGGCGTGATGGTGGAAGGAAGTTTTTTTTTACTCAGCGTGTGTTGTGCTTAAAAACCGTGTACCATATTCTTGAATGTGATTAAGTGTAGAAGAGTGTAGAATTAGGTTATTATTCTGCTTCCAGCTAGTCTATTTGATTCATTTTTTTCGGTTCTTTTATTTAACAGAAAACTTTAACCATGGCCTTGCATCCCCAAGAAACAAGTTCTGTGACTGTAAGTGAACTTCAACAGCTTAAGTTTTTACAGCTATCTCTCCATGAGAAAGTTACAGTTAAGAAAAGAGGTCGTTCGACAACTGATATTCTAATATCTCAGCCAGGCAAAAGCAACAACAAGAAATATATTCGTAGCTTTAATTCTGAATGGTACCAACGGAAAAGTTGGCTTTGCGGCTGTGAAGTAAAAAATGGACTGTTTTGCTTCCCGTGTTTGCTGTTTGAAAGTGATGTACCGTGGACAAAAGATGGTTTTAGAAATATAAACAAAATGAAAGAAAAAACTGAAAAGCATGAGAAATCAAAGTAGCACGTTGATAATGTTGTTTCACTGTCACTTTTATGAACCGTAAGTATTAAGGAGAAACTTAATGAGGCATACAGACTTTCAATCAATGAGCATAATATAAAAGTTAAAAAGAACCGTGAAATTTTGTCCAAAATAATAGACTGCATTTACTTTTGTGGAAACTTTGAAACTCCCTTACGTGGACATGATGAAAAAGAGGATTCAGTAAATCCAGGGGTATTTAGAGGATTAGTAAATTTTGCATCTAAATTAGATTCAGATTTGAAGAATCACTTAGAAACCAGTGCAGTCTTCAAAGGTGTTTCTAAGACCATTCAGAATGAGATACTTGACTGCCTGCTACAAATATACCATGAGGAGATAAGGACGGAAATTATAAAAGCTTCCTTTGTAGCTGTCATGGCTGATGACACAACAGATGTTTCGGAACACACTCAAATAGTCCTTGTTCTAAGGTACGTCTTGAATGAAGAAATATTTGAGCGTTTTTGGGGATTCTTTATTCCAGAAAATCAAAGGAAGTGTGTGACTATATATGTGTTGATATAATGGACAGATATTCTTCCACTAAACACTTAGTAGCTGCTAAATTGTTCAACAAGAAATGCTTCACTAGATTTAAGAATGAACATCCCACAAAATAGATAGTACTGACCACTGAAGCTTATCCCATGATTGACAAAGAAAAGCTTGAAACTGAACTAAAAGTATTCTATTGTAGGACTGATATTCATGAATATTGCAAATTAATTGAGCTGCTAAAATTTATCTTGGAAAATAATCTAGATGATGTTTTTAGTGAAATTACGAAACTGATAAAAATCCTCTTGACAATTCCCATGACTACATCAGAGGCAGAGCGCTGCTTTTCAACATTGATAAGAATAAATACTTTTTTAAGAAGCACTTTGAATTCGGAAAGACTAAATGCGCTTGCAGTACTTTCAATGGAGAAAAATTTCCTCAATTGTCATCCAGAGATCAAGGAGAAAATTATTGAACTTTTGGCGCAAATTAAAACAAGAAGAATGGATTTCATTTTTAAATGAATAGATCAAGCTTGAACTGTAACAATTTAAGTTAAAGTAAGTAAAAAATGTTTGTTTTTTTTGTTAAGATTTTATCAAGTTCCTGAATAAATTTTCTTTTTATACATGTTTTTTTCCTTTTACACAATTTTAAAACAAAGGCTAAAAATTTTCTGGAGCAGCACCCCCACTAATTTTAGCTACGAGCCGCCACTGCGCATAGGGGTGTCCGATGATAACACACAACAAATCAGGGCAGTCCAGAAAAAACTTGCAGTATTTTGTGCAAGATATTATAAAAAATTCGAGACTTTAAAGGACCTCAAGGGACAGTTTATCAGCCGAAATACACAGTGGCATAATCAAGAGAAGGTTTTCTTGCTGAATTTAGAGCTGTATTTTACGTGTACGCTTGAGAATACCACAAGTATTGGTTAATATCGCTTTGATTTTACTATCTTCCTGACTTTATTTTGACATCTTTGCGGCTTCTTTGTAGAGAAAGGGCCGCCCGGAGGTTTCGTTTGGTGCTCCAAGTGAACAGAAAAAGCGTCAGAAAACTCAAGCTTTGCGGGAGGAGCTCAGTGCGGAAGAGCTTTCATTTGCTGCCCAAATGAAACTTCGTTCTCAAGGAAATGAACATGCTGCAAAACTTGTCCACGAAGCCACCCTCACAACGCCCAAAAGAGCATCTAAAATATGATTGTCAAGGAAAACTCAGTCATCTTCCTAATTCCCTCGGCCCTACACATGTGACGAAGCCCTGTCATTGATGATAGGATCGGATTTGTCTGAGGAGAAATACCTCCACATAAGGTCTGGGGCCAAAGAAAGAGATGCTGACATTATCCTAAATACCACAAGATAAGAGAGGCGAAGAAGAAGTGCTATTCTCCCAAAAATGATTTAATTGTTAATGAAAGTATGCCATGGAAACTAAAACTCTCTATGTTAAAATGTATCCATGGTACATAAAATTCTCCTCCATGAATCTCTACTCATAACTGCAGCTATCCTCCCAATCGGAAAGATGTCCGAGGAAAGCTCAAGAAGCCATAAATAAAGACAAAAAATATAGGGAACACCACACCCGAAAAATTTCTCGTGAAGCCACGAACGACGATCTCGTTAATAGACCCCTCCTACCATCTGATCCACTCCTAAGCCCTCTACGACGAACTCCGAAGATGAGAAAAAGATCACTTGCTCCTGCAGTTCTACAATTGCTCAAAGAAGAAACTAGACCTACATCACCATCACTGGAATCTAGTGGGTCTTATAGTGACTAAAAATTAAGTGATATGTAAGAACTAAAAATTTTATTTTTTGTTATGCAAACTTTCAATCTGTTAGTTACTAGCTTTTAAAATATCTTATTTCGGTCGTTAGTTTATTTTTAAAGCAAAGGTAATGAAACCCGTTTGAAAATATCATTCAAAAGATTTTCAGCGGGTTTTGCCTCGATCCGGCCCAATGTGCGTTGGTTTATTTAGATCTTGGTTTATAGTGATTCTTTTAAGCACTTTCAGTATCCAATGACCGAAAATTCGTGTATTGTATTGATATTGTTGGGTTTGTTTAAAACAGGCGCGTGTAGCCCAATTCAGTCCTCACTAGTCTAATCCGTTTTGATGAACGTGCTAATTTTCATAGTCCGGCGGCCAAGTCAACGGTGTGCAGTGAAAAATCTACTTGCTTCGTTAACATGTTTACAAATAAAGATCAGCATTAAATCCTTATAATTTTGCAATTATTTAAAATAGGTTTCACGGATTACAAATGAAAAAATAGCCAACCAGGAGAAATGATAGTAAACAATAAAAGGAGTGTGTGACAGTGATCGAAGACGGGGTGATGAAGGGAGACGCTTTAGGGACAGGGAAGGATCGTAGATGCTTTAGAAAGAGAGAGAAAGAAATCGCAAAGGTAGACCCTTTAGAGAGAGGCGGAGAGAAGTATCGTGGACAGGGGAGTGAACGGAGACACAATAGAGAGAGAGAAAGAGAGGGATCGTAGACGGGAGGGTGAAGCGAGCAGCTTCAGAGAGAGAAAGAGGGATCGCAGACGGGAAGCAGTCTTGTTGGTGCCGGTCTCTTTGACTAGCTACCGAAAATCAGTCTACCAGCTTTGCTATGAGACTGTCATGGAATGTTTGATACTTGGTTTTTGTTTGCCCTTCGGCAGCTTGTGGAACTGGGAGGATTGTTAATCCTGTTCAGTTATTGTCCTTTGGAAGAGGCATATGGTCCGGTCCAAAGAAAGCAATGGGTCGCTTGTAGCGGTCCAGGGAATCACCCTGATGTCGGCCAGAGCTTTGATTAGCGGTGAGTTGTTAACCGCACTCCTCTTAAAGAAAAGCTTTGCTCGCTGACGTAAGACGTCGGGGAGAGACTCTGCTCCTGTGGTTTTGTGCAACTCGTCATTTGTGACAAAGTCGCTCAATCGTAGGTGGAGTATCTTCCTTAGTGCAATATGCTGCACCGTGGAGATACCCTTAAGGTTGGATGGCGCCGATGACGCCCAAATGGGCAGAGGCATAGAGAATGACAGGAAGCACGCAGGACTGGAAGATTCTCAGTCTGGTTTCGATCTTCGTCTCCTGCGAACCCAGAAGAGAGCCAAGCGAGCGTACCACCCCCCATTCCCTTGCATTTCAGCGCCTTCAGGTGGCTTTTATATCGGAGTCCATAGTCTAAGATGACTCCCAAATATGTTGCTTCCCTGGACCAGGGGATGTTCTGTCCCTGCATCGTGATGTTGCCCGGCGGCCGGGCGAACCCGGGCCGGTACATCACTGCGACTGTTTTTGAGGCATTGAGGGCAATTCTGTTTTTGACATACTATTCACAAACCGTGTCCAGCGATTCTTGTAAGTATTTTTCCGCTTGGCCGGCATTCGCTGAGCATGATAGAATAACAGTGTCGTCGGCGTAGAGGCCAGTGATAGTGTGTCGCCCATGTTCCTGCGGAAAGTCATGGGTGTAAAGATTGCACAGCACTGGCCCAAGGACGGAGCCCTGGGGTACGCCTGCGCGCATCAGGTGGAGCTCTGATCGCTCCTCCTGCCAGTGCACTCTAAAGACCCTAACCTTCAGGTATGAGCGCATCAGATGTATTAATTGCCAAGGCATCCCTGTCCAAAGCATCTTGGCAAGTAGGGCCGAGTGCCATACTCGGTCAAACGCCTTGCTGATATCAAGGAAAACCGCGGCAGTCTTGTGGCCGATGTTAAAGCCGTTTGTGATGAAATCCGTTACTCTCTCAAGTTGGTGGACAGTTGAGTGTTGACTGCGAAAGCCGAATTGCACCGCCGGGAGAAAATTATTTGCTGTCAGATGGTTGGACAGCGACTGCATTAGCAGGCGCTCGAACATCTTCCCGAAGATGTTCAGTAGCGAAATCGGGCGGTGATTTTCCACCGTTCCAAGGGATTGGTTACACTTTGGGATGCAAATTATCTTCGCCCTTTTCCATTCCGCTGGGAAGTGCGCGAGACTTTGGCAGCCATTGTAGAGTGACGTTAGGCACTCCACAGCAGCCACCGGGGCAGACGGGAGGTGGAGAGAAAGGCTTTATGGAAAGAGAAGGATCGTAGACGATTTAGAAAGAGAGAGAGGGATCGTAGAGGGGGATGAAGGGAGACGCTTTAGAAAGAAAGAGATTTCGTAGACGGGAGGGTGAAGGGAGCTGCTTTAGAGAGAGAGAGAGAGGGGGGATCGTAGACGGGAGGTGAAGGGAAACACTTTAGGGAGATAGAGAGAGGGATCGTAGACGCTTTAGAAATAAAGAGAGAGACTGGTAGTTGACGGGGGGGGGGGTGAAGGAAGACGCATTAGAAAGAAAGAGAAAGAGAGATCGCAGACGGGAGGTGAAAGGAAACGCTTTAGGGAGAGAGAGTGAGGGATCGTAGAGGGGTGTGAAGGAAGACGCTTTAGAAAGAAAGAGGTTTCGTAGAGGGGGGGGAGGTAGCTGCTTTAGAGAGAGAGAGGGTTCGTAAAGGCTTTAGAAAGAGAAAGAGAGGGATCGTAGAGGCATTAGAAAGAGAGCGAGAGAGGGATTGTAGATGGGGAGGTGAACGGAGACGCATTAGAGAGAGAGAGGGATCGTAGACTGGAGGGTGAAGGGAAACACTTTAGGGAGAGAGAGGGATCGTAGACGGGAGTTAAAGGGAGAGAGGGATCGTAGACGCTTTAGAAAAAAAGAGAAATGGGCCGTAGACGGGGGGTAAGGGTAGACGCTTCAGAAAGAGTGAGAGGGATCGTAGATCGTAGAAGGGAGGTTAATGGAGACGATTTAGAGAGAGAGGAATAGATCGCAGACGGTGGGGTGAAGGGAGACGCTTTAGGGAGAGAGAGGGATAGTAGATAGATATTAGGGAGATGCTTTAGATAGAGAGAGAAGGATCGTTGTCGGGGGTGTGTGAAGGGAGAAGCTTTAGGGAGAGGGAGGGATAGCAGAGGGGAGGGTGAAGGGAGACTTTTTAGAGAGAAAGGGAGAGTGATCCTAGACGAGGGGTGAAGTGAGACGCTTTAGTGAGAGAGAGAGTGGAATCGTAGACGGTGGGTCCAACGAAGACGCTTTACATAGAGAGAGAGGAATCGTAGACGGGGAGGTAAACGGAGGCGCATTAGAGAGAGAGAGAGGGATCGCAGACGGGGGGGTAACGCTAGCAGCTTTAGAGAGGGACAGAGGGATCGTAGACGGGGGGTGAAGGGAGACGCTTTAGAAAGAGAGAGAGAGGGATCGCAGGCGGGGGGGGGGAGACGCTTTAGGGAGATAGAGGGATCGTCGAGAGGGGGTGAAGGGAAATTCTTTAAAGAAACATGGAAGGTAGAGAGGGTATGAAGGGAGACTGTTTATGGAGAGAGATAGTGGGATCGTAGAAGAGATACGCTTTTGAAAGAGAGAGAGAGAGAGAGGGATCGTAGACGGCAGGGAGAAGCGAGCAGCTTTAGAGGGAGGGGAGATCGCACACGGGGGAATGGGGTGAAGGGAGACGCCTTAGAATGAGAGAGAGAGGGGGATCATAGGCAAGAGTGTGGTGTGAGACGTTTTAGAGTGAGAGAGAGGGATCGTAGACGAGGGGTTGAAGTGTGACGTTTTAGAGAGATAGAGAGAAGAATCGTAGTCGGGAGGATGAAGGGATATGCTTTAGAATGAGAGAGAGGGGTCGTAGACGGTAGGGAATGGGATGAACGGAGACGCTATAGAGAGAGAGAGAGGGGTCGCAGAGGGGTGGGTGGAGGGAGACGCTTTAGAATACGACAGAGAGATAGGGATCATAGTCGGGGGTGATCTGAGAAGCTTTAGAATGAGAGAAAGAGATAAATAGGGATCGTAGACAGACAGACAAACGTCTTTGTTAGGGCATAATTGGGACTAAGTAGTACCTTCTTACATATAATCCTTTCCTCATATAAGTAACTACAATATTTACAAAATAATAAAAATTAATTACATACAGATTTCAACAAAATACATATTAATTACAAGTTAATATATTTGTTAGTAGATAGCAGAGCATTACCAAAGAATGTTAGTTTTGTGGGTCATAAAAAACTGTGTATCAATTATGTTTTAACACAGAAAAATTCCCATTGCGGAAAACACCTACAAAGAGAAGAGAGGTGTAAAAAACCACGAAAATTTCTAAAATAGTTCAGGGGAAGGAAAAAAAAATTCAATAATATGAGAAACAGAGAAAAAAAAACATTCATAAATACAAACATATGTACATACATGTATATCCATATAAGGGAGGGGGGGTGAGAGGAGAATAGGGATTGCAGGGTAAGATATGCCTGGGAGATTACATCGTAATTATAATACAGGAAAATAAAGTAAAATAAAATTATAAATTTATACCTAATAAGCGCATTCTTGTGACAACCTGAAAGAAAAGATAGAGTGTATTTCAATGCATGGGAAGTGAGAGGAGATGCTTTTAATACAAGCGTTTAAAAGTGCTTAGAGATAGAGAGTTTTTTATTGACGTTGGAAGGCCACTCCAGAGTTTACAAGCAGTGACGGTAAAGGATTTGTTGTAAATTTCTGTTCTATGAAGTGGAGTTAGTAGTTTATTGCATCCTCTGGTATTGCAATGGTGAACTGTATTAATGGTGACAAAATTAGATGAAAGATAACAAGGGATGTTGTTATTTAGTATTTGATACAATAGAGAGAGATGGTGATGGTTTCTTCGGGAATCAAGTTTTAGCCATGAGAGTCGACGGAAATATTCTGAGACACTGTCAGATTTTTTAAGATTAAAGATGAATCTGATGCAGGCGTTGTGAAAACGTCGTAGCTTAATGGCGAGTTCCTTTGATAAGTCCTGGTATAAAGCATCACAATAATCGAAGTGAGGAAAAATTAGGGAGGTCACTAGCTGTATTTTTAGTGACGAAGAAAGAAGGTTAATGAGAGGCCATAGAGTGTGTAAGGAGCATTTTAACGTCTTCCATCTTTTTATTATATGATTATTCAAGGTGAGCGTTTCATTAATTAGAATCCCGAGATTTTTTACGATTTTGCAATAGGGTATAACTGAGCCGTTCAAAGACAGAGGAACTGATTCCGCAAGGTTTATAGATGCCAGTAGTTTCGGATAACCGATTAAGATGGCTTGAGATTTCAAGGGGTTTATGGTGAGAAAATTATCGTAGCTCCATTCTTGAAGTTGGGCCAAGTCATGATTTATGTTGGCTATGGAAAGAGATAAGTTATTGGGTTTTGTGTCTAAGTAGATTTGGAGATCATCGGCGTACAAATGATGCTTGGAGTAAGTTAAGTATTGAGAACAATTATTTATGAATAAAGAGAACAATAGAGGACCTAAAATTGAGCCCTGTGGAACGCCTTGGTTAACATTAAGCCGAGAGGACGAGGAATCGTTGTAGATGACTTGCTGGGAACGGTTGCTAAGGTACGAAGAGAACCAATCTATTGAAGGTGAAGAGAATCTCATGTGGCGGAGTTTTGCTAGGAGTATGTCTTTATCTACTGAGTCAAACGCTTTACTAAAATCAAGCAATATTAGTACCGTGAGTTTTCTGTCATCCATGTGTCTGCGTATATCATCAGTGATTTTAATTAGCGCGGTGGTGGTGCTATGTGACTTCCGAAAGCCAGATTGATGGGGGTCAAGTAGATGATTAACGTTGAGAAAATCTGCTACCTGTTCATGCGCAAGTCGCTCTAGGGCTTTTGATAAAGTGGGAAGAAAACTAATCGGTCGATAGTCATTGTTTGCGGTGAGAGATTACTTAGGAATTAGGCGGACTAACGCATGTTTCCATTGCGATAGGAATTTCCCCTGTAATAAAGAGTGGTTGAAAATGTTAGTAAGTACGGGGAGTAATAGATGTATGTATTTCTTTATGATAATGATAGAAATACTATCAGCACTCTGGGATGTAGTTATGATTCTGCTTATTGCTGAAAGTACGTTAAATTGCGAAACAGCTTTAAAGTGGAATTGTGGAGAACCGTATAACTCATTTGCTTTTACAATAAGACTACTAATTACTTTGCGTTTTCGTTCTATGTCGATTGTTGTTGGGTGTGTCGAGAAACTCTCGTTAAGAGAATCTAGTGATATGTTTGAAGGTAAAAAAGAATCCTTGGACTTCCCAATTCCAAGGTGTCGCAGATTGTTCCACAAGGCGGATGTTGTTACATTGGAGCCCCATATAGAATAAGCTAATTTTATTTGGGCATTTCTAATCTGTTGCTTGGTTTTGTTTCTAATATTTTTGTAGGTATTGAACGTATATGGGCTGCGGAGGCGGTAGTGCGTAGGGTGTTTGAGCATGCTAGGGCTTTTTTAGGTTAGATTTAAGGAATGGTAATTATTCAGCAAGCGTTGATAGACACATCATAAGTAGTAATACGTCCGACCGTCAAGCCACTATAAACACGATGTTAATTAACAGTAGAATACATTCTAAGCGTAGAAATAGTCGACGTAATAGGGAGAACAAAGAGGCAGTAAATAACAATAATAATTTAGTAGCGCGCGAGGCATCGTTATAGTAATAGCAATAAACTAAAAATCATCACGGTTAACTGTCGCAGCATTCGCAGGAAGGAGGCCGAACTTGAACATCTTATTCGTAGTCTGCGTGATGACGTAGTGATAGGTACAGAAAGTTGGCTAACGGCGGGCATAGCCAGTCAGGAGATCTTTCCTTGGGACTATAGCGTTTTTAGAAAAGATCGATGTAGCCGGTCGGGAGGTGGAGTCTTTATAGCAGTTAGCAATAAATACGAAAGTTACCCAATAGAGTTTAATGACGACGAAGTCGAAAGTGTTTGGTGTAGTGTGAAAGGGGACGACTGTAAAACTGTAAATATATGCGCCTTTTATAGACCACCAAATGCGAGCATGGAAATTATTTATTATCTAGATAAACAAGAGGCGACGCTAAGTTCGATTAATAAAGATAAAGCCATTATAATCGGGGGCAATTTCAATCTTCCGTCAATTGAATGGAGGCATAACTGCTTTTATCCCGGTGGTAGAGAGCGTGAAACTTGAGACTTTTGACAAACACTCATTGTATCAGTTAGTGAGATTTCCCAAGAGATTTAATAATATATTAGATTTATTGGCTGCTAATCTACCTGAGCGTATGAATAGGGTATCTGCTGCTGAGGCTATAAGCGATCACAAGTACGTGGAGTTTTAGCTAAACATTGAGAAAAAGGTTAAGGCTAAAAGAAAGCTTTATGTATTCGCCAAAGCCGATTTCACTAGATTTAATTCTTTTCTGCGAAATAAATTAATTAATTTCTGCGAGGTAACAGATATTGCAGACGCGCAAGAATCCTGGTGCATCTTTAGAGATAAGATGCGAGAGTGTACAGATAAGTTTATTCCAAGCAGACTGAAGCGTAAAAATGCAGAACCTAGATGGTACAACCAGGAAGTTAGGAGCGCTCTCCGACAGCTAGGAGGACAGCTACGGTCTATCAAAGTGCAACGTTAAGGCAGCAATACAAGGAGGCGCGCTCCTTAACCAGAGAGTCAATGCGTAACGCGTTTAACAAATACAAAAAGAAGGTTTTACAGGATAACTTGAAAGAGAACCCAGAGAAGTCCAAGGTCCCACTATTACGTCACTTATATCGGAAACGGGAAATGTAGTTCACGAGAGTACTGAGAAAGCAAACCTTTTAAATTAACACTTTCAGAAAGCTTTTACTCCTAATGACGATGAATGTGAAACCACTATTCCTATGCATCAGGGCATGGAAGATTTCCTGCGAAGGCTACGACAATTAACGGTAATGATTTTTAGATTTTTCGCTATGACTACGAAATGATTCCTCGCGCTCTACTGAGCTATTATTATAGTTATTATTATTAATATTATAGTTATTATGATTATTTACTGCCTCCTTATTCTTCCTACTATGTCGACTGTTTCTACTCTTGGAATGTATTCTACTGTTACTTAACGTCGGGTTTGTAGCGCTATTAAGGTCGCACGCATTATCTACGGAACTGTTGCATGGAAAATCGTTTATCCCCGTACCTTCGATAATTCTGTTACCGGACGGATTTCTCATATTTTCCTGTTTTGTGCTCCCAATTAATCCTGTACCGGTAAGAACAGTTGTATAAAACTCCTTCAGCCAAAAAATTTTGTAGGGTAAGCCCTATGCATTTCGCCCACTAAGTGGGCATCTTCCTTGCCTTGGCAGTGAACAGAGTTCAACTGTGCAACATCCCCCTTAACAAAGATAGATATGTTAAAGAACTCAAACATATAAAACAAACTGCAAATAAACTTGGTTTCGATCCCAATTTAATCAATAAATTAATAAGGAAACACAATCTTAAAAAAACGTTGTCCAACTCCACCACTTTCAAACTTAACAACAATAAGGCCAACAAATATATAAAACTACCGTATTGTCCCATATTAAACAGGGGCTTGAATAAAATTTTCAAACATAAGAATTGCACAATAACATACACGAACCCACATAGTTTGAAAAAATTTACTGGATAGCACCAAGGACAGAACGGAGAATTTGAACAAGTCCGGAATTTATAAAATACAATGTTCACATTGCAATTTAACGTACATAGGACAAACTAGACGAAAACTAATAACACGATTTAAAGAACACTTAGCCCATTACAAACACAATCGTTTTGAGAAATCAAGCGTAGCCACTCATATCCTCGAAACTGGACACAGTATACACATAGAGGACTTAACATTGTTAACTTCAGCCAACCATTCACTTAACTCGTTAGAAAATCTGCATATCTATAAAAACAGAAACAATCTTATGAACACAGATACTGATTTTAACAAAACTTTATATAAATTGACCGAACTTGACGCACTAAATTCTTTTCGATCCTCAAATGTTTTTCGGTCTTCGTTATAAACTTTTCCTCTAACTTCGTCGCAGTTGAACTCTGTTCACTGCCAAGGCAGGTTCTCCCCTGAAGGTGCCCACTTAGTGGACGAAATGCATAGGGCTTTCCCTACAAAATTTTTTGGCTGAAGGAGTTTTATACAACTGTTCAACTTGGAGCCAAAGTGTTTACGAGCTACCAATTCCTGTACCGGTAAGCTGCCTACATCCTAACCTACCATCTGATCTACTATTGACGTGCATCTCAACGCTTGCTGAAAAATTACAATTGGATAAATCTAACTTGAAAAAGCTCTAGAATGCTCAAACACCCTACGCGCTACCGCCTCCGCAGCCTCGGCAGTGTAGTGCACACCAGAACCGTTTAGAGATGCCCTACATGAGTCCAGGACCGGCCTCAGGTCAACGAAGTCCACTCCATTGCCCCTACAGAAGTCCCACAGCCTACGGTTCAGCCCGACCACTCGGCTCCATACCATAGAACCGCAGTCCGTCCAAGGAACAATGCTGCAGATGGAAAGCCGCATCAACACCAGACTCCTCTCGGACACGAGCAACCTCAGCGGCCAAGTCCTTAAAAGAGCTTAAGACCTCCTCGGAGCCGCGCTTCGAAGCGTCATTGATACAAACATGGGCCAACACCCGCAGCAAGGAGCAACCCGTGCCTGATACCGACGCCCTGAACTCCTTCGTCACCTGGGGCACCGAACCTCCTGGTATACACCTGGAGAACACCCGCTCGTGAACTCCCTCCCGGCGGGCCCGTGAGAGTAAAGGCGCTACCACACGCCGGACGTTGGAGCTCCCTATCACTAACAGCCCCCTCTTTCCCCCCGAGCTCTCCTTGGGCCCGGCCTACACCGAGGAGACAGGAGCGGGCACGAGCGTAACGGCAGTGGAGTCGTCCTCCGACAACACCGCAAACCGATTACTAACAGGAAGAGGGGCCACCGAGGCGTTCCCAACTCCCTGTCTCCGCAACACCAACCCACGATGCCCCCGAGTGGACACCACACACCACTCATCGGGCTTCCGGACCGAAGGACCCTCGACCCGCGAAGAGGAGCCAGGCGCCCCCCCCCCCCCCCCCCCCCGATCGCTCTGCCGGCTTTCGCACCCAGGCGAACCCGAGCCGCCATTTTGGCGCGGTTGGCTCTCAGGGAAGAACCCGTACCCCTCCCATGCACCAAGGCTGCCTCCGATTTTTCCACCCTCTGAAGGATGTCCGCAACCACCATCTCCAGCTACGTGATCCGAGACCTCATGGCCTCGCAACCAGCGTCGCGCAAGAAGGAGGAAACAGGAGTCCTCGCAGAAGCCATCCTATCCTCTTAACTAATCTGTACTATCTATATAAATATACTAGAACTAACGTAATTACGCGGTTGGCTGTCTTCAAGGTAAAATTAGGGTAAAGCGCAGGTAAAAAGTGAAAGGGAAAGTGTTTTACTACACCAACAACGTTAGTAAATAAGCAAGAAAGTTTAGCACAAGAGCAATGTAGATACAGAAGCTAAAGAAATGCTAAGGTATAAGGAAATAATTAAAAACGAGTAAGGTAATACGCTACTATGAATAAAATTACAAAGATTACGGATTTAGTGACTGAGAGACGCAATTAACTACTATGATACGGCAAGAGAAGGATGAGTAAGATTTTCGCTCAAAGATAAGTTAAACTACAATTACAACAAAACAATTAACGTAAGAAGATGAAATAAGTAAATAAATAGGGATAAATAAAGAAAAATACTAGTTCTACATAACACAACAATACGGCTACAGCTAAACTACAGCTACTGCTACTACTACAGGTGTCGCTCGCAGGCAGGCCAGCGCTCGCAGGAGGAAGTGAACGATGTCCATTTCAGATTTTCTATTAATGATGTTACGCTTTGTTTACTATCGTAATTCCTCTTTACAATTCTAGCTGCCCTGCGCTGAACCTTTTCTATCTCGTTAGTGAGTCCCTTTTCGTAATAATCCCACACAGCTATAGCATATTCGACCTGCGGTCGAGCCAAGGATAAATAACATAATTCTTTCACTTTTTCGGAGATATTTCGAACTATTCTCCCTATAAAGGCCAGCTTTTTGTTAGCGGCACCTATCAATCGGCGAATGTGGGTGTCCCACGAGAGATCACGATGGATCGTGACTCCGAGGTATTTAATCGAGTCTGAAACTGGAATCTCTACTCCGTCCAACGAATAATTATTATTCAACGAGATACTCTTGCTTCTCCAGAAGTTGATGACGCAGCTTTTCTTTTGGTTTATCTCTAACGCCATTCCTTACACCATGCAGAAATAGCTTCTAGGTCATTTTGGAGATACTGGTGGCCTTCCGAATTGCTTATTTCTCTATAGATGACGGTGTCGTCCGCGAAAAGCCTAATTTTACTTCTGACTACTGAGCTGATATCGTTTATATAAATTAGAAAAAATAACGGACCAATTACAATACCCTGTGGAACGCCAGAGACAACCTCCACTAAGTTCGAAGATTTCCCATCTATAACAACCATCTGCTTCCTATGATTTAAAAATTCACGGATCCAACTAACGATTTTAGAATTAACGCCTAAGGTTTCTAATTTCGTCATTAACTTTTTGTGAGGTACCTTATCAAAGGCTTCCCTAAAATCTAAGAAGATGGCATCGACTTGCATATTATTTTCTCCGCTTCTCAGTAAACAATTAACAAAAAGGCCGAGGTGAGTATCACATGACCTACCTTTCCTGATTCCGTGTTGACAATCATCTAACAATAAATTACTATCAAGAAATCGCATTATGTTGCTAACGAGTATATGTTCGAGAATCTTACACGATATCGAAGTTAAAGAAATCGGCCTGTAATTTTCTGGGTTCTCCTTGTCGCCGCTCTTATGAATTGGGGTAACGTGCGCTAACCTCCAGTCGCTAGGGACCTCTGCGCGAGAAATGGATTTCTCGAAGATTATCCGAAGAAAAGGTGCTATTTCTTCAGCTAATTCTTTTAAAACGCGAGCAGGAATTTCTTCGGGGCCAGTGGCTTTGTTATGTCTGATGGAACTTAATTGCTTTGCTATTCCCACCTCAGAAAATACTATATCGTCCATCAGGTCCCCCCTTATTGCGGGTGCATAATGTACGCAATGGTCTCTGATGGCTGTGAATGCTTTTACAAAATGACCGTTTAACAGGTTGGCTTTCTCTACGCTATCATGAATAACGTCACCCGAGTCATTACGCAGGGAAGGTATTGTAGGGCCTCTACCTTGGACCTCTCTCACATAGGACCAAAACGCTTTAGGGTCCTCCTTCAAATAATTATTTAATACCTTATTCCGGAAGTTAGTAAAAGCCTCGCGCATAGTAGTTCTCGCTTTAGCGCGGGATTCCTTATACGTCTTAACTTTAGTTGCTCTATATTCATCGGATGATGTAGACGGCATATTTTTTATTTTCGCGTGGCTTATTCTCTGACGCCTAAGCGCAATCCTAACTTGCTTAATGTACCAACGTGGCTCTTTATTGTCGACCTTCAATTTAATTGGAATGTACTTATTGATATTCTCTAGCATTATATCCTTGAATAGTTTCCATGACGACTCAGCACCTGATCGTTCGGTCTTATCACGGAAGCCAGATAGTATTTCTCGTAGGCGCGACCTGAAGCTTGAAAAGTTTGCCCTAGCAAATATATAAAACTTTCTTTGAGGCTTAGTGTGCCTATCGATTTTCAACTTACACTCTGCATATACGACTTCTTGATCACTTATCCCATCTTCAATGGTGACTTTGTTTATTCTTTCTGGGACGTTAGTTGATAAAAAATCTAATATGTTTCCCGATCGCGTTGGCTTTCTGACTAATTGAAGGAGAGAGTGCTCGCAGAATGTTTCGATTAATGCCTCACAGGATTCGCGTTCTTTACATCTAGATTCGAAACATAGATTTTCCCAATCAATTGAGTGTAAGTTAAAGTCACCACCGACTATAACGATACCATCTTGATTTATCAGTCTAAGCGTTGATAATTGTTTCTCGAGACTTAAAATACAATCTACACCAGCGTTAGGTGTCCTGTAAAACGAGCATATGGACACCTTTTTGGAGCCATCTTTACCTATGCGGCACCAAACACTCTCGATATCCTCGTCACTTATCGGAATTTCACTGCTATCGTACTTATCGCTAACCGCTATGAAAACTCCCCCGCCCGATTTATTAGCGCTATCTTTTCTATAGACACGATAGTCTCTAGAAAATATCTCCTGACTATGAATCTCATCCGTTAACCAACTTTCTGTGCCTATCACGACGTCGGCATGCAGACTGCGAATAAGATGCTCGAACTCTGCAATTTTCCTACGGACGCTGCGACAGTTCAGTACGACGACGTTTAATTTCTCACTATCACTTCGCATACTGATCTCACCCCTGACTTTCTCTTCCACTCTAAAACTACATGCGCTCCCACCACAATCACTCCCACGACTGTATGGCGTCGCATCAAAATTGGAATTGCGACCCGTCGCGCCATTTACGGAACCTTCTATCAATGACCTATCGCGAAACTGGTGCTGCATGTTACGCTCGGTGTATATTCATTAGATAATCTTTCGGGATTCTTATTTTCTACAAATGCATCGATTATCTTCTGACCCAAAACTGACCTACACCCTGCCCTAATCTCTAGCCTAAAAAATCCCTACTGTGCTCGAGAATCCTACTCGCTACTCTCTGAGCCAATTCGGGTGTGTAGTAATCACATTGTGATCCAGTGGTGCCCTGCAAGATTCGATATTCGGCCGTAGGTCGACGAAGTCCATTCTCAAGTCCCGACAGAAATTTCACAGCCTTCGGTTCAGACCTTCAACTCTACTCCAAACCTCAGAACCGCGGTCAATCCTAGGGACTATACTGCAGACAGTAAGCCGCACATCGGAACCCGACTCCTCTCGGACACGAGCAGCCTCAGACGCCAAGTCCTTAAAAGAACTTAAAATCTCCTAGGACCCGCGCTTCGAGGCGTCGTTAGTCCCAACATGGGCCACCACCCGCAGCCGAGAGCAACCTGTCGCCACTACCGCTTCTCTCACCGTGTTGGTCACTTGCGGCACCGTGCCTCCTGATATACATCTGGAGAAGACCCGCTCTTCAACTCCCTCCCGGCGGGCACTGGATAACAGGGGTGCCATTACACGCCGAACGTTAGAGCTACCTAACACTAACAACCCTCCCTTCCCAACCCGACTCCCTTTGGGCCCGGCCTCCATCGAAGAGACGGGAGTGGGTACGGGCGCAATGGCCGTGGAGTCGTCCTCCGACAACACCTCGAAACTATTACTGACAGGAAGAGAGTCTGCCGAAGCATTCCCAACACCCTGTCTCCGCAGCACCACCCCACGATCTCCCCGAGTGGACACCACTCTCCACTCATCGGATTTCCCAGCCCGAGGACCCTCAGCCCGCGGTAAGGCGTCAGAGCCAACCCCGATCGCTCTACCGGCTGCCGCACCCAGGCGAACCCGGGCCGCCAATTTGGCGCGGCGAGCTTTCAGGGATGACCCCGCACCCCCCACACGAACCAAGGCTGCCTCGGACCTTTCCACCCTCTGAAGGAGGTCCGCAACCACCCTCTCCAGCTCCGTGATTCGAGCCCTCATGGCCTCGCAACCAGCGGCGCACAAGAAGGAGGAAACGGGAGTCCTCGGTGAAGCCATCCTAAACTTACCTAATTTATATACTAACGCAAAAGAGTTACAATATAAAAACAAAAGCTGAAATGGGATAAGGCTAAAGAATTTGATCTGTTTTAAAGCGAGGACGCTCTTCGTGTAGCGTACGAGAAAGGGTCAAATGCAGGTATAAAGTGAAAGGCATAAACAACACAAACAAGGTTAGATCACGCACAGGAGATGATAGTACACAACAACGAAAAATATAAATACTATGGAGCGTAAAACTAAAACAACCTTACAAATGTAACGAGAATATGCTAATACACAATAACTACTATGATATAAATATTATTTTCTAAAAGGGAGAATGAAATTTCTAACAAGAAACTACTAGGCTTAAAAGTTAACTATTACGGTAGAGAAAAATAAAAACTATAACGTGGATGTTATAACAAAACTAAGTACATAACTTAAACGAATTTTAAATAAAATTACCGAAGGATAACAATAGAATAAAGTAAATTGTTAGTTCTACTTAACACTACAGCTACTCTAATGCTACAGCTACTCTAGTCGCTCGAGGCTACGTAGGAGCTCGCAGTAGCAAGTGAAAGGCACGTCCGTTCACTTCAACAGCCAGGTAAAGACTGGACGGGTGAGATAAGAGAGCAGCTAGAGAGAGAGAGACAGTGGAATCGCGGACGGGGGGGTGAAGAGAGCAACTGTAGAGAGAAGAAGGAGGGATCGTAGACGGAGAGTGAAGAGAGCAGCATTAGAGAGAGAAAGAGGGATCGCATACGTAGGGGTGACGGGAGAAATTTTAGAGAGAGAGAGGGATCGTAGACGGGGGGGGGGGTCATGGAAGTCGCTTTAAAGAAATATGGAAGGTAAAGGGGGTGAAGGGAGACTATTTTGAGATAGTGAAATCGTAGACGCGGGGGTTAAGAGAGACCCTTTAGAGAGAGAGAGGGATCGTTAACATGGGGGTGAAGAGAGCAGCTTTAGAGAGAGAGATAGAGGGATCGTAGACGAAGGGGTTCTATGGAGAAGCTTTAGAGAGAGAGGGAGAGAGGGATTGTAGAAGAGAAGGGTAAGGGAGACTCTTAAGAGAGAGATGGAAGGTAGAGGGAGTGTAGCTAGACGCTTTAGAGAGAGAAAGAGTGATCGTAGACGGCGGGGGTTGAGGTGAGTAGCTTTAGAGAGAGAGATAGAGAGGGATCGAAGACGGGGGGGTGTTAAGGGAGACGCTTTAGAGAGAAAAAGAGGAATCGTAGACGGGGGGGGTTAAGGCAGACGCTTTTTGTGAGGGAGAGAGTGATCGTATACGGGTGGGGGTGAAGAGAGCAGCTTTAGTGAGAGAGAAAGAGAGAGAGGAGGATCGTAGACGGAGGGGGGCTTAGGGAGACGCTTTAGAGAGAGGGAGAATGAGAGAGAGATGGATCGTAGACGGGGGGGGCTTGAAGAGAGGAGCTATAGAGAGAGAGTGATCATAGATTAGAAGTTGAAGTGAGTCGCTTTAGAGAGAGAGAGAGAGAGGGCTCGTAGATGGGGTTGTGAAGGGATACACTTTAGAGAGTGGGAGAGGGATCGTAGAGGGTAAGTTGAACGGAATCGAGAGAGATTGAGAGTGAGTGTAGACGGGGAGTGCAAGGAGACGCTTTAGAGAAAGGGAGGGATCGTATACGGGGTGTGAAGTGAAACCCTTTAGAGATAGAGGGCTCGTAGACGGTGTGTGAAGGTTGACGCTTTAGAGAGAGAGGGAGAAGGATCGTAGAAGGTAAGTTAAAGGAATCGCTTTAGAAAGAGAGAGAGGGATCTTAGACGGTGTGGTGATGGGAGACGCTTTTTGAGAGGGAGAGTGAGAGAGATCGTAGACGGGGGGGGGGTTAGGGGAGACACTTCAGAGTGAGAGAGAGATAGGGATCTTAGACCGGGGTGAAGGGAGTCGCTGTAGAGTTAGTGCCTGGCCGTCGAAGGGTAAGGGCGTGCCTTTCACTTCCTCCTGCGATAGCTTCTGACCTGCGGGTGACCGGCGCTTTAATAGCAATAGCTGTAGAGTACATGTAGCAGTTGTCCTTCCGTAGCTCTATTGTTGTATAGCAGTCAAAGTAGAGTTGAAGTAACCGTACTGATAAGTAGAACTAACATTTATTTTTATTGTTTATTGTAGTATCTCTTCTACATCTACATCTACATTATACCCTGCAAGTCACCTTTTCGGTGGATGGCAGGGGGTGCAGTGCACCAAGGGTCCATAGTTTTCCTACGTTATCTTTTCCTATTATGGTCTCTTATCGTCCTAGGGAAAAACGATCCTCTATATCGCTCCGTTCTGCAGTCAATCTCGCGAATCTTATCCTCACTGTCCTGCCTTCCGAAATACGTCGGGCTTCTGATAAGTCCTACTACCTCATTTGCTAGTCCCTCCGACATAAATTTTTCCAGTAGTTTAATTCTAGCCTGCAGTCTACGTTCCTCTAACGATGTCCATTTAAGATTTTTTATTAATGATGTTACGCTTTGTTTACTATCGTAATTCCTCTTTACAAATCTAGCTGCCCTGCGCTGAACCTTTTATATCTCGTTAGTGAGTCCCTTTTCGTAAGGATCCCACACAGCTGAAGCATATTCAACCTGCGGTCGAACCAAGGATAAATAGCATAATTCTTTCACTTTTTCGGAGCTATTTCGAACTATTCTCCCTATAAAGGCCAGCTTTTTGTTAGCGGCACCTATCAATCGGCGAATGTGGGTGTCCCACGAGAGATCACGACGGATCGTGACTCCGAGGTATTTAATCGAGTCTGAAACTGGAATCTCTACTCCGTCCAACGAATAATTATTATTCAACGAGATACTCTTGCTTCTCCAGAAGTTGATGACGCAGCTTTTCTTTTGGTTTATCTCTAACTGCCATTCCTTACACCGTGCAGAAATAGCTTCTAGGTCATTTTGGAGATACTGGTGGTCTTCCGGATTGCTTATTTCTCTATAGATGACGGTGTCGTCCGCGAAAAGCCTAATTTTACTTCTGACTACTGAGCTGATATCGTTTATATAAATTAGAAATAATAACGGACCAATTACACTACCCTGTGGAACGCCAGAGACAACCTCCACCAAGTTCGAAGATTTCCCATCTATAACAACCATCTGCTTCCTATGATTTAAAAATTCACGGATCCAACTAACGATTTTAGAATTTACGCCTAAGGATTCTAATTTCGTTATTAACTTCCTGTGAAGTACCTTATCAAAGGCTTTCCTAAAATCTAAGAAGATGGCATCGACCTGCGTATTCTTTTCTCCGCTTCTCAGTAAACAATTAACAAAAAGACCGAGCTGAGTATCACATGACCTAGCTTTCCTGAAGCCGTGTTGACAATCATCTAACAATAAATTACTATCAAGAAATCGCATTATGTTGCTAACGAGTATATGTTCGAGAATCTTACACGATATCGAAGTTAAAGAAATCGGCCTGTAATTTTCTGGGTTCTCCTTGTCTCCGCCCTTATGAATTGGGGTAACGTGCGCTAACCTCCAGTCGCTAGGGACCTCTGCGCGAGAAATGGATTTCTCGAAGATTATCCGAAGAAAAGGTGCTATTTCTTCAGCTAATTCTTTTAAAACGCGAGCAGGAATTTCTTCGGGGCCAGTGGCTTTGTTATGTCTGATGGAACTTAATTGCTTTGCTATTCCCACCTCAGAAAATACTATATCGTCCATCAGGTCCCCCCTTATTGCGGGTGCATAATGTACGCAATGGTCTCTGATGGCTGTGAATGCTTTTACAAAATGACCGTTTAACAGGTTGGCTTTCTCTACGCTATCATGAATAACGTCACCCGAGTCATTACGCAGGGAAGGTATTGTAGGGCCTCTACCTTGGACCTCTCTCACATAGGACCAAAACGCTTTAGGGTCCTCCTTCAAATAATTATTTAATACCTTATTCCGGAAGTTAGTAAAAGCCTCGCGCATAGTAGTTCTCGCTTTAGCGCGGGATTCCTTATACGTCTTAACTTTAGTTGCTCTATATTCATCGGATGATGTAGACGGCATATTTTTTATTTTCGCGTGGCTTATTCTCTGACGCCTAAGCGCACTCCTAACTTGCTTATTGTACCAACGTGGCTCTTTATTGTCGACCTTCGATTTAATTGGAATGTACTTATCGATACTCTCTAGCATTATATCCTTGAATAATTTCCATGACGACTCAGCACCTGATCGTTCGGTCATATCACGGAAGCCAGGTAGTATTTCTCGTAGGCGCGACCTGAAGCTTGAAAAGTTTGCCCTAGCAAATATATAAAACTTTCTTTGAGGCTTGGGGTGCCTCTCGATTTTCAACTTACACTCTGCATATACGGCCTGATGATCACTTATCCCATCTTCAATGGTGACTTTGTTTATTCTTTCTGGGACGTTAGTTGCTATAAATCTAATATGTTTCCCAATCGCGTTGGCTCTCTGACTAATTGAAGGAAAGAGTGCTCGCAGAATGTTTCGATTAATGCCTCACAGGATTCGCGTTCTTTACATCTAGATTCGAAACATAGATTTTCCCAATCAATTGAGTGTAAGTTAAAGTCACCACCGACTATAACGATACCATCTTGATTTATCAGTCTAAGCTTTGATAATTGTTTCTCGAGACTTAAAATACAATCTACACCAGCGTTAGGTGTCCTGTAAAACGAGCATATGAACACCTTTTTGGAGCCATCTTTACCTATGCGGCACCAAACACTCTCGATATCCTTGACACTTATCGGAATCTCACTGCTATCGTACTTATCGCTAACCGCTATGAAAACTCCCCCGCCCGATCTATTAGCGCGATCTTTTCTATAGACACGATAGTCTCTAGGGAATATCTCCTGACTCTGAATTTCATCCGTTAACCAACTTTCTGTGCCTATCACGACGTCGGCATGCAGACTGCGAATAACATGCTCGAACTCAGCAATTTTCCTACGGATGCTGCGACAGTTCAGTGCGACGACGTTTAATTTCTCACTATCACTTCGCATGCTAATCTCACCCTTGACTTTCTCTTCCACTCTAAAACTACATGCGCTCCCACCACAATCACTCCCACGACTGTATGGCGTCGCATCAAAATTGGAATTGCGACCCGTCGCGCCCTTAACGGAACATTCTATCATTGACCTATCGCGAAATTGGTGCTGCATGTCACGCTCGGTGTATATTCTATCATTAGATAATCTTGCGGGATTCTTATTTTCTACAAATGCATCGATTATCCCCTGACCCAAAACTGACCTACACCCTGCCCTACTCTCTAGCCTAAAAAATCCCTACTGTGCTCGAGAATCCTACTCGCTACTCTCTGAGCCGATTCGGGCGTGTAGTGAACACCAGAGTGATCCAGTGGTGCCCTGCACGATTCGATATTCGGTCGTAGGTCGACGAAGTCCACTCCCAAGTCCCGACAGAAATTCCACAGCCTTCGGTTCAGACCTTCAACTCTACTCCAAACCTCAGAACCGCGGTCAATCCTAGGGACTATACTGCAGACAGTAAGCCGCACATCGGAACCCGACTCCTCTCGGACACGAGCAACCTCAGAGGCCAAGTCCTTAAAAGAACTTAAAATCTCCTCGGACCCGCGCTTCGAGGCGTCGTTAGTCCCAACATGGGCCACCACCCGCAGCCGAGAGCAACCTGTCGCCACTACCGCTTCTCTCACCGTGTTGGTCACTTGCGGCACCGTGCCTCCTGATATACATCTGGAGAAGACCCGCTCTTCAACTCCCTCCCGGCGGGCACTGGATAACAGGGGTGCCATTACACGCCGAACGTTAGAGCTACCTAACACTAACAACCCTCCCTTCCCAACCCGACTCCCCTTGGGCCCGGCCTCCATCGAAGAGACGGGAGTGGGTACGGGCGCAATGGCCGTGGAGTCGTCCTCCGACAACACCTCGAACCTATTACTGACAGGAAGCGAGTCAGCCGAAGCATTCCCAACTCCCTGCTTCCGCAGCACCACCCCACGATCTCCCCGAGTGGACACCACTCTCCACTCATCGGATTTCCCAGCCCGAGGACCCTCAGCCCGCGGTAAGGAGTCAGAGTCAACCCCGATCACTCTACCGGCTGCCGCACCCAGGCGAACCCGGGCCGCCAATTTGGCGCGGCGAGCTTTCAGGGATGACCCCGCACCCCCCACACGAACCAAGGCTGCCTCGTACCTTTCCACCCTCTGAAGGAGGTCCGCAACCACCCTCTCCAGCTCCGTGATTCGAGCCCTCATGGCCTCGCAACCAGTGGCGCACAAGAAGGAGGAAACGGGAGTCCTCGGTGAAGCCATCCTAAACTTACCTAATTTATATACTAACGCAAAAGAGTTACAATATAAAAACAAAAGCTGAAATGGGATAAGGCTAAAGAATTTGGTCTGTTTTAAAGCGGGGACGCTCTTCGTGTAGCGTACGAGAAAAGGTCAAGCGCAGGTATAAAGTGAAAGGCGTAAACAACACAAACAAGGTTAGATCACGCACAGGAGATGATAGTACACAACAACGAAAAATATAAATACTATGGAGCGTAAAACTAAAACAACCTTACAAATGTAACGAGAATATGCTAATACACAATAACTACTATGATATAAATATTATTTTGTAAAAGGGAGAATGAAATTTCTAGCAAGAAACTACGAGGCTTAAAAGTTAACTATTACGGTAGAGAAAAATAAAAACTATAACGTGGATGTTATAACACAACTAATTACATAACTTAAACGAATGTTAAATAAAATTACCGAAGGATAACAATAGAATAGAGTAAATTGTTAGTTCTACTTAACACTACAGCTACTCTAATGCTACAGCTACTCTAGTCGCTCGAGGCTACGTAGGAGCTCGCAGGAGCAAGTGAAAGGCACGTCCGTTCACTTCAACAGCCAAGTAAAGACTCAAATCCCTCTTAATCCCAATATCGTTATTTTTCAATAGTCGTATTTTTCTACCGCTGAGGCGCCCTTGCTTTAAAAAAAACTCATATTAAATAGTAATTATTTCTTTAAGAACTCTACGCTGTTTGTGTACTAACTTGTTTTAACGCTTGCCTGTGTCTATCGTGCCTGTTCGCTAACGTTGTTTGTGCGATGAGTCAGCGTTTCTCTTTCACTTTTTACCTGCGTTCCCCTCTAGCGTAGACCTTAAGTCCACGAATTAGTTATTCACTTAGTATAACCATAGTTTGAAGTTTAATTTAATTTGCAGCTAGTACTGATTAGTGTTTAGGATGGCTTCACCTAAGATTCCCGTTTCCTCCTTTCTATGCGACGCTGATTTCGAGGGAATGAGGTCTCGAATCACGGAGCTGGTAAGAGAGGTTACGGACCTCCGTCGGAGGGTGGCAAGAGCGGAGTCGGCTGTTGTTCGTGTTGGAAGAACGCATCCATCTCCGAGAACTCACCGCGCCAGGATGGCGACTCGGGTGCGCTCGAGTGCGAAAGTCGGTGGTGTGATCGAGGGTGTTTGTGGGACCTCTTCGGGGGCTGGGGTCACTCCAATCCTGAAACTCAACGATTGAAGAGTGGTCTCCAACCGGGGGGATCGTGAGGTGGTCCTGCGAAGGCTGAAAGCTGTGAATGCCTCGACAGACCCTCTTCCAGTTTGCAATCGGTTCGCGGCGTTGTCGGAGAACGACACTTTGGCTGATACTCTCGCATCCGCTCCCGTCTCTTTGGCGGAGGCTGGATTTATGGGAAATCGGGGTGGGAAGAAAGGTAATAGGTAGTTCTAATGTCCGGCGTGTTATGGCTCCCTTGCTAACTCGGGCCCGCCGGGAGGGAGTGGCTGAGCGGGTGTTCTCCAGGTGTATACCAAGAGGAACGGTCCCCCAAGTGACGAGGGCGGTACGGGAGTCGGTGGAGTCAACGGGTTGCTCTAGGCTGCGGATGGTGGTCCAAGTTGGGACTAATGACGCCTCAAGACGCGGGTCCGAGAAGATTCTAAGTTCTTTTGAGGACATGGTCGCCGAGGTCACTCGTGTCCGAGAGGATTCGGGTTCTGATGTGCGGCTCACCGTATGTAGTATTGTCCCGCGGATTGACTGTGGTTCGGAGGTTTGGAGCCGCGTAGCGGGGCTAAACCAAAGGCTATGGAATTTCTGTGTGGGCAAGGGAGTCGACTTCGTTGATATTCGTCCGATTCTCGGATCATGTAGGGTACCCCTAAACGGCTCTGGAGTCCATTACACGACCGAGGCTTCACAGAATGTAGCGTGTAGGATCTTCGACCATGGTAGGTCTTTTTTAGATTAGAGAGCAGGGTATGGTGTAGGCGTAATAGGAGATTTCATAGGAACATCGAGTGTAATACAGTTTCTGGTCGCGAAGTGAGAGAGTCCACCTGCAGAAGCCGTAATAGAGCAGTTAATGCTTCGGGCGATAACGAGAAATTAAATATTATTTATTTAATCATTTTTTCACATACAGCAAAACCGCCAATTTACAGTGAAAATTAAACATTCAAAAATTAACAACATAACAACCAAAATAAAGTACAAATAATATAAAATGAAATACAATATAATATAAGTGTATGCAGGAGCAGTCAATAAAATTAAGTTGTGCGACAACATGACATTCCGTTTTTAAGAAAAGACTCTTTTGACATTGAAAAAGGATCTATATTAGGGGAAAGTGAGTTTAAAAGGGAGGGGAGACGAAAGAAAAGAGAACGTTTAGCGAGTGAAATTCTGGGGGTGGGGTAGTAAAATAAGAAAGAAGAGCGAGTAGATCTATTAGGAACACGGAAATTAAATTGAGCAAGTAACTCAGGACAGTCAGTAATAAGGTTTAGTATATTGTATATAAAAGAAAGATCAGACTTAGTTCGATGAACGGAGGGATAATCCAAAGAATGGGAAGATAAGATCTTACTATTAGAGAGTTGGCGAAAGGAGGGCACACGGGATTTAACAATTCTCAGAAAAAAATTAATAACACAATCCAAAGAGGCAAGGTTGGAAACAGAAGACATTGACCAAATAGGAGAACAGTAGTTAACCACAGGTAAAATAAAAGAAGAAAAATACAATCTAAGAGCCAGTGGATCAGTAATGTCCGTAAAACGATATAAAATTCCCAGGAGAGACATTGCTTTATTTTTTATTTTCAAAATATGATCAGAGAAGCCAAGTTTAGTATCAAAGACTACGCCAAGGTCTTTCTGTTTGGACACTCTAACCAATGGAACAACATTTAGTGTATAATTAAAATTTATAACATTTTTAAGAAGAGAGATGGACATTACATTACATTTATTTGAATTAATTTAAGGTTCCAGAAATCGCACCAATTAACTACCAGATTAAGTGCCGATTGGAAAGACACACAATCAGCCATACCGGAGATCACTTTAAAAATTTTGCAATCATCAGCATAAAGCAATATATCTGCTGTGAGAGAAGGGATGAGGGTAGCCAGATCATCGACATATAAGTTAAATAAATAAGGTCCTAAGACACTCCCTTGTGGGACTCCTGAAGTAACAGTCAAACAATCCGAGGCAATTCCAGCTAAGACAACACGTTGTACGCGGTTATTTAAAAAACTTTTTAACAAATTAAGAAAATTACCATGGATATTGTACCGTTGACTAAGTTTATAAGTCAGTAATTTATGATCTAGAGAGTCGAAAGCTTTTGAGGAGTCCAAGTAGACATTATCTAGCTGAGCCCTATTTATTATGGCATCAACAGCATGGTGTTGATAAACTGCTAAATTAGTTAGGCAAGAGTGGCCAGTAAGAAAACCATGTTGCCTAGTTGATAGGTGAGGGGATGTAAAATAGTAAAGTCGGTTAAGGAGGATTCTTTCACAGATACTAGAGACAATAGGGAGGATAGATATAGGACGGTAATTAGTTACATCGTATTTTGAACCAGACTTATGAAAGGGAATTATGTTAGCAGATTTCCACTGGGATGGAAAAGTTCCCAGAGAGAAACAGCGGTTAAAAATAATACATAGAGGAATAGAAAGAGAAGAAGCGCATTTACGAAGAAATAGAGGGCTGATACCATCAGGGCCCGGAGTACGGTAGAGGGAAATTTTAAAGAGGAATTCAAAAACTTCTTGAGGGGTTGTTTGAAGTTGAGATAGAGAAAAGTTACAAACAGGTGAGAGAGAATCATCATTATCCAGGTTCAGAGGGGAGGTAGTAGGGGGTGACAAGCAATTAGATAAGAAATTACGAAATAAAGCAGATCTACGAGATCCCTCGGCATTCGTATTTTCATAATAAATTTCTTCTGGGATCCTAGAATAATTGCGGCGGCCGTTAACGAAACACCAAAATTTCCTGGGATTGGAGGAAATAGAGTCGGATATATTCTTCGTATGCTCAGCGTAGTCGCGGCGAATTAAAAGCTTGGAATATCGCCGTAAGTCGGAAAAAGATTTGCGAGATTTTTCACCAGGGTAGGCTTTCCACAGATACCAGGCATGATTTTTGTTTCTCAGAGTATGAATTGTGTCAATTTTAAACCATGACGGGAATTTCTTAGACTTAGGAGTAACAACCAGAACAAAGTCCTTCAGAGCACCATCAATGAGGTCGTAAAAGAGACTAACGGCCTCTTCGGGGGGAAGAGCGCTCAGCAGGCACCACGGGATAAAGTTGAGACAACGGTTGACGTCATCCCAGTGAACCTTAGACCAAGCAGGAAAGGGTCGTGGTGGGGGAGGGGAAACAGCACGGGGTTTCTCAGTGCCTGGAATTCTGAGAACGGCATCTAGCGAAAATATTCCGGCCAGGGGTAATTGCGTTCGGAGGTGCAGAAACAGAGGATACAATGTAGTCCAGCGTTGCCAGATTGCGGGTTGGGTGAGGATTGAGTTGAAACAGCCGGAGAGCAGATACAAAGTGATTAATAAAATATTCATCATGGGCATTTTTTGTAGTGCCACACGACGAGGAATCCCACAGAATAGAGAGATTAAAGTCACCAAAAAGCACAACATGACCAAGGGGTAAAACATTCAAAATAGACGAAAAACAGTTTTCAAGTACTGCTAGATCACTAGCTGGGGGACGGTAAAAACAACCCACAAAAACTCTATTTTTAACATAACGTTTGCAGGGGCCAATACAGACTTCAGTCCACACTATCTCACAATTTGTTTCCAAGTCCATACGGCGCTTAGCCGGCAAACTGGACTTAAATCCAAGTAGCACTCCACCACCCTTAGAGGTGCGATCTCTCCTGAAAATCTGATGGGTGCGAGAAAAAGACAGTTCGCAATCACTTATATTGGGAGACAGCCACGCGTAAGAGAGATAATGTCAAATTGCGATAGCTCGAATAAGTTAGAGTCACAAATCGAGAGTTTGTTTTTTAAGCTTCTCACACACACACACCACCTAATGCCAAAGTTGATTATATTTTAAGTTTAGAGAGGCAATTAGCCGAGCTTAGATCTTTTATGAACGACGGTTGTGATAATTGGAGGCGATTTTAACTTACCATAGCTGAGTTTTAAAAAATGTTTTTAAATGTGGTCTGTGTTTTAATGCTTTAGCATTATTTATTCTTGTCAAAATTAGGGGCGTTACAACGTTCTGTTTCGATTAAATCCATGGTTAGTACTGGCGTTACATGTTTCCTGTAACACACTGACAAAGATATATTGTTAATATTCCGTTTTTGGTGATTGGCAAAGGAGTAATCAATGTATGAGTACAAAATTATTTTATTACAAAGCTTACATTTTTGTAATTACAGAGTAAATTTTTTCTCATTGTCAGTGCTTTCTGTAATATTTTGTAACCCTTCTGAAATGATCATGTTTTCTTGTCAATGAGTTATAATATTATCAATGTTTATGAGTAAAAAGGTGAATGGAACAGTGAGTGCATTAGTGTAGTACCAGCGCATTGCAGAATGTAGAAGTGCTTCAAATAACACTCGATCTTTAGTTCCATGTTTTCGCCTTCGGAATCCAAAAAAGTGAGCTTAGATTTCTGCGTATTTTCCATGATATTTCTTCCTCCAATAAGAAGTTCCCTCCTTATGTTTCAGTCACCTTTCCTACGTTCCTCCTTCACCACACAGTAATCAAATGGAAATACTCGAAAACAGCCTTTCCTTTCCCAAAATTGAAGTCCGCCCCTCTTCATGGGACAGATTCCCTTTCGCCTAGCCCAAATCCCCACCGTTTTTTGTGCACCTTATTGTAGTTTATTGGGGGATGCTTCCTCGCAGCATCCTCAAAGCTCGTTATATCTACCACACATCTCTATCTATATAAAACTCAACCTGTCTGGCTGGCTGGGAGTCTGCCATTTCCTTCAAATATTTCTCGCTTAATATGTTCGGATCTAATAAACCTAACGAGCTGAAATTTTCACAACCGTTAAATCTACATAAGGTGGTCCCTAAAAAAATCAAACGTTCCGGAAAAAGCCCCGGATTTGACTCCGGGAGACAATTATATTTTCTCATAAGTTTACACGGGATTTTCGATTTTCAAGGTGCAAGATTTTTTCTCTCATCATCAAATTACGTAAATATCTACCAATTTTCTCCATTTTTGCTTTATTCTACGGCTAAAACTATAATATATCTTATTCGTGCGATTTTTAGATGTTATACGAAGAAATCTGTCAGAAATACGCATTTCTTTTCGAAATTTTATGGCTTTTTCGTTCTCTTTCCGGGTGTTGCCAAGGCATCCCGCATTGTTGCCTCCGATTGAATTACCGTCTATTAAACCTTCAAATAGACGAAAGAATTACTTTATTCGCTTAGCGATTTTTATGAAGCATCAAAATTATTGTTGTTGCAACGTCAAACGTAATAGATTACAACTTCATTAATTGCAGATAAGTTTGATTGTATGGTTCACCCATATGTATTGCAGTCAGAAAATTTTGGATTTTTTTAAAGTGGTAACCCCCAGAGTGCACCAGTCCTTTTGAGTGTTACATTTGTGCCAAAGCTGAGGAATAAATCCAGTTTAGATTTTTATTACACAAATATTGTTTACACGGAAGTATTATAAACGAAAGGTAAATTATGATGATATATTACATTTCAGATTATTTTCAGACAGCCTCCGGTATCTGTGTTTTATTTTGTTCTTGGACTTCTTTTTCAGCAATGATATTTTAACTTTCAACAAAATAAATACTTTGCCGCTCTAATATTTCGAGTAAAGCCGGGTACATCTGCTAGTTCACTATAAGACATTGATGCGGGAGAAGAAGCAGACGCAGTCAGGATAATTTTTCACCCAAGCAAATCTGAAGACACACGAGAAGAGATTGATGGAATAAAGCGATCTAAAGGTCCTATGCAGTCCCAACACGAGAAGAAAGTGTCTTCCACAGCGTCAACACTTAGCTCAAAATGTGGGTCATTGTTCAAGACAATGTTTCCCCTAAAATCTCCCTCTAAATAAGGCTATTTTCCGGAGGGCATGTGTTCCTTGGGGCCTTACACCTTTTCGATATATTGTTCTTCAGCTTCACTGCGTCACAGGTTGTCAGGTCTGTCCAACTAAAATGGATCGAATAACAAAATCCAGATGTGTACAATGCAATTGTTATATATGCCAAGAGCATTTCCGTGGAGTTTGTGTGGGATGTTGGGAGAAGGCGAAATTCCCAGACTGAATATATTGGAGAGGAAGAGGATAATTAACAATTTTGTAACCTACATAACCACGAACTAAGTGTCATAAATAAATATTTTATAGCAATTTAAAATACTTTGTTGTATTTTGAATACATTTTCATTCCTTATATAACCTTTTTGATTTCTTAGCGAAATCGAATATGAAATAGTCATAATGAGAAATCAAAACTATCGAAAAAAGAAAAAATGGAACCTTCGGGTTGAATTGGCTAGAAAATGCTATCTAAAAATATAATTAATACGTCATGATTGTAAATGGTTAATAATATATTATATATCACCTATAATGTAAAATTATACTTATTATGTGGGTTAAATAATAAAAATGAACAGAAAAAACATTATGTCATTGTTTAGATTACATGCTATGAACATTTAATTCATTTTATACATTTTACGCATCCAAAAAGTGGTGTTATTAAATTTGAATTTTTAAAATTCAATTTTACATAAAAAAAAGATTTTTTTTCAAAATAGTATAAAATCACAAATTTTTTAAAGAAAATTTCATTTTGCATTTTAAAATTAAAATTTAGTGGATAATAAATAAGAAAAAAATCGTGTCAATAAAGACCCTAGGATAGCTTAAGTGTAAACAAAAATGACGATAGCAGTTAAGAGTTAAGTATCTACAATTACATGATACCCTGCAAGTCACATTTTTGGTGGATGGCAGGAGCTGCAGTGCACCAAGGATCCATAATTTTCCTATGTTACCTTTTCCTATTATGTTCTCTTATTGTCCTATTAAAAAACGATCCTTTATATCGCTCCGTTCTACAGTCGATCTCGCGAATCTTACCCTCACTGTCCTGCCTTCCGAGATACGCCGGGCTTCTGAAAAGTCCTACTACCTCATTCACGAGTCCCTCCGACATTAATGTTACCAGTAATTTAAATCTATCCTGCAGCCTACGTTCCTCTAACGATCTCCATTTCAGATTTTCTATTAATGATATTACGCTTTGTTTACTATCGTAATTCCTCTTGACAAATCTAGTTGCCCTGCGCTGAACCTACTCTATCTCGTTAGTGAGTCCCTTTTCGTAGGGATCCCACACAGCTGAAGCATATTCGACCTGCTGTCGAACCAAGGATAAATAACATAATTCTTTCACTTTTTCGGAGATATTTCGAACTATTCTCCCTATAAAGGCCACTTTTTGTTAGCGGCACCTATCAATCGGCGAAAGTGGGTGTCCCACGAGAGATCACGATGGATCGTGACTCCGAGGTATTTAATCGAGTCTGAAACTGGAATCTCTACTCCGTCCAACGAATAATTATTATTCAACGAGATACTCTTGGTTCTCCAGAAGTTGATGACGCAGCTTTTCTTTTGGTTTATCTCTAACTGTTATTCCTTACACCATGCAGAAATAGCTTCTAGGTCATTTTGGAGATACTGGTGGTCTTCCGGATTGCTTATTTCTCTATAGATGACGGTGTCGTCCGCGAAAAGCCTAATTTTACTTCTTACTACTGAGCTGATATCGTTTATATAAATTAGAAATAATAAAGTACCAATTACGCCACCCTGCGGAACGCCAGAGACAACCTCCACTAAGTTCGAAGATTTCCCATCTATAACAACCATCTGCTTCCTATGATTTAAAAATTCACGGATCCAACTAACGATTTTATAATTAACGCCTAAGGTTTCTAATTTCGTCATTAACTTTTTGTGAGGTACCTTATAAAAGGCTTTACTAAAATCTAAGAAGATGGCATCGACCTGCATATTATTTTCTCCGCTTCTCAGTATACAATTCACAAAAAGACCGAGCTGGGTATCACAATATCTACCTTTCCTGAAGCCGTGTTGACTATCATCTAACAATGAATTTCTATCAAGAAATCGCATTATGGTGCCAACGAGTATACGCTCGAGAATCTTGCACGATATCGAAGTCAGAGAAATTGGCCTGTAAATTAGTAGTAGGACTTATCAGAAGCCCGACCTATCTCGGAAGGTAGAACAATGAGGATAAGATTCGAGCTATCGACTGTATAAGGGAGCGATACAGAGGATCGTTTTTCCCTAGGACGCTAAGAGACCATAATAGGAAAAGATAACGTAGGAAAACTATGGATCCTTGGTGCACTGCACCCCCTGCCATCCACCAAAAGGTGACTTGCAGGGTATAATGCAGATGTAGATGTAGTTTAAACCCGGGCCCCAACAAGAGCGCTGATTTAATACATATTACCAAAATGTGAGAAGCTTACAAAACAAGCTCTCGGTTTGTGACCCTTATTTACTCGAGTTATCGCAGTTTGACATTAACTACAGATTGGAAGGTGGCACACGTTACGCCCATCCGTAAGGGTGGCGACAGAGAGAACCCCGAAAATTATAGGCCAATTTCCTTAAATTCAATATCGTGCAAGATACTTGAGCACAATCTTTAGTTCTGTAATGCGCTATTTAAATAGTCACTCATTGCTTAGCGGATGCCAGCACGGATTCCGGAGAGGTAGATCATGCGAAACGCAGCTCGGCCTGTTCGTGGACGATTTGTTGCGATGCGGAGAGAAAAATACTCAGATCGATGCCATATTCATTGATTTCAGGAAGACGTTCGATAAAGTATCTCATAGGAAATTAATTGCGAAGTAAGGACAATGTGGTATCAATCCAAAAGTTGTCGGTTGGGTGAGAGACTTCCTCTCGAATAGGAAACAGATAGTTGTCATCGATGGGAAATACTCGTCCCCCGTTAAAGTTGCTTCGGGTGTTCCTCAGGGAAGTGTATTGGGCCCTCTGCTCTTCTTAATCTATGTAAATGATATCTGCTCGGTTGTTCGTAGCAAAATTAGGCTTTTCGCCGATGACACCGTTCTATATAAAGAAATAAAAAAACAGGAGGACCATCAGTTGCTGCGTGAAGACAAGAGCCATTTCAGCGTGGTACAAAGAATGGCAAATCGAAATTAATTATACTAAATGTGCCGCAGTCACGTTCTGGAAAAGTAAGAACAAAGATTTAGGTTTCGAATATAAAATAGATGAAATGAGCATTCGACAAGCTGAGTATGTATGTGAAATATTTAGGAGTAACCATTTGTCGAGATCTTTCGTGGGACATGCACATTCGTCGAGTTATAGGCGCGGCCAACAAGAAACTGGCATTCATAGGTAGAATAGTACGGAACACTACAGAGAAAGTACGTGAAACATGCTACTTATCACTGGTAAGACCGCAAGTGGAATACGCAGCGAGCATATGGGATCCGTACGAGAAGGGACACGTAATTCAACTAGAAAGAGTACAGCTCAGAGCAGCCAGATTTGTAAAACAAAAGTACGAACATAAGGAAAGCGTCACCTCTTTATTGAGCGATTTGAACTGGGTATCACTGGAAGACCGTAGATTGGACTCAAGGTCGAAACTTCTGGAGAAATATAAGTCGGAATGTCTAAAAGAGGAGGTAGTGGGAATAGTTTTGGCGCCAACGTATATAGGTAGAAATGATCGAGACGATAAAATACGTGAGATCGATTGTAGGACGGAGCGTTATCTAGGCTCGTTCTTTCCGAGGACAATACGAGATCACAATAGGAAATTTCGAATTGCGTTAGAAAATCTTTAGGTAGGATTTGGTGCATTGCACCCCATGCCACCCACCAACTTGGTGAATTGCAGGGTAACTTGTAGATATATATGTATCTCTCTTACGGAGACGTGGCTGTCTCCAAATGTTGGTGATTGTGAGCTGTCTTTTTCTCGTACCCACCCGATTTTCAGAAGAGACCGCACCTCTTAAGGGTAGTGGAGTGTTATTTGCAATTAAGTCGAGTTTTCCAGCTAAGCGCCGCTTGGACTTTGATTGTGAAATTGTTTGGAGTGAAGTCTATATTGGCCCCTCCAAACGTTATGTTAAAAATAGAGTTTTTGTGGGATGTTTTTATCGCTCAACATCAAGGGATCTTGTAGTGCTTCAAAACCGGTTTCTATCAATTTTAAATGTTATATACCTTGGTCATGTTGTGCTTTTTGGTGACTTTAACCTTTCTATTTTGTGGGATACCCCGACGTGTGGCACTCCAAAAATGTGCATGATGAATATTTTATTGATCATTTCATATCTGCTCTCCGGTTATTTCAACTCAATCCTCATTCTACCCGCAATCTTGCAACGCTGGACTACATTGTTTCCTCTGTTTTTGTTTTTCCGAACGCAATTACCGGAATATTTTCGACAGTGAGCATGTTTCGCTAGATGCTGTTCTCAGAATTCCAGGCACTGAGAAGCCCTTCCTTGCTTGGTCTAAGGTACGCTGGGATGACATCAACAACTGTCTTAACCTCATCCCGTGGTACCTGCTGAGCTCTTTTCCCCCCGATGAGGCAGTTAGCCTCTTTTACGACTTCATCGATGATGCACTGAAGGACTTTGTTCCTGTTGTTACTCCTAAGACTAAGAAGTTCCCGTCATGGTTTAAAATCGACACAATTCATTCTCTGAAAAACAAAAATCATGCCTGGTATGTGTGGAAAGCCTACCTTAGAGCGAAGAATCTCACAAATCTTTTACAAACTTACGGCGATATTCCAAACTTTTAAATTCGGCGCGAATTTGCTGAGTTTACGAAAAATATATGCGACTCTATTTCCTCCAAGAAGAAAATAGGAAGAATGTAGATGAGGAGTGGAGATACATCCATAGCAACATTAAAGATGTAATGGAAAAGAAGGTAGGAAAGATAACGGGTCAAAGAAACAGAAAACCCTGGATCACAGCAGCCATGCTGCAAAAAATGGAAGAGCGGAGAAAGTGGAAGAACATAAACACTGAAGAAGGCCAAAGAAAGTACAAGGAGTTAAATAATGCTTTAAGAAGGGAAACAGATTAAGCCAGAGAACAGTGGATAAATGATAAATGCGAGGAGATTGTCGAATGTGAAAGAGTTTGTAAAACAGACCTCATGTATAGCAAAGCAAGGGAACTATTCAAGAAAAAAGCAAGAAAGATAGGACGTAAAGGAATCATGAACAAAAGTGGTAAAATAGTATCGGAGCCAGACAATGTAAAGAATGTCTGGAAAGAATACATTGAGGTTCTGTATGACAAAAAAGGAAAGCCAAGAAATATTGAATTAAATGAAAAAGAGGATTTGGAAGAAGATCAGCTAGGACCAAGTATTCTCGAGTCTGAAGTTAAAAGAGCAATTGATGACATGAAAAGAAGGAAGGCTGTTGGGAGTGATGATATACCCGTGGACGTTCTCAAGGTTTTAGGGTCTAAAGCAGTTAAGCAACTAACAAATTTTTTTAACCAAGTATATGATACTGGCATATGGCTTGAATATATTTTAGATGTTGTTATAGTACCACTGTAGAAAAAGAACAATGCAAAATGTTGTAAGGATTACAGAGCTATTAGTTTAATTTCTCATACAGCTAAAGTTCTAACCAGAATAATAACCAAAAGAATTGAATGTAAAATAGAAAAGGACCTGCAAGATAATCAGTTTGGTTTTAGAAGAGGAAGGGGGACTAGAGATGCTATAGGATGTATGAGGATCATGATAGAAAGAGCGCAAGAAGTCAATAAAGATATGTATTTTTGTTTTGTAGATTAGGAGAAAGCTTTTGACCGAGTGAAATGGGATAAAATGCTGGGTATTTTAAACAAAATAGGAATAGATTGGAAAGATAAAAGACTGCTTAAAAACCTTTACTTTGAACAAAAGATTAGAGTCGGGGTTGAAGGAGAAGAAACAGAAAGTACTTCAATAGGGAGGGGAGTGAGGCAGGGTTGTCCTATTTCACCAGCGATATTTAATATTTATGCAGAAACAATAACAGAAGAAGCGTTGATGGAAGAGAAAGGATTTAAGATAGGAGGTGAAAGTATTACCACCATTAAATATGCAGATGATCAGGGCTTAATAGCAGAAGGCGAGAAAGAGCTTCAGAGGATGACAGACAGACTAGTTGAGGTTGGCCAACAATATGGAATGAAGATCAATACAGAAAAAACGAAAGTCATGGTTGTTTCAAAGGAACATAAAGAATTAAATATAATGGTAAATGGCCAAAAATTGGAACAAGTAAGTAGTTTCAAATATCTCGGCAGTATTTTAGCACAGGATGGAAGTAGTACACAGGACATCAGAAGTAGGATTGCAATGGCAAAAGCAGCATTTAACGAGAAGAAGGGGCTTCTCACAAGCAAGAAAATAAATTTAGAAACAAGGAAGAAATTAGCAAAATGCTACATATGGATTATAGCTCTTTATGTTGCAGAGACGTGGACGGTAAGGAGAAAGGAGGAAAAATATTTAGAAAGTTTTGAGATGTGGGTATGGAGAAGAATGATGAAAGTGAAATGGACAGAGAGGAAGAGAAACGAAGAAGTATTAGAAATGGTGGGAGAAGAAAGGACGCTAATAAAAACAATCAGGAAAAGAAAAGCAAATTGGATAGGGCACATATTGAGAAGACAGTGTTTACAAAGGACGATCTTAGAAGGAAAAATTAGTGGAAGAAGAGGAAGAGGGAGAAAAAGAATAGGAATACTAGATTATATAAAGCAGGGATATAATACTTATAGAGGTATAAAAGAGGCTTCTAGGGAGAGAGAGAAATGGAGGCAGCGATTCAGTTAAAACCTGTATTCGGACAGAAGGATGATGATGATGATTTCTAATTGCTTGTCACCCCCTACTAACTCCCCTCTGAACTTTGATAATGATAATGAAAAAATAACTTTGTAGTTTCCACAAATTTATTACAAAGTTATTTTTTCATTATGAGTAAATTCCACCAAGTTGAGCCTGACCTCGTTACTTATATGTGATAATGATGATTCTCTCTCACCTGTATGTAACTTTTCTCTATTTCAACTTCAAACAACCTCCCAAGAAGTTTTTGAATTCCTCTGTAAAATTTCCCCCTATCGTACTCCTGGCCCTGATAGTATCAGCCCTTTATTTCTTCGTAAATGCGCTTCTTCTCTTCCTATTCCTTTATGTTTTGTTTTTAACCGCTGTTTCTCTCTGGGCACTTTTCCCTCCCACTGGAAATATTCTAACCTAATTCCCATTCATAAGTCTGGTTCAAAATATGACGCAACTAATTACCGCCCTATTTCTTTACTTTCAATTCTCTCCTCCATTTGTGAAAGGATCATTTTGAATCGCCTTTACTATTTCACATCACCGCATCTTTCCACTAAACAACATGGATTTGATCCGGGCCGCTCCTGCATGACCAACTTAGCAGTTTTTCAACAACAATGCTGTTGATGCTATAGCTAATAAGATTCAGTCAGACACTGTTTTCCTAGACTTGTCTAAGGCTTTTGATTCCATAAATCGCAACCTTTTAATTCACAAACTTTAATATTCATGGTAATTTTCTAAATCTCCTGAGTAGTTTTTTGAAAAACAGTACACATAGGGTGGTACTATCTGGTATTACATCAGATTGGTCTCCCATCACCTCCGGTGTCCCGCAGAGAATGTCCTTGGGCCCTACCTGTTTAATTTGTATGTTGATGATTTGACTACCCTACTCCAGTATTTGGATTTTAAGCAGGTTGCTACTGTAGCTGTAGCTTCCAAGCATCAATTAACTTAGTATCAAATTGGCGTGATGTTTGGAAGCTAAGATTAAACTTAAAGAAATGTAATGTCATGACTATCTCCCTTCGCAGAAACCCTATAAATTTTAACTACTGCATTAATTCAGACACTTTGACCTGAGTTTTACAGAAGAAAGACTTAGATGTAATTACTGATAGTTAACTAACTTTTTCTGACCATATTACAGCAATTAAAAATAAAGCAATGTCTCTATTAGGCATTTTGTATCGTTTTACTGATATCAGAGAACCTTCAGCACTCAGGACGTATTTTTCTACCATTGTCTTACCTGTTATAACATATTGCTCTCCTATATGGTCTATGTCTACTGTTTCTGATCTCTCTTCCCTGGCAGTGTCCTAAATTTCTTCCTTAGAATTGTAAAATATCGTGTAAATTCTCTTCGCTATGCCTGTAATGATCCTATTTTATCTGCTCTCTCTTTGGATAATCTTATTGCGACTCGAACTAAATCTGATCTTTCTTTTATTTATAATATGTTAAATCCGTTACAGACTGCCCTTATTTACTATTCTATATAAACTTCCGAGTTCCACCCAGAACCATTCGTTATTCTTCCTTATTTCACATGTTTACGCCGAGGATTTCGTTAGCGAAACGTTCTCTTTTCTTTCGTCTTCCTTCTATTTTGAATACCTTCCCTCCACATATTGATCCTTTTTTCCTATCAATAAAATCATTTATTAAGCTAGGAATCACACACATTTCACCTAAATAATCATTAATCTTGTTAGTTTTTCTACTGAATATTTCTGATTTACTTTTTGTTATCCCTATTGTTTATACTTTGAATTTAATTATTTTATTGTTATTTTTCACTTTAAATTGGAAATCTAGTTGTATGTGAAATTATGAATAAATAAATAAATACATAAATAAATAAATAAATAAATAATAAATAAATACATAAATTAATTTATTTATTTATTAATCAATCAATCGATAAATAAAACAATAAATTAATAAATATCACTTCGCATATTAATATCACCCTTAAATTTCTCCTCCACTATAAATCTACATGCATTCCCATCACAAGCACTCACACGACTGTTTGGCATCGCATCAAAATTGGAATCTTCGTTAAGATATAAAGTGAAAGGCGTAAACAACACAAGCAAGGGTAGATCACGCACAGGAGATGGTAGTACACAACAACGAAAATATATAAATACTATGGAGCGTAAAAATAAAACAACATTACAAATGTAACGAGAATATGCTAATACACAAAAACTACTATGATATAAATAATATTTTCTAAAGGAGAGAATGAAATTTTTAACAAAAAACTACGAGACTTAAGAGTTGACGGTAGAGAAAATAAAAAGTATAACGTAGATGTTATAACAAAACTAATTAAGTAACTTAAACGAAAGTTAAATAAAATTTACCGAAGGATAAAAATAGAATAAAGTAAATTGTTAGTTCTACTTAACACTACAGTAACTCTAATACTACTGTTACTCTAGTCGCTCCAAGATTCGTAGGAGCTCGCAAGAGCAAGTGAAAGGCACGTCCGTTCACTTCAACAGCCAGGTAAAGATAATACCACTTGGAAGTTGGTTCAGCATAGCATAGCAAAGCGGGCGTTGTCTTTTGGCCCATTCAACCCGTTTTTAACCGCTCTATCGCGATCAGCTGTTCCTTCTGGAAGAAATAGAGTATGGCTAAGAGGGTATTTCCTTGACGTTTACTATAATCTTCGCCACATTTTTCAGCGGCGCCATATATTTCCTCTCCGGCGGCTGAGCCTCACCCACGCTCAGGTAACGCTCGGTTTAAGTTACGGGGCTCACATTTCGGCGCCTGCGTCGCTACCCGCTTCGATTTTATTCATAAGAGGAAAAAGTACGTCGTGCGACCAGTGCGCAGACCTCTACACCAGCAATTTGCAAATATTTATCAGCAAAAGCGAAAATTTTTAGCATAAAAAAACAAATATTAAACCAAAAGAAAATATATTAGTTGGAAAAATTGATATTATACTGCATATTGAATATCAAATTATTAAAAACTGAATGTTAAAAAAGGATATTGGATAATGTTTCTCACAATTGTCGATAAGCCATTAAATACTACATAATTACACATATTATTGCATTCGTAGAACTGAATAAAAATATTTGAATTTATCTACACTATTCCATTACGTAACGAACTCATTTTAAAACAAAATTATTGAATTCGATTTCAGCTACGGGGAATTAAGAAGGATTAATATGGGAAGTTTACATATTTCGTATTAAAGGGATTCTACTGAAATGTTTGTTACCTTGTGGAATATACATTAAATCAAACTTCATTTGACCCAAATATCTCGCATTTTCATGGATCAATTTCAGATATAGATAAAACAATAAATTAAACACGTATGTCGATATTTTTACCTCAGGCTGGCGTTAGCATAAGAATTTGGTTACACGCGAGACTTTCTTACGTTGCCGCAGATCCAATTTTCAATCTAACTTACCGCCGGTCTACCCCGCGCATTGCTTCATTACCAGTACCTCTGCGCCTGCGCGGGTCGCGTCAAGCGAGAGCCGCCTAGCGGAGGTCGGACGGACTCTCTAGTCGATCCGAGGCAGAGCCGTGTGGTGCTCGCTTTCAGCTCGAGAGAGAGAGAGAGAGAGAGAGAGAAGAGAAACCAATTGGGGCGCCGAACGAAGCAAAACTAGGATATCCAGCACCATCGCACCTCCGGAGGCAAAAGGTTTCGCGTCGACAAGGCCTCGGCGCGAAGAGAGCAGCCGTAACTAGAGGGGCGGAAAAAGAGCCCTCAGCAGCTGGTCGAGCCGAGTAGAACCCGATGGATCGATCTGGTAGGCGAAGCGGCGGCGGCTGGAAGTAGCTTGGGGGTGGGTGAGAGGTGGTGTGGGGGCGAAAGAAAGTGTTGCGGGGGCAGAAGTTGGCGAGCGAGGCAGAGGAGGGGGAAAGGTGGTGCTACTGGTCTCCTACGGTGTCTGCCGCATCGTCGGGTGAGTTCGCTCTTCATTTTTTATCTATAAGAAGACTGATCGGTTTCTAATCGTTCGAGGAGTAACGACGAGCGTTTCGGCCTAATTACCAAAACCACTAGTACGGGTCATTTCATTGACAAAAGCGGCCATTTGGCGTGTGCTGGGCCCTCTACATTCGGCCTTCGTTCCCTTGCGTTATTCGATGCACCTGACCCGAGCATCGTCTGTAGCGGTCAAATGTCTCGACCTAGTAAGAAGTAGTACTCTGTGGCTTTATGGTTGGAAAGATCCATTCACTTAATCTCGAAAAGGAATGAGGTTTGCGTAATGGCTTCTTTTATGAGTATGCTAATTATTCTTTGCGTTATGAGACCTAGGATAATATATTTTTCCACCCTAAATATATGTACATCTGCCTCGTTTGTTATCTTAACTGATACGTAACTGAGCGTATTACTTAACGGAATAACTTTATATGGTGCATTTCCTTAACATTTTTACGTGGTAAAATGTTACGTCATATTTTGATTTATACTTACATGGAGGTATTGATGATCGAATTATTTATTCGATCTAAAAGTATTCGCCACAAATATGTTTTTAAATTGTTTGGCTTATTCCGTACCTTGACATCATATTTTCACTGTCGTGAAAGAGACACTGTTTAGGCATTAGAAAAGGAAACTCTAATAAGGAGAGAAGGGTGTGGAATAATATTCTAAAAATGGCAGCTTCATTTGCTGATTCAATATGAAAATGCGTATTTTATTTATTAAGTTTTATTTAGAATTATAAACTTAAACATCCTTATAAACCAAGTAATATAATTGTATAAGATAATATAATTTATTCTGTAATTAATCTAAAAAGTATGTTCATTACTTTACACATGTTAGGTTTCTAATCTGACTATATCACATTACAAAAACCCATTTATCCAAAATAGGTTTTCATTTTGAAATAATAAAGGCTCCCCCCCCTGCCATCCCCCCTGTCTCCCCACTCCTGTTTCCCCCCTCCTGTCTCCTCCCCTCCTGTCTCCCCCCCCTCCTGTCTCCCCCCTCCTGTCTCCTCCCCTCTTGCCTCCCCCCTCCTGTCTCCCCCTCCTGTCTCCCCCTCCCCTCTCTCCCCTCTCCTCTCTCCCCTCTCCTCTCTCCCCTCCCTGCCGCCCGCCGAATTTTCTAAAACGTTTCTTTTGCAGTGTTATAGATGGAATTAAAGTTTAAGCAAATAGTGAACGTTTCACCTTTATATCTAGTATAACTATTTGCTCAGAACCTTAATTTGGAAGGCACCCCCCCCCCCTCCCTCCCGCCCATAGATTTCTCCAAAACCTTTCTTTGGCATCGCATTAAGTGGAGTAGAACACATACGTACACACACATACTGCAAGTCTTATACCTCTTACCGCTTACTTGACAATTTAACTTATTTAGTTGCACATGCAGACAGAGAGGAATCATGAACGTTTTTATAATAAGAAACGCGCTAAAACTATTGTTTTCTGGTTTTAATGGAGGTTGTTACCCAAATGTTCTTAGCAATCCTTATGTTATCCCAAAGAGGTTCAACCCACTTTCGGTTTATGGCCATTGTTTCCAAAATAAAAAATGTCACTTTTGAAATATTAATATATATATATATATACACACACACACACACTACCTTTTCTTTTCCTTAAGTTTATATACATATATATATATATATATATATATATATAGGGGGGGGAGAGACATTAATTTCGTGACAATGTAGAAAATTATAGAAATGCAATAGATAGAAAAATAAGCTCTTTGCTCACGTTAATTACAGTAAATGAGGTGTTCTTTTCGTTGTATTTTGTTACTTTTAAAGATCGCTGTTTGTTCCCGAAGAAAGTTAAACGTCATCGTTACACGTTTTGTAATTCCAAATTACAAAATCAATATTAGCTGTTGCTTATATAAAGCTGCTCGGGTTTTTTCGACTCACTGAATGAATGAGTCCCTATAACGTACCTACTTCAAGATGAGTGAGATATATAAAATGCGGCGTGATGTTAGATCATTTGCTACAGTACACTGCATTATTCTGGATTCTTAAAGAGTTTAATTTTCTAATCCGTATTCTCTATAAGAAAAATATGGGGATAGTGGTAGAAAGTTCAGATTGCATTTTTAAATTTGTTGAAATTAATATTCGGACTCGGAACTTAACTAGACTAGATCTAAAATTATGAAGTTTGTTTTATTCGTCATTGATTACAATCCAAATAGGTTGGAAGTCTGCTTTTAATCCAAATTCGGTTTTTTTTAATTTTGTACAATATCTTCTCGTTCAAGCCAAAAGCTCATATATGTTTACATAAGTGAATTATTTGATTTTTTGTAAATGCCGAATGCTAAGTTCCTTACAGAATTTTTCCTGATGAACATATATACCGAGATGTGCAATTAAAATCTATATTAGTAAAATTGAATTAATGTTTGCTTGTTTGTTACCGCATCACGCAAAAACGGCTGATCAGATTTTCATGAAACTTGCAGGGTATCTTTATGATGGCCCAACTTAAAATACAGGCTATGTAGCGTAGCCAAAAATATTTTGCTGGTAAGGTTTGGAGGGAGGGGTTCAAACTTTTTTAAGAAAACCGTGGTTTGTGGCACATCATTTAAACTGTTTTTGAAGGGTTGAATCCAAAAATGTAACTTTTTTAATCACTTTAATTTACATAATGCTATTTAATTGGACTCGATCACAGGTGCAAAACCCTCAAAAAGAATCTCGTTTAGGTGACAGATTTAACGGGATGTGGTAAAATGGAAACGGTCTTCATCCCCCGAATACCCCTTATACCAACAAATTACCCATTCGAATTCAAACGCCTGCATTTCCCTGTGAGCGTCTGTTTCTCCATAACGATTAATAAGGCACAGGGACAGACGCTCCGAATAGCAGGTGTTGACTTTCAAGCTGCTTCTCACACGGGCAGCTTTATGTGGTTTGCTCGAGGGTGAGTAGCACCAGGGATCTGTTTGTTTGTTCCCCCGATGAAAATACCAAATATATAGTGTACAAATAAGCGATGAACTAATGTGAACTACCTGACTTCCCGGGCAACGCCGGGTAATACAGCTAGTTTGGAATATATTTCAATTATGTTCTGTTTTAGCACTTAAATTTATATGGTTTTTATTTTTATACCATATTAAGCGTCGTTCAATCCACCAATTCTTTTAAGGGACTGACTATTTTATGAGCAAAATACTTGACTCTTGAGCGCGCTAATCTTACATTAATAAGGCATTGTGAATAATTTTCTGTATTGTAAATATATATAGTAATATTTCACGGGAATTTCTCGGTATGTTTTAAAGAAATTATATGGTGTCGGAGCAATAACAATTGGAGAGTATATGTAGTTTTGTGTTGTTTGTTATGAGAAAATATATTTTTTATCCGTAATTTCAATATGCGAAAAACGTGTCAGAGTATTATCTATATCTTACAAAGAGATAAACCTGATTTAAATTTAATCTGCATACCTTTTTGAATAAATTCTCCAGTAAAATATAGAATTTCACTCTGACTGAAGTATGAACGTATTTGAGTTTTATTTTATATGCATATGTATGTATATCTGTGTGTGTGTTATTTTCGGCACGGATTCACATCGTAAATGTTTAAAGAATTACCGCATGAATTTCATTAATTATACTCGCATTAAGTCCAATAGAATAAAGCTCCTGCATCCGTCATCATCAGCATGTTAAATATTTTGGTTAGCAAGCTTATAGAGAAGTGGAAAGATAGTTTTTTATAAGATATTCTCCGAGAATGGTTGATCATGGATGAAAAGTCATTCGTGTTTTGATTCTCTGTTTCCATAGAAACAACGCGTTTCCTGTACACGAATTCTTCCGGGACTCTTTACGGTATTCGTATAAAGACCAAATAAAACCATACAAAATCTTAGGCCAACACGTCGGCCATATTGGATTAAGATATTGGATTATTGGCTAGGAAAACGATAGCTGGAAATTCAATCATCGCGTGCGATGGCTTCATCGTTTTAGCGATTTTAAAATCAATTCTTTAAAGCAAGGGTTCGCAAACAGTTCAAGGCCTCCCTTTTCCATCACTGAAAACGGTAGCTCCCCCATTTCAATTGAATGTTATCTCATTTTTGCATTCTTTGTAATAACTTCTTATAAATATGAAATTTTAAAAGCATTAAAGTCGACATTCTCTGATAAATAAAAACTAAATAGCTACCAGGTAGGTCTCGGTTGGTAAAACATGATGAGAATCGCAATTCACTTTGGCAGAAGAACCTTGCGCCAAACCTTCCGCGTCCTCCTGCGGGGGCGTGACCCCAATTTCCGCACCCCTGTATTAAAGCATTTATTTTTAGATTAAAGGAATAATTCCAGCTATACTTGTTGAATGCCAACGATTTGAATAAAATTAATTTTATATTATTTAAATATGGAGCGTATCGCCAGGACCGAAATTCTTCAAAGTAGTGGTCCAGTGGCGCCCGGTGGCATAGGGCCATGGAGCCATGGCCCTACCAAAATTCACAGAAAGAAAAAAGCGCCATAAATAATTGTTTTTGAACAGATTGATTTCCTTTTTGAGTCTTGAATAAGTTTAATTTGTCGTGAAGTAGCACAATACTCCGGCCGTCTAGAGAATTTACGGGAGGAGTGGGCGGCGAGTCTGTCGGGGAGTTCGCCCACTCCAACGGGGTCACCGCCTAGCTGGATCGGTCACAAGACGTGGAACGCATGCGCACTGCATGCTTTTCTCCCTATCAGCCTACCCTCTCCCGCGCTTGAGAATATCTACCGTTGGGGCCAAGTTCAATTTGGCTCGGCTCGGCCGGCCTTCAAGATAGTAGTTCGATGTAGAATTGGTGAGCGTAAATGTTTCAATTATCCGCAATGAATACGATAAGTGCTTCATTAAAACAGATGTTTTCATCGTTGTCTTACGATGACAACTCCAAATAAAACGAATGGGAGGACCCCTCCCTAATTTGAATTTAATTAAAAAGCAACAGTGTGCCAATAAACAGGAAAGGTGTTGTAAATTTAATGCCTTATTCGAAAAATAATTGGCTGTGCGGGTGTGATGAAAAAAATGCGCTTTTTTTGTATTCCTTGTATCCTTTTCCGAGGAGATGTCAGCTGGTCGAGGAACAGGATTTCGGACTTGGTACAAATTTGGGAAAAATGAGGGCTCACAAAAATCTAAACAATATATGAACAATGTTTTGAGTGTAACGTTGCTGGGTAAAACAAATATTCAAAGTCAGTTTAGCTCACAGTATCGGCTAGCTATATCTAAACATAACGAACAAGTAAATAGAAATAGGTGCGTATTAAATTTGAATAGAAATTTTATACATTTTTGTGGGGCATTAGAATTAGCGTTGAGAGAGCATGATGAATCGGATGAGTCACAAAATAAGGGAGTTTCTCGTGAGTTAATCCAGTTTAGTTCTGATTTAGATAAAGACTTAAAAGTTCACCTTAGTCAATCAGCTGTGTTTAAAGGTACGTCTAAAACTATACAGAATGAGTTGCTGGAATGCATGCTAGAAGTATACCACGAAGAAGTTCGCAAAGAAATTCAAAAAGCAGATTATGTAGCATTGATAGCCGATGAAACTACTGACGTGTCATGCCAATTTCAGTTAGTCATTATATTACGTTACATTGTAGGCGGAAAACCTGTAGAGAGGTTCTGAAATTTCATTAATCCTGACGGAAATGATGCTCGTGCAATCGCAGATAGTATTTTTTTAAAACTCGACCACCCCCCAATTTGTGACAGTCCGAATAAACTTATGGCATAAAGTTTTGATGGTGCTTCTGTTATGAGTGGATGTTTAAATGGCGTTCAGAAACTGATAAAAGACAAGTATTCCCAGCCATAAAAAAATGAAAAATGAAATACTTATCGCATTCGGCCGGACGTCCGCTTTCAGTTTCGCCAGTTGTAAGTCGCGAGTCATCTTCATTGGTTTTTTAAATATTTGCAGTAAAATTAATTTCCAGAAGAGATATAATGACTGTGCACTTTATAACATTATTGCGGTGGGATTCTGAAATTCCTATGAGGGCGAATTTTCATAGAAAAACGTTTAGCAATTATGTGAGGGCTGCGTATGTTTAGATTGATAATGAATATGTAATCTTTCAATTCCCATGGTATCAATTCCTATTTATTGTAATTTTAATTTTCTCATAAACTAACTGCCGTATTTACTCGATTTTAAGGTGATCTTTAATATAAGACGATAACCTTCACCACAGAAACCTATTTTGAGAAAAGCATTCTGAAGGAAATAAATTAAACAATACTGTTAAACTTATTTTTTATTTTAATCATTTTATTTATTTTTATTTCATCGGATTGTGGAGTGCAAAGATAAACATAACTTTAACCTTGCTAGACTAGTCATAACCCCATACCTAAGGTAAAAAAACAGAAAACCTCGTCGTATTGTTGGGTCTATATTGTACATTGGGAAAATATTGTGACCATGGAAAAATTCGACTCCGATATTTTGGTGAATATGTACGTTTTATATGGTAGGGAGTCTGAGGAAGTGGTTCTTGCTAGTGCTTCATAGTCCGGCATTTCACTCAATAGATCTCCATCTCTCTCTCCGTCTACGACACACGCCTCCACTCTCTCTCTCTCTCACTCACTTCTCTTTCTCTCCTTTCTCCATCGCTGTTTGTCTTTTACTCATAGCCAACGGAACTCTATATAACGCTATCAATTTTATCTACCTTTCAGAACAAACACCAACTGATTTGGACACTCCTGAACCGTGATTTGTTCCTTTGTGCGTCACGCTTTATAACTCGAGAATAGTAATTGTGATTTATACCTTTTTTCGCAATATACTTGCATCAATCTCTCGCACCTGTCATACGTCGTCTATCATAACATCATGAGTTCGATTCCAGAAGCGTTTATTTCCATCATTTGATTGAGACGAAGATAAGTGTAGCATATCAATCATTTGCATTTTAAAATTACTTTGAACCGTTGTACGAACTTACGATTAGGACGGTTCGTTGCACGAAGAAACGAGTTTTGTTTTTTTGAAGAGATTATTTTAATCCCTGTCGAGTATTTCTAGATCAAGAAAGCTTGTTTGAATTACGAAGCATTGATTAATTTAACCCTTGATATTTTAAAAATGTTTTGCAAGATAAAAATTAATATCTGGTGAATAAGAAATAAAAACATAAAAAATCTCGGTGGCCCATATCAAATTGTTTAGTGGGTCGCAGATTGACTTAGAACACAAAGTATTCATGAAAGAACTTCGTTAAGTAAATCTATATAGCTTAGCTCTGTATTTTTTGTTCTTTTGGTGTTCATTTATCAGTATTAAGGATCTTTTACATCTGTGGTTCATTTTCGTCACCGTAACATCTCAGTATAAACAGTTTTTTTCTTTTTATTTTTCTAATAATTATTTTCTAACCAATAAAAATTCTAATAACTAATTAAAAACTAAACACTTTCATGGTGGATAAATTTATCAGAATGATAGCCAGACTCGAAGAGCAAAGTGTGAGTGTTAAAATTAAATTGGACAATAACGTATCTGCTGAGATGGATGTTTCCGTTTATGATGGTGTTGCAGCTACCAATACAAAGAAGAAAATCATTCAGGGGCGCACCCAGGGGGGGGGGGGGGGCTGACGGGCTTTGCCCCCCCCTCCCCCTCCAAAAAATCGACATGTTCATGCTTGGGCTTTAGTATTAACCAAAATGTCTGTACTATTTGTAAGTAAATCTGCTGGTTTTTCGTAAGATTTCTAACAATATTCTCGAGAAATTCTTCACAATGTCGATCATTAAGGAAATGCAGTCATCGGTAATTTTTCAGCCTTTTCATTTTTTTGCATCCATTTTTCTAACTTCATTATAGTCTTTCCCTACACCAACAGAATAGTGACAGGAATGCACCCCGCACTGAAGAAAGTGGTCATTTCAGCCTTCTTTTGTCCTCCATGTGAAGGGTAAAGCCAAGTGACCCTGGATCCCTAATAGCTTCCAGATGGAGAGAACGCATGCGAACGACGCAAAGAGGAAATTCGAGGAAAGGATTTTCTAAGAACGTTAAAGCACATCTTGAGAAAGGAACGCATTTTTGAGCGTCAGTTTCACATTGTCTCTCCTCAAAGCAACTGCATTAGTGAGTTTGTCTGTTTTGTGTATTCTGAGTGCAAGATAATTCGTTAGAAATCATAAAAGTTGATAATAAGTTACCTTTATAATAAAATCTCAAGTTACCGGCTATGCTCACCATATCCTGTTGCTTCCGGATAGTTTTCTTTTTTGAGGAGTGAAATCTTAATTTCGGAACGTTTGTTACCGTAAGTTTCGAGTGTTTTATCTTATTATCCTGAGTTTCCTGAAGTTTCAACGGCGACGTATTTACAGCATTTGATAAGTAAAGTTAATTATTTCACAAAATGGAATGTTTCATATTTATATGTTACTAGTGAATAGAAGTATTTTTCGTGTTAAGAATGGCAAGCCAACCTATTTATGTATTCTCCATATAAATCAACGGTTTAAATGTAATCATAAATGTCATTGTTTTAATTGAATTTGGACTCTTGGAAATCGTATACAGTTTGCCTGCTGTACATAAGAACTCTGTTAAAACTGGTTTTTAAATAATTGCGTTTAATTTTACCCATAACAGAAATGGCAGAAAAACGAAAAAATGTGCGCAATTTGTTACACTTTTTCGGAAAAAAACCGAAGACAGATACAGGCTCTGAAGAGGTGAAAGACAAGACTTGCGGTACTAGTAATAATGGACCAAGTGCAAAAAATAGCGAAATACATCTCAATGAAACAGAGGCAGCCTCTTCTAATTTCTTTAATATTGTTCAAAATGATATAGCTCTTTTAAAAAAGAACCCATTGTCTAGCGATGACAAGTTAGATATTCTAAGAATCCTTTGGAAACCTAAAGCAGACTATCATTTTCCTTCCTGCATCTTTAAAAATCAAAAAAGAAGTTTTCAACACTCATGGCTGGTAAAATATCAATGGTTATGTTATTCTAAATCTGAAAATTGTGCCTATTGTAAGTACTGTACATTTTTTGCGCCAGTGGAAGCCGGTAAGTCTAAGGCACAGGCTGTTGGTTACTTAGTTTCAAATGGTTTTTCTGACTGGAAACACGCAATTGAAGCATTTAATGGACACGAAAAAACTACTTATCATACCAGTTCTGTGTTGACTTTTCAAAGATTGCAGGACATTCGTGATCAGAAAGTTACATCTATTGATAAGCAAATAGATAAGGATAAGGCACAAAAAGTTCAACTAAATAGGAAAAGATTAGAACCTATCATTAAAACAGTAATTATTTGTGGAAAACAAGGAATACATCTTCGAGCCCATCGAGATTATGGTCAGTTTTGTGTTGAAAATGAGCCTGAAGAAAATAAGGGTAACTTTCGGGCAATATTGCGTTCCAGAATTGATGCTGGCGACAAAGAATTAAGAGAAAAATCTAGAAAATGGTGGTAAAAATGCAACGTTTCTCAGCTGGAACATTCAAAATCAAATTCTGGTAGCATGCAACGCAGTGGCGTTCCGAGGGGGGGGCCACCGGACCCGTGCCCCCCCCCCAAAATAAATTTGGGCAATTAATGTTTTGAAAGAGGATTTAGGCAACCAATTTAAACAACATTAGTTGCGTTATATGCGAGAAGAAATAAATTTGAATGTAGAACATTAATTATTCGCATATTAAAATCACAGAATCATCGTAGGTGTTCGAGACATGAAACAACGTACGCCTAAATAATGGAAGTTTGTTTTCCTGCCATAGATTTTTTAATACACGTCGAATCGATCAATAGATCGGCTTTTAAAGGTGCGTTTACACTATGTGAGCACGAACGAAGAATATCTTGTAAATTATGGCATTATGCCATTAACTCTACTTCGATTCACAAAAGGAGATATCTGGCTTAAAAACGGTATAGGTGGCTTATAAACTTTATTGGTGGCTTAAACACTGCATTTGAAAGTTAGATATATTGAGAGAAATGAAAAAGGCAACAATACTTTCTCTATCTACGTATATAGAGAAAGTAAAAATTCATATGAAGCAAATGATTTAGTGGAATTTTATTCGATTCTATATGCCGCAATACTTTCCAAAAATTAGCCGATTTGTCTCACAAATGATTACGATATTTGGATGCGATTACATTTTCGTAAAAAGTTCTTACGAAAGACATTCGCAAAATCTAATTTACTGACGAACATTTTCACGATGTTTTAAGAATTTTTGTGACGAATATTGCTGTTAAACTTATATCCCGCAAAATCTGAAGGTTCCCAATGTTCACATTGACATTTAATTCAAAATATGTAATAGCATTGTTTTTCCAATACTACTATTTCTTATTAGTTACTGGCAGGGCTGGACTTTGCATAGGCCAGCTAGGGCCGCCAATTCCAAGAGATCCGCCAGTTACAGAGGCCGCTGCTAGTACTTACATACCTGTGCTAGATAAGGACTTGTAAAAATAACAGTGATCGAGTAAATGGAATTCTTCAAGCTTATCTTACTATCCCTTCCCATATTCCGACCGAACGTTGACCGTAGGAGGAGGGAGAGGGTCTCGGGTCCCTTACTTGGGTCTTTTTCTTTTCTCTGCACGAATGGGCCAAAGGAAACGACCCCTTGAATAGTTTCCAGATGTAGGAATGTTTCCTAGTCCTTTTTGAAAGAGGGAAACTATTTGAGAGGATTAGTCTCATTTGATTCTCTTTGAAACAACATCAATAGTTCAAGTTCGTATGTTTCCTTTAAACTGAACACTGGATAATTCGTTTGAAAATACGCAAAGGTGATTAAGATATTCTTCTGAAATAATTAATTTTCATGGTTTAATCTCAACATTTTACGTTGATCACGAGTGTTTCTCAACAGACGAAGGGAACAGCTTCGGAAGTTTTTGGTTGCCGACAAATTCTTTTTCCCGGATACTTTCCCAAAACGGCCACTTTTTACAGTACCCAATTAGCAGTATTTGGTAAGTAAAGCTAATTATTTTATGATTCCGAATTTTGTTTAATTTTCGTTGTTAATAATAATGTCCTTTAGGAGACTGAAAGCCCTTCCGTAATGTAACTGGATGATTTTGATAAAGTAATTTGAATTAAACTTATAAAAACTTTAATAAAATGTTATCGTAATTTCATTTATTAGAAGAACACATTGAAACAACACCGTTAGCAGAATTACCAGTACTCACATCAGCTTCATCTATATCCTTAACAGAAACTCGGTTTGAAAAGTCAGAATCATGTAAAATTAACTGTAGTGATATTGGTCTGTGGCCAATAACTCTGATTGATAATCAGCTAGTCTTTGTAATTGATAAAGGTCCAAACAGGGATAGTAACTTTGACTTTCCTGTGAATGAGAGTAATAGGCGTTTTTTTGTATAATTGTACACCCGGCAACTTTTAAATGGTGATTTCATCGATCGTCGTTGGCTAGTTTGTTCTTAAAAACTTGACTAATAAAGTTATACCAGTTTTTTAAAATAAGGGTGACATAAATGATGTGAATAATTATAAACCTATCTCCCTTTTACCTCAGTTTTCAAAATTGTTTGAACTCATTTTTTATAATCGGTTGTTACCATACATAAATAAATATAATATGCTTTCTACTTCTCATTGGGGTTTTAGGAAAGGGAGATCTACCGAATCTGCCTTATTTACTACATTAAGATCTATTTCCAACTCTTTAAATAGTAATAATTTAACTTTAGCATTGTTCCTAGATTTCAGCCATGCTTTTGATATGGTTGACCACCCCATTCTTCTATGCAAATGCAAACAAATAGGAATTCGGGGTATTGCCCTTGACTGGTTAACCTCTTATCTTCTAAAGCATTCACAACAGGTAACACTAAAGTTGAATAATACAAGGTGTTCATCCATTTTGAGTAATACAACAATAGGCATTCCACAGGGGTCATAATTAGGACCTATTCTTTTTCTAATATACATAAACGATTTACCATGAATTACTAAAAACCCAAATGTAGAAACTGTCATATTTGCGGATGATACTAGTTTTCTTGTTTCAGCAAAAAATGTTCATTTACTTAAAGAAAAAAGGCCAAAATATTTTAAATAATACCTGGGGTTGGTGCATTAGAAATAAAATATTTTTAAATTGTAATAAAACCCATGATTTTTTTAACCATATACCTGAACTAGAAACTTTTAAACTTTCAATTAATGGCAATGTTATTACTTCAATTACAAATACCAAGTTTTTAGGCCTTTATATTGACCAGTCAGGATACTGGTTAACACACATTTCTAATTTAAGTCCAAAATTACATTCGTCCCTCTACAGTATAAGGTTCATTAAAGATACAGTTTCTGTACATGTATTAAAATCCATTTATTATGGAAATTTCTTGTCTAGAGCTACATACAGTATTATTTTCTGGGGTTCATCCCCAGCTATGTTGCATAAAATATTTCTCATCCAAAAGAAGGTAATAAGATGTATTCTTGGTGCATCACCTAGAACTCCTTGCAAACCTATATTTAAAAAATGAAATTTATTCTCTATCCCTTGTGTGTCTGTGTGTGTATATATATATATATATAACAACTTACGGAAAAGGAAAGGTAAAATGAATATATGGATGTCAACAAGGTGTTGGGATGAGGAAACCCAGTGAGCTCTCACCAATCAGACGACTTCAGGTTGGCGAGGCCCTGGGGATGTCGAAGCGACACACGTAAAATAACACAAAAACACAGAAACATCACAAACGTAAAGCTTTCGGAACTACTCCTTCTTCAGCTACATATATATATATATATATATATATATATATATATATATATATTATAATTTAGCTACATTTATAAAGAAAAACTTAAAATTATTTAGTGCAAATAGTGATCTACACAGTCACTTTACGAGAAGTCAATTAAACATTCATGTCTTTTGCAATAAGAGGCGCATTGCCCATAGAAGCCCCACTGCTATGCTATGGGGACCAAAATCTATAATGCCTTACCTTGTAACGGTGCCCCCGCTTAGCTCGGTCGCGGGTCCAGATTGAAGGAGCGTTGGGCGCCAGTGCAAGTGTCCCCGTTAAGGGATATTTCCGCTTGCACACGGAGAAAGAAAAAAAGAAATGACGAAAAGGAGGAATCTAGATTATGGTTTTTTAATGGGTGAGGAGGTGAATACAAACAAGTGACAAAAAAACGGTGGCGGTCCTCGGCCACGGACGAATTTACGCCGATCCACAACTGCACTCCAAAATGTGCCTTCTCTCGTTACTCTCCTCGTGCTACCGAGAGGGTCACCCTCCGGGTACGGTTTCCCCACGAAAAAAAAGTCCTCTTCCTCTTCTGGCAGCTTTCTTATATAGCCGGGTCGCCGGTGGTGACCTCTCGCTGAAAGACCGGTAGGCGTAAGTGGCGGGCGCCGAACACCGCGCTAGCCTTCAAACGTTACATCACCCCCCTCTTCTGAAAGAAAACAAAACAAACAAACAACATTCAGTCATTAGCGCTTGCCACTTAGGCCTAGGTAACTGCCTTTAAATCCCGTGCATGCCACCGTCCTGCAGGTTTATTTCCAAGGGTCACTAATTGGTAAACAGAGTTCCCAATCTCCCGGTCGATTACGAAGGGACCCACAAACTTGGGTTCTAATTTGGCTGAAACAAAATCAGCCGCATCTGACAGAGGGCGGTTTTTCCGCCATACCAAAGTTTTCCTTGGGAGCTGAACTTCGCGGCGGCGTAAATTGTAATATTGGGCCTGTCTTTTTGACGCCTTTAGCTGCGCCTCTCCCGCCCTTCGATTCATCTCCCCGAGCGAATTCCGGAGTTTCGCGGCGTACTCGCGTGGCCCGAGCTCCAATGAATTCCCCGCCTCTGACTCCCTATACAAATCTTCGGGTTTCCTCAATTCTCTCCCGAGATTTAGGGCGGCGGGCGATTGTCCCGTTGTTTCCGAGACAGCCGAACGCAAGGCGAACATCAAATCTGACAGGTTTTCGTCCCACTTTCGCTGCGAATCTTCACAATAGATGGAAATCATGGTCTTCAGTGTCTTATTGGTCCTTTCACAAGGATTCGCTTGTGGCAAATACGGGGCAGTATGACAAAGCTTCACGCCAAATATCCGGCACATTTTCTCTAATGTCCGGCTAACAAATTGTGGGCCATTGTCTGTCAACAATACCTCTGGACAACCCCACTGGTTAATCACTTGGACACGGAAGTGTTCAGCAACGTGCGTGGCCTTAACTGAGCGCAATGGGACGGCTATTGGCCATCGGGTTCCTATATCCACAAACATTAACACGCATCGGTTCCCTTTGAGGGATCGGGGAAGGGGACCTATTATATCGGCCGCCACTATCGTCCACGGACGGGCCATTTTCTGCGGCTTCATTACACCCGCAGGCTTCGTCTGCTCCACTTTATACCGCTGACAGGTTCGACAGCTACGGACGAAATCGCCGACATCCTTTCTCATCCCAGGCCATGAATAAAAACTCTGGAGCTTTCTCAAGGTTTTGAAAAAACCCATATGTCCACCCCTCGGAGAGGAATGGTTTGAATCTAAAAGGCGTTTTCTTTCCCCCTCGGGAACCAATAATTTCCACGACTGAGAGTTTCCGACCGAGTTGGTTTTCATATACAGCCGCCCTTCGACCGCGCGCACATCCGGGCAGTCCCTCGGGCATTCCTCAACTCTTCGCCGCAACGCCACGTACCAGGGGTCAGTAACGGTGGACGGGTCAAATTCCGCGGCGTTTTCCATCGCCCCGATCCGAGACAAAGCGTCAGGGACAACGTGGCATCCTCCTTTCCGATGGATAACCTCGCAATCATACTGTTGAAGTTGAGATATCCAACGCGCGAGACGACCTTGCGGATTGCTAATATTAAATAACCATTTCAAGGATGAATGATCAGTTATAACTGAGAAATGGTAACCTTCCACGTAAGGTTTGAACTTACTGATTGCAAAAAGTACAGCGAGACATTCTCGCTCTGTGACGCTATAATTCCTCTCCGCGGTCGAGAGCGCACGCGAGCAGTAAGCCACAACATGCTCTTCGCCATCGATCATCTGCGACAGAACCCCACCTATTCCGACGCCGGAGGCATCGCATTGTATGGTGAACGGTAAATCGAAGCGAGGGCAAGATAGAACAGGTGCGGACACCAAATGGCTCTTGAGCTGGCTGAAGGCATTCTCTTGCTCGTCCGACCAACAAAATTTGCGCTTGCTTTTTAACAGGTCAGTCAAAGGAGCCGCCAGTGTAGCGAAGCCAGAAATGAAACGTCGGTACCATCCGACGAAACCCAAAAATCTTCGAAGGTCCCTAACATTCGTGGGTGTAGGATAATTCACCACCGCGGAAATTTTGTCCGGATCCATTTCCAATTTACCACTTCCCACTATGTAGCCCAAAAATCTAAGTCTCGATCTCGCAAAGTGACACTTATCCATATTTATTTTTAACCCCGCGTTACGTAGTCGTTTAAAAACCTCCCGTAAATGCCCCAAATGCTCCTCGAACGTTTCACTAACAATCACTACATCGTCAAGATAAGCGAAACAAAACGGTTCCAACTCCGCCCCAAGAACCTTATCCATGAGGCGCTGGAAGGTAGCGCCCGCACTGTGCAACCCAAAAGGCATCACATTGAAGTGAAAAAGTCCACGTCCTGGTATCGTAAAAGCAGTTATCTCTTTGCTTTTCGGTCCCAATTCCACCTGCCAGTATCCTTTCTCAAGGTCTAACGTGGTGACGAATTTGCCAGATCATAGTTTGTTTAATATAGTGGACATATAAGGTATCGGATAGGCGTCTTTCCTACTGGCCTTATTAACCTTTCGGAAATCCACCACGAAGCGTTTTGAACCGTCTTTCTTCGGCACCAGTATGACAGGAGACGACCAAGAGCTTGTCGATGTCTCGATTATTCCAGCGCTTAGCATTTCGTCAACTTGGCAATTAATCATCTCTTGGATCACGGGCGAAACTGGGTAATACCTCTGTTTTACTGGGATATTTATCTCCAGCTCTATATCGTGTTTGACCAGGTTAGTTCTACCGGGGACCTGCTCAAATAATTTCAGTTCTGCATCCAAAAAATGCATAAGGGTGGCATCCTGTGACGACGTCAGATAGTTATCGGAATCGATTTCATCCAGACTCGCGTGAAATCCTCCAGAGGGGCCCTCCGCCCGCAAGAGGGGCACGTCTCTTCCATCCGCCAATATAACGGAGAAATTAGAGAAATCCAACCTCGCCCCGATGCTTCTCAAGAAATCCGTTCCTAAAACGACGTAATAAGTCATATCGGGCAAGGCATCGAAACGAATTACGGCCACCTCACCTGCTAGACAGACCGGTAGCGTCACACACCGAGACACATTCGACCGACGCCCGTCTGCCATCTCTAACTGTGCCTGCCGCTCGAAAGTCGGGACATTCAATCCCTCCAACCACTTTTCCACCGAAGAATTTATAACGGACCGAGTAGCTCCCGAGTCTAATAAGGCTGGCCACATTCTTCCATATATCTTTACCTCCACGAACATCCGACCTGGTGTACTGGATGAAGGGTCAGATCCTGCGCTTACGAACGCCCTCACGGTCTGGAGCCATTCCTCCCAATTATTTTCCAGGCGATTGTCGGGACGCCTCATGCCTGGGTAAGAGACGCCCCGACAGCGTTTCCCGAGCATGCACAGCTTTCCACCATACTCCCTCTTCGACCGCAACGGCGGCAGAATCTCTTCAGGGGTTTTCTGCATTGGCGGAAGAAATGGTCCGTCGATCCACAATTCCAGCAGTCGCGTATCCCACTTCTTTGATTCTCGCCGATCGCAGCCACCACAGGGCTCGACTTATTTGCTTCTCCACAGGGGAATGAAAACTCCGCTTCTACCATTAGGTTGGCTTGCGGAGGTGGTCTGTACGCGTGACGGTGAGCCTCCATCTCTTCCGCCGCCTTCCCCGCCAACGTCAATTCCTTCAAGTTTCGAAAATTTTTCCCCATCAGATGGGTTACGTAATCAGGGTGTAGGTTTGAGTAGACTAATTCAACCAATTCGACCTCCGGGATAGGTCTTCGAAGCCGATTATTCATAGCGGAAATGCAAGTCACGAAATCATTAATTCTCTCTCCCTTACCCTGCGATCTCGCGAATATGTCCTTTTTCAACCGAATATCATAAGTGAACGGTTGGTAAGCCTCCAACAATCCCTCTCTTGCCGAGAAATATGAATTAAATGATCCGCGATTTACTCTATACCAACGAGCTGCTCTCCCCGTTAAGAGATCCGGCATCAGACGCCACATCGAATCGTCGGGTACGGCGTTAGCAAGCTTAAACTCGTCGCATCGTTCGAGGAAGGAGGCGACGCTTTCCTCATCGTCTCCTGAGAACAACAGACCCTTTCTGCCCGCGCATTTAGCCAATTCCCACAAATTTCGACATCTCGTCCCCTCTGACGTGGCCGAGTCAACTAGCCTCTTCAGTAATTCTTCTAATACGCCGTCCGTTCTATGGATCGCCTTGAAAGACGTATCGTCTTCCGATTCCTTGCAATAAGCCCTAATTCTGGCACGTAATTGATCAAGCGTACCGTCGGCATCTAATCCGAATCTCACGCAATGGGATTCGGCTTCCGACTTGGTTAGTTCGTTCACCCATGCCGTTCCCGGCCTTCGCTCCGCCATTTTGCCACGAGCAAACCAATAAATCAAACAGGAAGGAGGGATGGGTTCTAATCTTCTCTCCCCTAGGTCCACAGGGGAATAAACTACGGGAAGTATAGGATGGACCTTGGAAGGGTTCAACGAAGGGATTGAGAGCACAATAAAAGAAAGGAACGAACTGACCTTACACGTAAACTACAACGTGACCGAGCGAGCTCAATCGGTCTCCTCACTCTCTCCAACCTTCGGGCCCCACGTTACGTGCCAGATGTAACGGTGCCCCCGCTTAGCTCGGTCGCGGGTCCAGATTGAAGGAGCGTTGGGCGCCAGTGCAAGTGTCCCCGTTAAGGGATATTTCCGCTTGCACACGGAGAAAGAAAAAAAGAAATGACGAAAAGGAGGAATCTAGATTATGGTTTTTTAATGGGTGAGGAGGTGAATACAAACAAGTGACAAAAAAACGGTGGCGGTCCTCGGCCACGGACGAATTTACGCCGATCCACAACTGCACTCCAAAATGTGCCTTCTCTCGTTACTCTCCTCGTGCTACCGAGAGGGTCACCCTCCGGGTACATACAGGTGAGAGAGAATCATCATTATCACATATAAGTAACGAGGTCAGGCTCAACTTGGTGGAATTTACTCATAATGAAAAAATAACTTTGTAATAAATTTGTGGAAACTACAAAGTTATTTTTTCATTATCATTATCAAAGTTCAGAGGGGAGTTAGTAGGGGGTGACAAGCAATTAGAAATCATCATCATCATCCTTCTGTCCGAATACAGGTTTTAACTGAATCGCTGCCTCCATTTCTCTCTCTCCCTAGAAGCCTCTTTTATACCTCTATAAGTAGTATATCCCTGCTTTATATAATCTAATATTCCTATTCTTTTTCTCCCTCTTCCTCTTCTTCCACTAATTTTTCCTTCTAAGATCGTCCTTTGTAAACACTGTCTTCTCAATATGTGCCCTATCCAATTTGCTTTTCTTTTCCTGATTGTTTTTATTAGCATCCTATCTTCTCCCACCATTTCTAATACTTCTTCGTTTCTCTTCTTCTCTGTCCATTTCACTTTCATCATTCTTCTCCATACCCACATCTCAAAACTTTCTAAATATTTTTCCTCCTTTCTCCTTATCGTCCACGTCTCTGCACCATAAAGAGCTATGCTCCATATGTAGCATTTTGCTAATTTCTTCCTTGTTTCTAGATTTATTTTCTTGCTTGTGAGAAGCTCCTTCTTCTCGTTAAATGCTGCTTTTGATATTGCAATCCTACTTCTGATGTCCTGTGTACTACTTCCATCCTGTGCTAAAATACTGCCGAGATATTTGAAACTACTAACTTGTTCCAATTTTTGGCCATTTACCATTATATTTAATTCTTTATGTTCCTTTGAAACCACCATGACTTTCGTTTTTTCTGTATTGATCTTCATTCCATATTGTTGGCCAACCTCAACTAGTCTGTCTGTCATCCTCTGAAGCTCTTTCTCTCCTTCTGCTATTAAGCCCTGATCATCTGCGTATTTAATGGTGGTAATACTTTCACCTCCTATCTTAAATCCTTTCTCTTCCATCAACGCTTCTTCTGTTATTGTTTCTGCATAAATATTAAATATCGCTGGTGAAATAGGTCAACCCTGCCTCACTCCCCTCCCTATTGAAGTACTTTCTGTTTCTTCTCCTTCAACCCTGACTCTAATCTTTTGATCAAAGTAAAGGTTTTTAAGCAGTCTTTTATCTTTCCAATCTATTCCTATTTTGTTTAAAATACCCAGCATCTTATCCCATTTCACTCGGTCAAAATCTTTTTCCCAATCTACAAAACAAAAATACATATCTTTATTGACTTCTAGCGCTCTTTCTATCATGATCCTCATACATCCTATAGCAGTCTGATGGAACTTAATTGCTTTGCTATTCCCACTTCAGAAAATACTATATCGTCCATCTGGCCCCTCCTTATTGCGGGTGCATAATGTACGCAATGGTCGCTGACGTCTGTGAATGCTTTTACAAAATAACCGTCTAACAGGTTGGCTTTCTCTACGCTATCATGAATAATGGCACCCGAGTCATTACGCAGGGAAGGTATGGTAGGGCCTCTACCTTAGACCTCTCTCACATAGGACCAAAATGCTTTAGGGTCCTCCTTCAAATAATTATTTAATGCCTTATTCCGGAAGTTAGTAAAAGCCTCGCGCATAGTAGTTCTCGCTTTAGCGCGGGATCCCATATACGTTTTAACTTTAGTTGCTCTATATTCATCGGATGATGTACACGGCATATTTTTTATTTTCGCGTGGCTTATTCTCTGACGCCTAAGCGCATTCCTAACTTGCTTATTGTACCAACGTGGCTCTTTATTGTCGACCTTCAATTTAATTGGAATGTACTTATTGATATTCTCTAGCATTATATCCTTGAATAGTTTCCATGACGACTCAGCACCTGATCCTTCGGTCATATCACGGAAGCCAGGTAGTATTTCTCGTAGGCGCGACCTGAAGATTGTAAAGTTTGCCTTAGCAAATATATAAAACTTTCTTATTAGCATAATGAATTTCTATTCTCTTTGCGAAATACGCCTGGTTGGTGAATGGAAGGAGAGAAACATCTAAACCAAAATGTTTCTATTAATTTTACACCTTGGTTGTGGTGTATGGCAGAGGGTGACAGTTTTCAAAACCATAATTTTGAAATACATAATATCGATTATTGCAGAATGAATAAAAATTCTCCTTATGGAATTTACGCAAGGCGGGGTTAAACCAACTACTTATCCCAATTTAACCCAACCCGGGAGGACAAAAATAGAACGAATCCCACCCCCATCCACTGAACCCAACCCCGACAGGAGGAAAATGGAATGAATTCACCCTCAACACTTATCCCAACCCGGGGATAGGAAACATTGAAGGAAACCCAATCCTCCAAACCCAACACGGCGCAGGAAAATGGAACGAACCAATCTCCAACCATAACCCTACCTTAGGGGAGATTCTTCAGGTGGAGTGGGCGTGGGGGAGAGATTCTTCAGGTGGACTACCTGGAGGTGGAAATTATTCTGGTGATTCCAATTGTATTTGCAAATTAAGCAATGTCTGGTGGGTGGCAGAAAATGACGTTTTTCAACAGCACAATATTTATTAGTGTCGCTAAAGCAATGATGAATTGCAATTCGTTTAGCAAATTATGCAATACAAATCACAATGGTTGGTGGGGGGGTAACAATTACATTAAGTTTCTTCTTATTATGTCCCTAAACGCTCATCTCATGGTTTCGCATTAGTGCGGATATAATACAGAGAGACAAATTACTCACTTATTCTGAACAATATGCCTTATACTGTCACGCATTTATAGTTTCATTACTTATTACAAAATTCTTAGTTTTATTGCTGGCTATGTTGGAGACACTGTGATGCAGTAACAGCTTGTGTAAGAAAATATTTTATGCTATCGTTATATTTAATTAATTTTATATTCATTAGGTAATTTATTTGTGGCAGATAAAAATCTGTTTTGTGAAGCTAATGACAACACATCTATAAAATGTTGCTCAAGGCTTGCAGCAGTGATAGGGATTTTATGGTTTCTATGATATATTAGAACTCTTTAAAAAAACTCCCAAACGATGAGTTGTTTTTAAATGAGATACATTCATCACCCTCCCTAAGGACTGCATAAACTTACAGAGGTGGGGAGGGTTTGTGTACTCTAATGATTAAAAGAGCTATGCCAGCGGAAGATAATTCTCCCTGGACCATCCAAGCCGGGAATGGTCTGAGGGGAAGAGTCAGACTAAGAAGCTGTCTTGGGGGTTTTACATCCTCCTGTGCATGGGCAGCAGCTTGCACAGTATCTCTGTACGTGGTGATCATGTGAATCTGAACAGCTACAGATGGGTAATCACTCTTGTGAAACTGCGTTTAGGAAAGCAAGGGGAAACTACCTCATTATATTTCCCATGATAGGCTGAAAAGCTGCAAATACCTCTATTGATCTCTCTGGGGTAAAATATTCCGGAGGTAAAAATAGTCCTCCAATCAAATCTCCGGGGTGGGGGACTACCCTAGGGGATGCACAGAGGAAATGTAACATCAATAAGAAGAATGCAAGTAGTGAGAAAATAAGAATAAGCACATGGAATTTTAGGACTATGAATTCAGGGGGGTAAATTAGTGAACTCTCTCTCTCTCTCTCTCTCTCTCTCTCTCTCTCTCTCTCTCTCTCTCTCTCTCTCTCTCTCTCTCTCTCTCTCTCTCTCTCTCTCTCTCTCTCATCTCTCTCTCTCTCTCTCTCTCTCTCTCTCT